>CM038147.1:503663602-504023602 GCA_021437245.1 Aegilops speltoides
TGGAGTTGCCAGCACTGTTTTTTTTTTCTTTTTCAATGAAACTTCTGTTCGATCAAAAAACTGACGGCTGAGATTGCTTCTCCTCAAGTTAGCTTGTGGTTCACTGAAGAACTGAAGCACATCAGGGTTGAGTTAGTTAAGTTCAGTTAGTGGATGGCCCAGATGGTCCCACCGTGGAGGGATAAACCAAAAACAGACGGCTGAGATTGCTTCTCCTCAAGTTACGATAACACTGTTCGTCGTTTTTTAAGTTTCAGCGATGAAACCCTTGGTATAATTAAGATCGATGAAAGCAGAGTTGACTCATTGTCCGCTATATATAATGATCAGCTTCGGCAGATGGGAGGTGATGCACGGATGATGTATGTACCTTGAACAACTTCCTCAACAACTTCTTCTGTTGTGGCATGATGATGGACAGTATAAGGACTGAGGCAAGACGCAAGAAAGAAGAATCACAAAGAGGTAAATATGGTCAGTTTGGTTCTAAAACTTGTAAAATACGTGATTGTGGTCACTCAACTTGTCCTCTCGTTCAAATAAAGGTCATTCCTCATGTATTTGGCCGTATCCCGTGCTTGCATGGAGCGCCAGAGTGGCACTGGGCTGTCAGTGACTGGTAGAGTCTGCACTGTTTTTTTTTTTTTGCAAAAATCACCTTGTATTTTTTATTTATGTAGAGATTTCCTCAAATAAATTGAAAAAAACAACGATGGAAGGGTGGGTTTGGAACCCAGGACCTACTGGGTCGTGCGTACAGCCACCACATCAACCGTTGATGTGTACAGTACACAACTGTACTATTCATATTGTTTCAGGGCTGATTGAAAAATTAAGTCGGAAACCAACCGAAAAAATGCAAGCCCGTGATTCGAACTTGTGGCCTCAGCTAACCATCCTGACCACGAGGGATCTTGATGAATAAAGGGATGCATACAATTTATTTTGTCTGTTCTTATGCAACCATGGAGGAAATTCTAGCTACCAGGGCCCGCACGATATTAGTCCAAAGTGAGTGGCTTCCTCGTGATAAAGCCAAGTTTCTGAGTATGACCAAGTCAAAATTTATGTCCTTGCGAGCACTGAAGACATTCTCAATGGAGGGACGTATGAAAAACTTGAAGCATCTCCGCTATCTAGATTTTTCTCACTCTTGTATACATGCACTGCCTGAAGCCATTACCATATGTATGGCTTGCAAACATTGAAGGTCATTAGTTGTAGAAGCCTGAAGAAAGTACCAGAAGGCATGAAATATTTGAGAAGTCTTCGACATATATATCTTCCTTGTTGGGTGTATAAGTTTGGAGCGCATGCCAGAGGGTATTGGTCAGCTGAATTCTCAACAGACATTGACAAGTTATGTCATAGATAGTGATACAGGTCGTGGAATTGATTAACTGAAAGATCTGAATCTAGATGGTGCTCTTTCTTTGTTTGAGCTGAGAAAAGTGCATGCTGCAGAAAATGCTAAACAAGGCAACCTGTCTACCAAGCATAATTTGAAACGATTGTCACTCAATTGGGAACGTAAACCTTACAGTACTCGTATTCAATATGCAGATGCTAAAGCAGAAGTAATATTGGGGGCCCTTCTTCCCCACAAAAGGCTTGAAATTCTAGTGTTACGTAATTACACTGGTGCTAAATTGTCATCATGGATGCACAACTCTACAGTGTTAGAGCATCTCAGTGAACTTAGTCTGACTGACTGCATGAATTGCAAGGATCTTCCACCATTATGGCGGCTGCCTTCCCTCGTGTACTTGCGTTTGAACGGCTTGCATAGCTTGACAAGTATATGTGTTGGCACTGAAGATACTGACATCAGGGAGTCCAATACTTCTAGGCCACCCTTCTTCCCTAAATTGGAACATATGATAATTGCCGACATGGATGAACTAGAGCGATGGCACCAGGAGGTGCCAGGACAAGTGGCACATGTATCATTCCCTCTGCTCAAGAATCTATATATTGCTGTATGCCCAATAGCAAGCATGCCCAAGATGCTCCCTTTACTAGAAAAACTAGTGGCATAATTGATATGTACCCAACATATCGTTGGCGGCAGATGGACCTTCATTTCTCGAGGCTTGGTGACTCTAGAGTGAAACTGAGGCTTAAAGACTTCGCAGAAAATATAGAGCTCTTTGATGAGGAGCTGAAAATAATACCTTGCAGATTTATTAAGGATGTGGATATAGTAGATTGCAATTGCCCTTTCTCATCTGAACCATCCCAAATACAACGGAATATATGGAACCATTTTGTTTTTGTTAAAACAATGGAGATTAGAGGCAACAATAGTATAGTACAATGGCCAGCGATAGAGTTCAGAAGCTTGAGTTGTCTTCGAGTTCTAAATGTGCTTGGTTGTTCCAACTTAACTGGTTCACTTCCATCAACAATATCTGCTGATGAAAATGCCATGCCCCCTCGACTCCAGGATCTTGAAATCAAAGAATGTGAAAATTTGGTGGAGGTACCAAAGTTGCCTGCATCTCTTGAAAAATTGTTGATCTGGTATTGTTGCAAGCTGGTGTCCATGCCAGCAATTATGGGGAACGACAAAAAATTGCTAGAACTCTTTGTGTAACAGTGCGATGCCCTGACAACATTTTCGGATGGAATGTATGGAGTCACTGTGCTCAGGCATCTAGTAATGGATGGGTGTCCAGGGGTAGAGACATTGCCGGAAGGACTCCTCCAGCAGCTCCCAGCCCTCAAGATACTATCGATCAGAGAATGCCCCAACTTGGAGGTAGCTTTCCCAAGCGGAGGCGCATACTGGAAGTGGGTTGAAGCAATTCCACAGAGAACAGTTGGCTAGCCCATCCGATGAATGCTTAGGTTGCGTGCGTTCCGATGAGGTATATATAGCCTCTTCTCTTTACCATGTTCTATCATTCTCTTTACCAAGCGATTTGTAACTCGACTTCAGTTTATGAATCATACATAGCTGCATCGATCTGTGTAATCTCTTTGGTATCTTCATAGATGTCTAACTCTAAAGCAGCTGTACAGTTTTAGAGCATGTTTGTTTCAAAAAGGCAGTAAAATTGTTGTATCAGATGAACTCTTGCCAAGCTGCTTGTTTTTGGACAGAGCTAATTCAGTTAAGCAGATGCTCCTTGTTGTTGCTCTTTTTAGGTAACAGTATTAAGATTTTGGCGAGAAAGAATCACAAATTCAAAATGTATTGCTGCTTATCCAGTTAAGCAGATGAAGTATTGCTGGACTGAATGAGTCACTGTATATTACTCAATGACTGTTACCGTATGAAAGAATTCAGTGACTGGATCTGCTGCTTACTGAATTCAGTCACTGTATATTATGGCATGTAGGGATGCATACATAGATGTCTTGCACAGTCGTTCATTATTCTTTTTTGAAGCTAGGCTAGGAACCCGTGTCCTATCGGAAATGAAGAGGGAAACTGCGACGAGTTAGACTGGGGACGAAACAGAGCATGCAGCAAAAGCAGAGGAGTTGCTCTTTTTTTTTCTATTTCATTTTTTCAATATTTGCAAATTCACTGCATCACAGAAAAAGATAGTGTGTGGTTAAGGTCCTGTCCGTTTCCTGATGTTGAACCTCTCAAGGACTAAAGCACAGCACGGCTGAATTAAGTTTAGTTAGTGGATGGCCCAAATGGTCCTATCGAGGGAGGATAAGTGAAGACCGACGGCTGAGATTTGTTCATTGTCTTCCAAATATGAGCTTTTAAAACGCTTCTTCACCTTCTTTACTGTTGCAATTCACTGTAAAAAAACTTTTATAGTTTAAAACGAGATTTGTTTAACATTATAATTAAGGGCCCAGTAAACCTTGGGTATAAGCACTCAGTTGTACCTTTAGAGAGAGAACAATGGAAAACATATACCCACACCTTAAAGCATCTACAGTCGGGCGCCTCAAACCAGTCTTATACGTCCAGGTGGACGAACCAGTAGAAAAAAAAACGATCCTAACGGATGCCTCAAACCGGCTTCAAACGCCCGGCACCCCTCATATTTAGCTCAAATCTAGGACGTATATAGGGTTCCCCGGGTGCAACCTGGCACGTTCGTCACGTCAGATCCAGCCTACACTAGCACACACGACCCCGCATATATTCGTCCCATCCGCTCCTCGGACCAAACCCTGGACTCTACACTCTCCTCCGCAGGGAGCTGTTGCCGGCTTGTCCCTGTAACTAATTAGGTGCCGCCTCATGCCGACACCATGCATAAGAAAAATGTTAATCATGCATTTGAAAATGTTAAACATGTATAGAAAAATGTTTCTAATGTATACGTAAAATGTACATTGTGAAGAAGAAGCAGTCATGCAGAAGAGAAAAAATGTTTGTGGCATTTCAAAATTGTCACTCGTTTAAAAAGTATATACTCCCTCCGATCCAAATTAATTCAGGAGGGAGTAATGAGTTTAAAACAAATGTTCGTGTAGTTCAAAAAAATATTTTGTACATTACAAAAATTCTACTACTAGACTAACAAGCACCCGAGGAATCCAAAGAAACCAATATCCAAGCCCGTCAAGACCACGAGTGGTGGACAAAGGTGAGTCATGTCCGGATTTCCTATCTGACGCACACGCAGCGACTGAGACGGACCGGCCGGCCCATATAGGAGCTAGACGTGCGTTCCACTGATCCCGGTTTTAGGAATGTTGTCGAAGGTTTCAGCTGGTTTATTCTGGTTTTCAGAATGTTCTAGAAGGTTCTATGAACCTTATTTTTTTCAGTTTTCCTTATTGTTTTTCTTTTTCTTCTTTTACTTTTCTCTCCTTTTTCGTTTTTCTTGTTTTCCTTTCCTTCCATTTTTCGTATTTTTCCTTTGTTCTGTTTCTCCTTTTCTTTCTTTTTTCTTATCTTTTTTCTTTTACTCTTTTCAACAAATGGATCAGAAAATTAAATTGTTCGTACTTTTAAAATTTTGTTCATTTATTCTTAAATGTTCCAGTTTTGAAATGTTGTTCAGAATATCCATAACAGTTGATAACCTCAAATATTTGTTCGCTTCTTGTACAAATTTTTACAGTTCCAAAAGTTAAAAATGTTCACATTTAAAAAACAAAAATAAGAAAATGTTCTCTCTTTTAAATTTAGTTCACAAATTTTAAATTTTTACAAATTTTAAAATTGTTCCTACTTTGAATTTTTCCACGAAATTAAAAAATGTTCATGTTTTGAATTTTTTTTATCAAATTAAAAAAGGGAGAATTTGAAACAAATGTTCGCATTTTTATTTTTATGTTCACAAACTCAAAAAATGTGCAGGGAATTTCGAAAAATGTTTGTGTTTTTGAAATCATTGTTCGTAATTCTGAAAAATTTTGTTCCTGCTTTCACATTTTTATTGCTTCTTTTTAAAAATTGTTCCAAATGTCAAAAATGTTCACCTATACTATTGTGTTCCTTTTTCCAAGAAACTGTTTGCGAATCAAAAATGTTCACATTTTAACTGCTGCTGCTTTAAATTTCCTCTACTGCTTACTGAAATCTCCAGGAAAATATTCCCATTTTCAGATTAGCGACCCAAACGTTCAATAAATCTTCAAGTAACCGCTGTTGCCCACCAAATAGCTTAGTTTCCGGTTAGGGTGCTATTTTTTTTCACTGGTTTTGATGCTCGAATCCAATGAACACCTGCCTGCTGTAGTTGCTGACTCTCACACGCACTCAAAAACAGAGCATGCATGCATGCAGCGGTCCAGGAAAAGCAGGGGAGCCGGGTCTCAGGAAAAAGAAACACACGAGTGCATGCTTCCCAGGAAATCAGTTTCACCCCCACCGAGCGCCACACCCCGGCAACCATGCCGCCCACACAGCCATGGAGACCGGGCAATACCAAGGCACGGGCTTTGCCCAAGAGCACCGCGCGACCATCAGCAGGGCCGCCGCCCCGGCATCCAAGACCTTGACACCACCTCACCCGAGACCCGCCGCACCCCAACGAACGAGACGAGCCGAAAGGTCCCACCTTTCGCACCCCTGGACGACCCCCAACGTCGAGACTCAATAGGCCAGCCAGAATTGGCATTCACCGATCCGCCCTGCTGCCCCGAGCGCGAGACGAGCTCGGTCCTGCAACACCGCGAGGGGGACGAGGTCAGTCCTGCTGCACCATGCACGAGAGGAGCTTGGTCCTACTGTACCGTGTGCGAGACGAGGTCAGTCCTGTTGCACCATGTGCGAGACGAGCTTGGTCCTACTGTACCATGTGCGAGACGAGCTCGGTCCTGCAGCACTGGGCACGAGACGAGCGGTGGACCGCGGCTGGGAGAGGACCAGCCCTTTGATGGGAGTAGCGCCCGGACGACGAGGAGATGAAGGGAAGGTCGAAACGGTCCGCCCGCAGACGAGCTGACGCCGGAGAAGAAGCCGGCCGTCGCCGCGAGCAGAGCCGCCGAGCAACCGTGTAGCAGCCGCACCACCAGGAGCTCGCCGTCCATGCACCGGACCTCCCGGCGCCGCCGCCCACGGCCGGAGCAACAGCCACGCCAGGCTGCTGCCCAACCCGCGCCGCCCGCCCATATCCCGGCGCCAGATCCAGGACGAGCACGCCGCCACCCGCCCTGCAGCCACGCAACAGCCATCCCACCTACATGGAGACACAACGGGATCCCCAGGAGCGGCAGGAAGAACCACCGGCTGCCACCAGGCCGACCGTCGGCTGAGCCACTGCACCAAGAAGGGCACGACTCCGGCTCCCGCGCCGCCCGCAGCCCGCACCGCCCGCATCGCGGGCACGCCACCCACAGCTAGATCGGGATCCCGCTGCACAGCCGCCACCAGTACGGACGTGCACCACCGCCACGCAGCCATCCGCGCGGACGCCGAGGCTAGCCGCAACTGCGGCGAGACTCCAGACCACGCCGCCGCCCCCCACGAGAAGAAGTTATGCGGAGGGACTGACGGCCAGTTATGTGGCTGCGGAGGGAGTTTTCTTTTTCTTTTTTTTGAGGATACATCATTAGTTCCATATGAAAGAAATGTGATGAAATTTTTGACAGCATACTCTGTTGTTCAAGTAGTAGTGAAACTGGGACGTTGTAGACCATATGTCAGTACTGAAGAATGTATACAGTAAAGTGTGTTTCCTCAATACCACTCTTTCGATTCATACTCTGAATATCATCCTCTATTTGTGAGGACGCATTGTTCACCGGGGTGGGAGATGTCAGTTGAAGAAACAGAGCATCTGCAGCGGTCCAGGAAAAACAGAGGAGATGCTCTGTTTCAGGCAACAGGCCCAACCAACGACTTTTGGATTTGTTGGCCCACGTGCCCAGCCTCCAGACTCAGGCATGGCCCATGGCGTGCCGTATGCCGGGCCTGACCCGTTTAACCGGGGCCGTGCCGTGATTGGGCGTGCTATTTAGGTAAATAACTCTCAGTCAGTTGATGGCCCAGCTCCAACATGTATGTCGCTGGTTAAGTGGAAAATAAGAAGGGCATCATGGCTGACTTTATTCATTTGCAAACATTCACAAAAGTGCTCCCCGCTTCACTAGCTAAAACATGGGCCGCCATATTGGCTTCCCTCGAGCAAAATTCAAACATTATTACAACAGTAAGCTCATGAGACAACCTTAAGTTGTCTCAAAAAAAAAAGAGACAACCTTAAGCCGTGAGCCCATGGTTTGGCACTCGGCTTACGTTATCTTACTAGGCAACGTGTGTTTTTCCTGTAGTGATGCCATGGGTAACTTCTAACAGATAAATAGTACAATTTTTCTACTTTTCATAACATCGTGCTGATATCCATGTATGATGTCTCGAGGTGCTAAGCTAGGGAAACCAACTAAACATTAGGGCATCTCCAGCCGTTGGCCCCCCCAGGCGCACAAAATTAGCCCCCAGGGCGAGCAGTGAGACACTCGGTCTTTGAGGCGGTTTTCGCCGATCGCCGCCCCAGCTCGCCCAGCGCGAAATTGGCCCACTTGGCAGCCCAATTTCGGCGAATAAACGGCCCATATGGGCGAGAATATGCCCATATTCGGCGTGGTTTCGCCCTTTCTCGGCGTTAATTTATCAACGTAATTATTCCTTATCACATATTTCATCATAGAAAAATCAAATACTTCAACAAAATAGTACAACAACAAATAGTTCAATACAAATTATATAGTTCAACAAATAAAACTCGTATTTCATCACATGGCGTCCCCTTGAGCCTCCATAGGTGCTCAATCAGATCTTCTGCAGCTTGATGATGCACCTCTGGTCTCGGATCTCTTGACGATCTTGAGATAGGCAGTCCAAGTTGCGGTAGCTGGTGATCAACTTCGCTAGAGGACCCTGCACGTAGTATGGTTCGATGTCAAACACTGGTCTTCTTGCTCGCTCTCGATGATCATGTTGTGCAAGATGACACTGACAAGTCATGATCTCCCACATTTGATCTTTCGAACAGGTCGGCGGGTACCGAACAACAGCGAATCGAGATTGGAGCACACCAAATGCCCGCTCGACATCCTTCCCGCAAGCCTCCCCGAACCTTCGCAAACCAGCGTTCTTGCCTCCCGGCACGAGGTTTGAGATCGTCTTCACAAATGTCGACCATCGCGGATAGATGCCGTCGGCTAGATAGTACCCTTGTTGTATTGGTGCCCATTGATCTCGAAGTTCACCGGAGGAGAATGGCCCTCAACGAGCTTGGCAAAAACAGGAGAGCACTGCAACACCTTGATGTCATTGTGAGTTCGTGGCATACCAAAGAAGGAGTGCCAAATCCAGAGGTCTGTGTGGCTACCGCCTCAAGCACCACTCGCAACCGCCTTTGGCGCCTTTGTACATCCCCGCCAACCAAATGGGCAGTTCTTCCATTTCAATGCATGAAGTCGATGCTTCCAAGCATCCCAGAAATCCTCTTCTGCATTCGGGCTAGGATCCGGCGGTGTCTTCCGCATTGGGTGCTCTCAAGTATTGTGGCCCAAACACGCCACCTTGCCCGACAGAACTTGTAGAAACACTCTATCTTTGGTGGACTCAGCCATGCGCCCATAGTCGTCGAGTGAATCACTTGGGAGCTCCATATGCAAGCATCCTCATCGCTGTCGTGCACTTCGGATGGAGGTGAATCCAAGAGCGCCGGTGCAATCCATCTTGCACTTGAAGTAGTTGTCGAACTCCGGATGGAATTCACAATCTCGAGGAAGAGCTTTCGGCTCATCCGATAACGGCGCCGAAATGTTCTCTCGCCATGAAGTGGAGCATCGGCGAAGTAGTCGGAGTAGAGCATGCAGATAGCCTTTGCGGACGATGCGGTTCTTTGCTTTCACCGCCCGGCGCCGAGCCACCTCGACGCGGCTTTTCATTGCTCGCCAAGAGTGGCGAGGGCGGCGAGCACCATCGATGCTCTTCTTCACGGACGTCGGCGCGGCTTCCTCCTCCAAAGCAAGGTAGCGGCAAGCTCTTCCTCCTCATCGAGTCCATCGTCGAGTCAGTCAAAACGCCGAACACCTTGCGCTCGTGGGCGTGTACCCGCCGTTAAACCGCGCCTCCGCGGCCGGAAACGGTGAAGGAAATATGCCCTAGAGGCAATAATAAAGTTATTATTTATTTCCTTATTTCATGATAAATGTCTTTCATTCATGCTAGAATTGTATTAACCGGAAACATGGTACATGTGTGAATGCATAGACAAAACAACATGTCACTAGTATGCCTCTACTAGACTAGCTTGTTAATCAAAGATGGTTATGTTTCCTGACCATGAACAAATGAGTTGTTATTTGATTAACAAGGTCACATCATTAGTAGAATGATCTGATTGACATGACCCATTCCATTAGCTTAGCACTTGATCGTTTAGTATGTTGCTACTGCTTTTATCCATGACTTATACATGTTCCTGTAACTATGAGATTATGCAACTCCGTTTACGGAGGAACACTTTGGTGCTACCAAGCGTCACAACGAATCGGGTGATTATAAAGGAGTACTGGTGTCTCCAAAGGCGATGTTGGGTTGGCGTATTTCGAGATTAGGTTTTGTCACTCCGATTGTCGGAGAGGTATCTCTGGGCCCTCTCGGTAATGCACATCATGAAGCCTTGCAAGCATTACAACTAATGAGATAGTTGTGAGATGATGTATTACGGAACGAGTAAAGAGACTTGCCGTAACGAGATTGAACTAGGTATTGGATACCGACGATCGAATCTCGGGCAAGTAACATACCGATGACAAAGGGAACAACGTATGTTGTTATGCGGTCCGACCGATAAAGATCTTCGTAGAATATGTAGGAGCCAATATGGGCATCCAGGTCCCGCTATTGGTTATTGACCGAGAATAGTTCTAGGTCATGTCGCATTGTTCTCGAACCGTAGGGTCCGCACGCTTAAGGTTTCGATGGCAGTTATTATGAGTTTATGTATTTTGATGTACCGAAGAAGTTCTGAGTCCCGGATGTGATCACGGACATGACGAGGAGTCTCGAAATGGTCGAGACATAAAGATTGATATATTGGACGGCTATATTCGGACACCGGAAAGGTTCGAAGTTTCCGGAGAAAACCGGAGTGCTGGGAGGGGTTACGGAACCCGGGGAATATGGGCCTTAGTGGGCCAAGAGGGAAGAGAGAGGGGCCGCACCAGGAGGTGGCGCCCCCTGTGGGAGTCCGAATAGGACAAGGAGGGGCGCGCCCCCTTTCCCTCTCCCTCTCCTCTCTTTCCTTCCCCTTCTCCTTCCTAGTTGGACTAGGAAAGGGAGTCCTACTCAACTAGGAGGAGGACTCCCCCTCCTTGGCGCGCCTATAGGGCCGGCCGGCCTCCCCCTCCCTCCTTTATATACGCAGGCAGGGGGCACCCTAGGACACACAAGTTTGATCTACGGATCGTTCCTTAGCCGTGCGGTGCCCCTCCACAATATTCCACCTCGGTCATACTGTCGCGAAGCTTAAGCGAAGCCTGCGCCGTGAAACATCAAGATCGTCCACCGCCGTCGTCTTGACGAAACTCTCCTCGACACTCGGCTGGATCGAGTACGAGGGACGTCATCGAGCTGCACGTGTGTCAAGAACTCGGGGCGCCGGAGTGTGGCGCCGGGATCGGTCGGATCGCGAGGAGAACGTCGACTACTTCCTCTACGTTGTGATCGCTTCGCTTGGTCTGCGAGGGCACGAGACAACACTCTCCCTCTCGTTGCTATACATCACCATGATCTTGCGTGTGCGTAGGAAATTTTTGAAATTACTACGTTCCCCAACAAATGGCATCGAGCCTAGGTTTTTCTATGGTTTGATGTTTTGCACGAGTAGAACACAAGTGAGTTGTGGGCGATACAAGTCATACTACCTACCAGCATGTCATACTTTGGTTCAGCGGCATTGCGAGATGAAGCGGCCTGACCGACATTACGCGTGACGCTTACGCGAGACTGGTTTCACCGCTACGAGCACTCGTTGCTTAAAGGTGACTGGTGGGTGCCTGTCTCTCTCACTTTAGTTGAACCGAGTGTGGCTACGCCCGGTCCTTGAGAAGGTTAAAACGGAGTCTATTTGACGAAGTATCGTTGTGGTTTTGATGCGTAGGTGAGACTGGTTCTTGCTTAAGCCCGTAGCAACCACGTAAAATTTGCAACAACAAAGTAGAGGACGTCTAACTTGTTTTTGAAGGGCATGTTGTGATGTGATATGGTCAAGACGTGATGCTATATTTTATTGTATGAGATGATCATGTTTTGTAACCGAAGTTATCGGCAACTGGCTGGAGCCATATGGTTGTCGCTTTATTGTATGCAATGCATCGCTTCTGTAATGCTTTACTTTATCACTAAGCGGTAGCGATAGTCGTAGAAGCATAAGATTGGCGAGGCGACAACGATGCTACGATGAAGATCAAGGTGTCGCGCCGGTGACGATGGTGATCATGGTGGTCTTTGCAAGATGGAGATCATGAAGCACAAGATGATGATGACCATATCATATCACTTATATTGATTTGCATGTGATGTTTATCCTTTTATGCATCTTATCTTGCTTTGATTGACGGTAGCATTATAAGATGATCTCTCACTAAATTATCAAGAAGTGTTCTCCCAGTATGCACCGTTGCCAAAGTTCGTCGTGCCCAGACACCACGTGATGATCGGGTGTGATAAGCTCTACGTCCATCTACAACGGGTGCAAGCCAGTTTTTGCACACGCAGAATACTCGGGTTATACTTGACGAGCCTAGCATATGCAGATATGGCCTCGAACACGGAGACCGAAAGGTCGGCGTGAATCACATAGTAGATATGATCAACATAAGATGTTCACCATTGAAAACTACTCCATTTCACGTGATGATCGGTTATGGCTTAGTTGATTTGGATCACGTGATCACTTGGATGACTAGAGAGATGTCTTTCTAAGTGGGAGTTCTTAAGTAATATGATTAATTGAACTTAAATTTATCATGAACTTAGTACCTGATAGTATCTTGCTTGTTTATGTTTGATTGTAGATAGATGGCTCGTGTTGTTGTTCCGTTGAATTTTAATGCGTTCCTTGAGAAAGCAAAGTTGAAAGATGATGGTAGCAATTACACGGATCGGGTCCGTAATTTGAGGATCATCCTCATTCTGCCTGAAGAGTTACGTCTGGATGCACCGCTAGGTGCCGAACTCTTCTTGATGTAACCGACGACGTTAAGAACGTCTGGCGAGCAAAGTGATGACTACTCTATAGTTCGATGTGCCATGCTATACGGCTTAGAACCGGGACTTCAACGACGTTTTGAGCGTCATGGAGCATATGAGATGTTCCAGAGTTGAAGTTAATATTCCAACAGAATGCCCGGATTGAGAGATATGAAGTCTCCAATAAGTTCTATAGCTGCAAGATGGAGGAGAATAGTTACATTAGTGAGCACATACTCGAATGTCGGGTACTACAATCACTTGACGCAATTGGGAGTTAATCTTCCGGATGATTGTGTCATTGATGTAATTCTTCAATCACGCCACCAAGCTACAAAGGCTTCGTGATGAACTATAATATGCAAGGGTTAGTAAAAACTATACCTGAGCTCTTCGCAATGCTAAAGGCTGCGGAGGTAGAAATCAAGAAGGAGCATCAAGTGTTGATGGTCAATAAGACCACTAGTTTCAAGAAGAAAGGCAAAGGGAAGAAGAAGGGGAACTTCAAAAGGAACAGCAAGCAAGTTGCTGCTCAGGAGAAGAAACCCAAGTCCTATCGAGGGAGGATAAGTGAAGACCGATGGCTGAGATTTGTTCATTGTCTTCCAAATATCAGCTTTTAAAACGCTTCTTCACCTTCTTTACTGTTGCAATTCACTGTAAAAAAACTATTTATAGTTTAAAACGAGATTTGTTTAACATTATAATTAAGGGCACAGTAAAACCTTGGGTATAAGCACTCAGTTGTACCTTTAGAGAGAGAACAATGGAAAACATATACCCACACCTTAGAGCATCTACAGTCGGGCGCCTCAAACCAGTCTTATACGTCCAGGTGGACGAACCAGTAGAAAAAAAAATGATCCTAACGGATGCCTCAAACCGCTTCAAACATGGCACCCTCATATTCAGCTCAAATCTAGGACGTATATAGGGTGCCGGGTGCAACCTCGCACGTTAAATCACGCCGATCCAGCCTACACTAGCACACACGACCCGCATATACTCGTCCCATCCGCTCCTCGGACCAAACCACGACTCTACACTCTCCTCCGCAGGAGCTGTTGCTGGCTTGTCCTCAACTAATTAGGTGCCGCCTCATGCCGACACCATGCATAAGAAAAATGTTAATCATGCATTTGAAAATGTTAAACATGTATAGAAAAAATGTTTCTAATGTATACGTAAAATGTACATTGTGAAGAAGAAGCAGTCATGCAGAAGAGAAAAAATGTTTGTGGCATTTCAAAATTGTCACTCGTTTAAAAAGTATATAAAGGTCAAAAAAAAGTATATACTCCCTCCGATCCAAATTAATTCAGGAGGGAGTAATGAGTTTAAAACAAATGTTCGTGTAGTTCAAAAAAAATGTTTTGTACTCCCTCCGTTCCTAAATATTTGTCTTTCTAGAGGTTTCAACAAGTGACTACATACAGAGCAAAATGAGTGAATTTACACTCTAAAATATGTCCATATACATCCGTATGTGTTGTCCATTTGAATTCTCTAAAAAGACAAATATTTAGGAACGGAGGGAGTACATTACAAAAATACTACTACTAGACTAACAAGCACCCGAGGAATCCAAAGAAACCAATATCCAAGCCCGTCAAGACCACGAGTGGTGGACAAAGGTGAGTCATGTCCGGATTTCCTCTCTGACGCACACGCAGCAAATGAGACGGGCCGGCCCGGCCCATATAGGAGCTAGACGTGCGTTCCACTGATCCCGGTTTTAGGAATGTTGTCGAAGGTTTCAGCTGGTTTATTCTGGTTTCCAGAATGTTCTAGAAGGTTCTCTAAACCTTATTTTTTCAGTTTTCCTTATTGTTTTTCTTTTTCTTCTTTTACTTTTCTCTCCTTTTTCGTTTATCTTGTTTTCCTTTCCTTCCATTTTTCGTATTTTTTCTTTGTTCTGTTTCTCCTTTTCTTTCTTTTTTCTTATCTTTTTTCTTTTACTCTTTTCAACAAATGGATCAGAAAATTAAATTGTTCGTACTTTTAAAATTTTGTTCATTTATTCTGAAATGTTCCAGTTTTGAAATGTTGTTCTGAATATCCATAACAGTTGATAACCTCAAATATTTGTTCGCTTCTTGTACAAATTTTTACAGTTCCAAAAGTTAAAAATGTTCACATTTAAAAAACAAAAATAAGAAAATGTCCTCTCTTTTAAATTTAGTTCACAAATTTTAAAATTGTTCCTACTTTGAATTTTTCCACGAAATTAAAAAATGTTCATGTTTTGAATTTTCTTATCAAATTCAAAAAAGGGAGAATTTGAAACAAATGTTCGCATTTTTATTTTTATGTTCACAAACTCAAAAAATGTGCAGGGAATTTCGAAAAATGTTTGTGTTTTTGAAATCATTGTTAGTAATTCTGAAGAAATTTGTTCCTGCTTTCACATTTTTATTGCTTCTTTTTAAAAATTGTTCCAAATGTCAAAAATGTTCACCTATACTATTGTGTTCCTTTTTCCAAGAAACTGTTTGCGAATCAAAAATGTTCACATTTTAACTGCTGCTGCTTTAAATTTCCTCTACTGCTTACTGAAATCTCCAGGAAAATATTCCCATTTTCAGATTAGCGACCCAAACGTTCAATAAATCTTCAAGTAACCGCTGTTGCCCACCAAATAGCTTAGTTCCCGGTTAGGGTGCTATTTTTTTCCCACTGGTTTTGATGCTCGAATCCAATGAACACCTGCCTGCTGTAGTTGCTGACTCTCACACACATTCAAAAACAGAGCATGCAGCGGTCCAGGAAAAGCAGGGGAGCCGGGTCTCAGGAAAAAGAAACACACGAGTGCATGCTTCCCAGTAAATCAGTTTCACCGTCACCGAGCGCCACACCCCGGCAACCACGCCGCCCACGCAGCCATGGAGACCGGGCAACACCAAGGCATGGGCTCTGCCCGAGAGAACCGCGCGACCATCACCAGGGCCGCCGCCCCGGCATCCAAGACCTTGACACCACCTCACCCGAGACCCGCCGCACCCCAACGAAAGATACGAGCGGACGTGCACCACCGCCACGCAGCCGTCCTCGTGGACGCCGAGGCTAGCCGCAACTGCGGCGAGACTCCAGACCATGCCGCCGCGCCCCACGAGAAGAAGTTATGCGGAGGGACTGACGGCCAGTTATGTGGCTGCGGAGGGAGTTTTCTTTTTCTTTTTCTTTTTTTTTGAGGATACATCATCAGTTCCATATGAAAGAAATGTGATGAAATTTTTGACAGCATACTCTGTTGTCCAAGTAGTAGTGAAACTGGGACGTTGTAGACCATATGTCAGTACTGAAGAATGTATATAGTAAAGTGTGTTTCCTCAATACCACTCTTTCGATTCATACTCTGAATATCATCCACTATTTTTGAGGACGCATTGTTCACCGGGCTGGGAGATGTCAGTTGAAGAAACAGAGCATCTGCAGCGGTCCAGGAAAAACAGAGGAGATGCTCTGTTTCAGGCAACAGGCCCAACCAACGACTTTTGGATTTGTTGGCCCGCGTGCCCAGCCTCCATGCCCAGGCATGGCCCATGACGTGCCGCATGCCGTTTAACCGGGGCCGTGCCGTGCCTGGGCGTGCTATTTAGGTAAATAACTCTCAGTCAGTTGATGGCCCAGCTCCAACATGTATGTCGCTGGTTAAGTGGAAAATAAGAAGGGCATCATGGGTGACTTTATTCATTTGCAAACATTCACAAAACGAAATTGCTTTGCGTACGACTAACCTCATCGTATTTGCATACCGCATGGTGATCCTACGTCTGTTCCTAAAGTAATGACTTGATCCAAGGGTGACTGGCTAATGTCATACAACATCGGATGAAAAGTTGTCGTACGTGTAGCACTGCTCTTCACAAAAGTGCTCCCCGCTTCACTAGCTAAAACATGGGCCGCCATATTGGCTTCCCTTTAGCAAAATTCAAACATTATTACAACAGTAAGCTCATGACACAACCTTAAGTTGTCTCAAAAAAAAATATGAGACAACCTTAAGCCGCGAGCCCGTGGTTTGGCACTCGGCTTACGTTATCTTACTAGGCAACGTGTGTTTTTCATGTAGTGATGCCATGGGTAATTTCTAACAGATAAATAGTAAAAAAATTCTACTTTTCATAACATCGTGCTGATATCCATGTATGATGTCTCGAGGTGCTAAGCTAGGGAAACCAACTAAACATTACATTTATATATTGCAGATGCTTGGCCGAATACTTCCTCCAGGTATTTACGGCCGATATGAAGCTCCACCTTAGGAAATCTCGCGTCCATCTCGCGTCGCCTCCCACGCGGGCGGCTCGGGAGGGCACAACCGCCGCCGCCTAGTTTCCATCCAGCGCTTTCTCCCCTCCGCCATTGCCGATGGTCCGCGCTGGCAAAGCCGTGCGGCGGCGACGGCGGAGGTCTCCTCCTCTCCGGATCCGCGGTGGCGCTGGCGCCCTAATCCGCGGGTGCGGCCCTCGGCGGTGTGGCAGATCACGGAGGCGGCGGGCTCGCGGCAGTGCACGGACGCCCAGATCCATGGGTGTGGGACTCCCGGCAGCGGGCGGGCTCCCGGCGGCGGCGGGATCAGTCGACGGAGGGCTTGGGCGATGGCATCGGCCGCGCGGTGCCGGAGCTCGTCTCTCGTGGCGGATATCGCCACTCGGGCCATCATGTAGGAACCTGGACCTGGGGCGGCGGCCTCATTAGGCATGGCGATGGCGCCCTTGGCTGGTGACGTTCGCGGGGGGTGGATGGACGACATCTTGACCGCGTGGGCGGTGAGTTGCCAGTGGATCTCCTCCACACTGCAGACCTTCTCCCGCTGCACTTGGTGGCTTAAGATCGCGGTCGTCAGCCCCGGTGCGTTCGCGGGGCCTGGTAGAGTTGACATCGTACTGGAGGAAACTCTAGATGACTCGTTTATCCTGGCGGTGGTGACGACCAGGGTCGCCGTTCTCCTACTTGCAGGCGCCGTCGAGGTCCCTGCCCTCTACCCCGACCCCATGCCCGGGTGAAAACCCAAAATGTTTTTGCATTGGGCGGCGGCGGCACTGCGTGTGTCATACCCTTCTTGGAGGCGCCGCCTAGGGCGTTTGGATGCTCGGTTAGAAGAACTGCAATCGGAGGGGATGGGATCAGTGGCCACAGATGGTGTTCGCGACGGAGGAGCGGCGTGGCATCTGGCACGTTGACATCGGAGGGTCTCAGCGGCATGTTTGATGATGGACGAGCGCAGGATGGTGGCGTTGTCTGGCGTCGTGGTGGCATCGACGACAGCTAGACCGGGAAAGGTAGATGCAACAGTACATCACTGAAGATGGATTTGTGGCAGGTGGCTGCGGCGGCCTCATAACCGACAGGCGTCCTGGTTCGGGAATGCGCCGGACTGGTGGGTGCCCCATGTTGGGGAACCTAGTAATTTTAAGAAAAAATTTCCTACGCACACGCAAGATCATGGTGATGCATAGTAACGAGAGGGGAGAGTGTTGTCTACGTACCCTCGCAGACCAAAGTGGAAGCGTTGACGCAACGTAGAGGAAGTAGTAGTATGTCTTCCCGGTCCAACCGATCCAAGCACCATTACTCCGGCACCTCCGAGTTCTTGACACACGTACAGCTCGATGACGCACCCCGGGCTCCGATCCAGCAGAGCTTCAGGGAGGAGTTCCGTCAGCACGACGGCGTGGTGACGATCTTGATGTTCTACCGTCGCAGGGCTTCTCCTAAGCACCGCTACAATATGACCGAGGTGTAATATCGTGGAGGGGGGCACCGCACATGGCTAAGCAACGATCACGAAGATCAACTTGTGTGTCTATGGGGTGCCCCCTGCCCCCGTATATAAAGGAGTGGAGGAGGGGAGGGCCGGCCCTCTCTATGGCGCGCCCTAGGGGAGTCCTACTCCCACAGGGAGTAGGATTCCCCCTTTCCTAGTCCAACTAGGAGACCTTCCAAGTAGTAGGAGTAGGAGACAAGGAAGGGGAAGAGAGAAGGGAAGGAAGGAGGGGTGCGGCCCCTCCCCCTAGTCCAATTCGGACTAGGCCATGGGGGGGCGCGCGGCCTGCCCTAGGCAGCCCCTCTCTTTCCCGTATGGCCCAATAAGGCCCAATACTTCTCCCGGCGAATTCCGTAACTCTCCGGTACTCGATAAATACCGAATCACTCGGAACCTTTCCGAACTTGAATATAGTCGTCCAATATATCGATCTTTACGCCTCGACCATTTCGAGACTCCTCGTCATGTCCCCGATCTCATCCGGGACTCGAACTCCTTAGGTACATCAAAACTCATAAACTCATAATAAACCGCCATCGAAACCTTAAGCGTGCGGACCCTACGGTTCGAAAACAATGTAGACATGACCGAGACACGTCTCCGGTCAATAACCAATAGCGGGACCTGGATGCCCATATTGGTTCCTACATATTCTACGAAGATCTTTATCGTTCAGACCACATAACAACATGCGTTGTTCCCTTTGTCATCGGTATGTTACTTGCCCGAGATTCGATCGTCGGTATCCAATACCTAGTTCAATCTCGTTACCGGCAAGTCTCTTTACTCGTTACGTAATACATCATCTCGCAACTAACTCATTAGTTGCATTGCTTGCAAGGCTTATGTGATGTGCATTACCGAGAGGGCCCAGAGATACCTCTCCGACATTCGGAGTGACAAATCCTAATCTCAAATACGCCAACCCAACAAGTACCTTCGGAGACACCAGAGAGCACCTTTATAATCATCCAGTTACGCCAGACGTTTGGTAGCACACAAAGTGTTCCTCCGTAAACGGAGTTGCATAATCTCATAGTCATAGGAACATGTATAAGTCATGAAGAAAGCAATAGCAACATACTAAACGATCGGGTGCTAAGCTAACGGAATGGGTCATGTCAATCACATCATTCTCCTAATGATGTGATCCCGTTAATCAAATGACAACTCATGTCTATGGCTAGGAAACATAACCATCTTTGATTAACGAGCTAGTCAAGTAGAGGCATACTAGTGACACTCTGTTTGTCTATGTATTCACACATGTATCATGTTTCCGATTAATACAATTCTAGCATGAATAATAAACAATTATCATGAAATAAGGAAATAAATAATAACTTTATTATTGCCTCTAGGGCATATTTCCTTCACCCCATACCCGCCAGGCGTCCTGGTTGGGACCTCAAGTCTTAGATGTTAGGTTTGGCAGCGAGGTCTGTTTGGTATTAGGCCCAGACTATCAGCATCCCTTCAGCGACACATGTTGCCTAGATGATGGCTTTAGTCTTAGTGTTGTATGTCTCTGTAAGGTATTGTATGAATAATGAATAAAGTGGCTACATGCATCATCCAGATGTATTGGCCGGGGGTCCTCCTCCTTTAAAAAAAATGGAAGCTCCTCCTTTTGTGCCACGAACACTTCCTCCAGATGTGCTTCTTTCATTTAAAAGCTTGAGTCGGTTCTATCTAGCTAAGTTATTCAATAAAGTCGATCGAAGTGTGTGATGCTTGTGAGTTTGGCAGCTACTATATACCATATTCATAACAACACTTGGTACTTGACTTATGACTTCCTCTACCTAGACCCACACCTACTTTGAATTTAACTTCACGGAGCGGCGGATCCAATAAAAAGGGACTACATTCCAATCATACTTACCAGAATAAATAGTTATATGGCATTCGAACCCCACCTTCATGGTTGTATTCTAATTAGCTAGAAATCTATGACCTAAGCTTCTCAGGGCAAATCCACATTTAGTAGCCTCTGTTTTATTCTCCGTTCTCAGCTTGTATTAATAGATAAGCCCTTCTATGCAAAGGTTCTTCTATCAGATCATTTTCCGTTATGCATGCAGGGTTTCGAACCCAACTTTCTCTCCTATGAAACACATACATACATATTGCAATACTCGTGCATATCACCGAAAAAGGATTTCACCGCTTTATATATAAAGCAACGACCATCCACAACCTGGTACAAATGTACGCCACCATCACACACGCACACACCCAAGGCAGGATATATAGACGTTGAGCATGATAACACCACTCCTAGACTACCGTGAAGAGATGAAGCCCCATACACCGAACCATGTGCTCCAAGGTGGCGTCTTCAGGAAGGTTACGACACCAGAGCGCCGCCACCGCCCGACCCGTGGATCAGAGTTTCCCCTGAAGCAAGACGACGGGTAGTGAGAGACGCGACGACGCCTTCAAGAAGGGAACGAGCTTCGTCGCCGCCAGTCCGGATCGGGTTTTCACCCCGGCCATAACTCACCACCACTGAACGCCACACCCCGACGACCACGCCGCCCACACGGCCATGGCTACGGGGCAACACCTAGTCACAGGCTATGTCCATGAACACCGCAAAACCACCACAAGGCCCGTCGCCCAGCATCCAAGACCTCGATACCACCTCATTCGAGACCCACCGCTACCCCTAAGAAAAGATACGAGCGGAAAGGACTCGCCTTTTGCACCCCAGGGCTGCCCCCAACGTTGAAACCCAATAGGCCGGCCAAAACTGGCCTCCATCAACCGCTCCTGCGACATCGGGCGCGAGACGAGCTCGGTCCTGCTACCAGGCGTAAGACGAGGTCGGTAGGGATGGAAATTTTATCCATGGACATGGATACCCATGGATATCCGACCCGAATGGATAGGGTTTGGATAGGCTTTTGTGCCCATGGGCGGCGCCTAAACCTGACCCGATTGCTCACGGGGTAGGGCATGGATATAATCTTGTACATGTGGGCATACCCAAACCCTCCCGATAGTATGCATTAATGGGCAAAAAAACTGCTATCGTACCCCACAGTCACATGTCCCACTACAATTTTACACGTTGTTATGTAAAACATGCAAAAGAAATTGCATGATCCCCACCGTAACTTCTATTAATTGACATTCCATCCCCACTAACACACTCCAGCGCCCCTTCCCATATTTCATCTCCTCGTTAAATGACTCGTCATTCTCATCTTTTAGAAAAATACTAAATAATATTAGGTTGTTAGTGGACGTAGATTCACCATAAGTTGATGTTTACAATAAGTGAAGGCTAGCTTGCCAAGAGGTAAAGAATGGAAGAGCTTATGTTAACATTGTGTTATGTCTTATTTATATGTCTTGAGAGGAACCAATGGATATCCAGTTGATATGGATATCCATCGGGTTTGGACATGGACATAATTTTTCACCCATGGATTTTTTTTCATGGGCGGGCAAAGGCTGTCTTCATGGATATGGATATGGATTTGATATTGTTCAACCCGATCCAAACCCGACCCATTGCCATCCTTAGATGTCGGTCCTACTGTCAGGCGCGAGACGAGGTCGGTCTTTCTGCCAAGCGCGAGACGAGCGCAGTCTTGCAGCCGAACACAAGACGAGCGATGGACCGTAGCTGTGGGAGGGCCGAACCTTCGACGAAGGTAGCGACCAAAGGACGAGAAGAGGGACCGAAGGTCGAAACAGACCGCATACAAACAATCCGACGGCGGAAAGCCATCCGGCCCACCGAGCTGCCGTGATGCCGGCCTGACGAATGGAAGCCTCCACACCGAGAGCTAGCTACTTTGCCGCCGCCGCCGCCCGCAGCCGGAGCAGCAGCCACCCCGGGCCTATACTCGTGCATGTAGGCTTACCTATGCGCTAATTTTTTTTAAATAATACATTTTTTTATTAATTTTCATAAATATTACGCCGGGTAATTTTTTTTTCAAAAATATTACACCGTCGGCCCGCTGCAGGCCGACTGGGCCTAGTCGGCCCACAGCAGGCCGATTGGATTCCAGTCGGCCTACAGCTGGCCGACTGGCCCCTGTCGGCCCACTGTGGGCTGATTGGGTCCTGTCGGCCTACTGTGGGCAGGCTGGAGCTAATTAGCTCGCTGTGGGCTAATTGTTTTTTGCAAAAAAATAGGCATAAAAAATATATGTTTAGAAAAATGTTAATCATGTAATTAAAAAATGTTAAACATGTATAAAAAACGTTCCTGATGTATACAAAAAATGTACAATATATATGCAAAAAAGTTGACTAAAAAATATGTTTTGAAATGTGTTAATCATGTATTTAAAAATTGTTAAATGTGTGTATAAAAATGTTCCTTATCTATAAAAAAATATAGAATGTGTATGAAAAAAAGTTGACACCAAAAAAATAGGTTAGAAAAAATGTTAATCATGTATTTGAAAAAATGTTCCTTATCTATACAAAAAATATAGAATGTGTATGAAAAAAAGTTGACACCAAAAAAATATGTTTGAAAAAAATGTTAATCATGTATTTGAAAAAATGTTCAACGAGTACACAAAAATGTTTCGTGTATTGGAATGAAAGGGCTAACGTGTATAAAATAATGTTCCAGCTCCGGATCCGGTATGGGAGCATCACGGACCTAAGTACGATTGGTTGCTCTTTTTGTATGGAACTGGAACATTTTTTTCAAACATATTTTTTTTAGGGGTTCAGATTTCTAGGTCCTCCCTCCGCTCCATAGTTTATTGCCAATAGATTTTTTTTCTAAAAATCCACCCAGTGTGTGCTCTGACTATATATGTACCCAGGTACCATATGGTGTATGTAACTGGACACCGACACAAAGGAGGTCACGTGTCCAATTTGTCTCTGAAGGTGGACACTGATATCATGTGAGAATTTAGTAGAGGTACCAAAGTTGCCTACTTTAGTGATCTAAACGCTTTTATATTAATTTATGGAGAAGGAGTATGTTACATGCACACGCTAATTAAACATTCGATCAATCACATGAACTAGCATGGGTGCTCTGAGTGTAGTACTACTCTAGAAATAGAATGCACGACTTGGCCTCCAATAAAATATTGACTTGTGCTTGACACAGCAAAGGTTAAATAGTCAGTCTAATGGCAAGTTGGAATGGCCCTAAGCTACTGTCACGTTGTGATTAGCATGCAGACAGTACGAGGTGGCCTTAAGCTACATGTGTCATTGATTTATTGGGTCCATTGAGCAGCCACAAAACCGTTCTTTCACCAAGTATGGATGTGTGCTCATGAAGGGGCTTCCGGCGACCCGTACAAACAAGATATAAGTACGAGAGCCACTCCCGCAGGATGTGCGCCACGCGACGCGCTCAGGTTCAACACAAATCATTTTTTTAATCCATGTAGGCCATCTCTCCCACAGCGTTCACAAGGGAATGGTAAGATTGGTCAAAAAAGGTATATGATTTCTTGTATTTTTTTGGCCATCGATGAACAGGTCACATGCAAGAGATGAACAGGTCCGTCAAGGGGATGCGACGAGATTATGAGCACGGCATGCAACCTCATATGGCCATGTCTGGTGAGATGAGAAACATGCCGTCTCGTGCTCCATTTTACAGCTCGTGTGCTTGGCCTCTTGCAAGGGAAGACGATGAGATCGAGCACGGCATGCGACCCTATGCGGCTGTGACCGGAGAGATGAGAAAATTTTCATCTCGCGCTCCATTTTATAGGTTACCGTTGCGATGGGAGATGAACATGTTTTGTGCGTGGCAGCTTACCCTTGTGAGGGGAGGCGATGAGATTATGAGCACGGCATACGGCCTCATGACCATGTCCGGTGAGATAAGAAATATGTCATCTCGCGCTTCGTTTCACAGGTCAAATCATAGAAATTTCCTTTGTGATAAAACAAACGAGACATCCATCATCCCAAGGTGCAGAATTCCACACGGTGACAAGCTCATAAGCTTTGAGCCAATTTTGTCCAGAGGGAGAAATCCCGCAAATTCACAGGTACCACTAGTCAAGGCGACGATGCAGTTCGCGATGACTCAATGGAGTTGTCCATGAGGATTAAATCTCCAATTTTTATTTCAAAAATGCAGAACGCGGATGTCCAGACATGGTTGTTATTTCCGATGAACCAAACAAGCTTGCTTTTCAGGCAAAGCTTATTCACTCAAGATTGTGTTACCGAGAAAGAATCACATCAAATTCAGTAAGAATGCAGTGCCTAAGAAAAGATGGTACTTATGGACTGAAGTGCTCTCAGACAAAGGGCGAAACAGAGGCAGGCTGCTCTGTTTCTGTGGAAAACAAAGAAGCAGTCACGGCGGCTACAGCTAACTGTTTACAGTCAACATCTTATACACATGCACCAGGAAAAGATTAATACTAACTATTAGCACAACTAAGTGTTTACAGTCAACATCTTATACAACATGTGAAGTACATCCGCTCAAGCCAAAATAGGCGCAAGAAACTGACACTGTTTTGGCGATGCTAATTCGAGTGTTCCCTTGTTATCCTAAGAGCCCGCCCATTGAGGCCTCGGAGAAAATATTCTTTTGGCCGATGCGTACTTTTCTTTCCAAAAAAGGGTAGAAGAAGCAACCTACTAGTCAAGTTTATTTTATTGGTTTATGAATGTAAATTTTTGTTTAATAATCTGTCGATTGAAAAAGGCAACATACTTATTTTTTATACATTTTACAAGTAAGAAATATTTTTTTTATTTTTGCACGGATACAAGTATGACTTTTTTAGAAGAGTAATTGCACTGCCGGTATCGATGCCATTTCTAACTTTTTTTTGGAAGAATCACCTTAAGATACCAATCTAAAAACTATCGCCCAAACTCACGATTTTCCACAAATGTTAACATCACTAAACTGAGAACCCTCACATGAACATTGGAAGATGCTGGCAGTTAATTTGTAAGTGTAATGTCCCACCTACTGCCCGGAACTTTGTTGTTGATTTATGGCAATGTATATATTCAGTCTGGCGAATTCCGGATATCAATGAAGTTCAGAACCCGGACAGAGAATGGCTCCTGGACATGTTATACCCCTTGACTGAGATTGAGCGTTGTATGTTCTTGATGACACTATGGTGATGCTGGCATAATCGGAATGAACTAGTACATGACAAACCTCCTCCGCCGATGGATACCTCAAGAAGCTATCCATGCAGCTATTTAGACTCATTGTTGGTGTTGGTGCAGAACACTGCGGCTCCGCTTGGATTATCGTTTTGCCTCTGAATACCCCCGTAAAAACGATACGGACCTCTAGGCGTCGTTTTTTCTCCCGGCGGGAGTTACCCTGCGGCCGGTATAATACACGTGTATTCTAAATCCGGACGTAAAATCTTACACCGATTCCAAGCGGGCCCGGCGTGTGACCAAGCAAAAGGCAAACAAGTGAAATCCTATGATCCCTTGGTTAAATCCTCGCATAAAGTATCGGCCCCAACTCCTCCATCCAGATTGTCCCCTCCCAGGGAGGGTTGGACGGAATTGAATGTAAATGGTTCTTGGACGGAAGATGGGCAAGCAGGTGCAGGAATGATCCTGCGGGACAATCGGGGAAGATAATTTACTCTTCATGTGGAGAACTTTTCTCTTGCAGAGATGCGCTGGAGTCGGAATTGTGTGCATGCATGGAGGTACTATCCATCGCCATCCAACGAACTGATCTCCTGGTTTGGGTGGAGATGGTGTTAACATGATTAATGAGAAGAGCACGGAAATATCAGTTTATGATTCCTCGATAACTGAGATCAAGCACTTAAGAAACATTTCTACTACTTATGTTACTCATGTCTATTATAGCCAGAATTAAGTTAGTGACATTTAGCAAAGTTTGCTAGAACAGAACAAAGTATTTCTGCTCTGCACCAGCAAATCAATTCAGTACGTAATTGTCCAGGGCAAAACATGACAATATCAAATGGTCCAGTGCAAAACATGACAGATGCTAAGCGGAAGAGGCGTGTTTAAACCGAAAATACAAGGTGGGGTATATGTTTACTAGCTGTTTGATATTTGTGCAGACAGATGTCTGCCCGTTGCTATTTGGCAAACAAACAAAGTGACCTCCATTTTGGTGGAACCGCACAAAAGAATAGTATAGTCACTGCATGCAGTGCTATTTGAAAATAGACACATAAAGATTGGATAGTCACTTGATGGACTGCACAAAAGCAGTGCTGTACTATTTACTGGCCAGCGCTAGGTGCTTCATTGCTTTAGTCTGATTATACAATGGGCATCATTTTGCCTAAGCTAAAGTTTGTATTCTTAAAATAGTCCCGCCATGTGATCGAAAGAAGACCAAATCATATTGCAGTGGTTGTTCCTCCGTCATGTGTGGTTCATTCTCATTGTTCCACCTGTTGGTGAAACCACTTACGTTTGCAAGAGGAATTGTAGACTTCACAAACAAATTTGCCTTTCACTCTGTACTGAATGTTGTCCTAAGAAAGCTTCCATGTTAGTAGAAAGAACAGATGTTTTTTCCAGATCTTTGCTATTGGAGCTACATATTTGTATATGATATGTAAATCATTGAGATGAATTAACATGTTACTAGTTGGTTGTGAATTTGGGCTACTAATGTGAACAAATTACAATGTTAGGTCTGTGAGTTTTGTGTGAACATTTTGAACGGATCGGCTCTTACTACTGTGCACAACATGATCCCGATTTATGTGTTCTCGGTGTATACAAGTTACTAGCAGTTCCTTATTTTTGTTCGCTCAGTGTTTACAAGTTACTTATCGATCACTAGCTAGCCTACTAATACGCTCCTGACAGTTTTATTTGCGATGCAAGATCCAAAGGTGAAGTTTTTTAATAAAAATGCCTACCTCTGAAGAAACTGACAAGCTGTTCTGAAGAAAATGTCATACGAATCTAAAGAAATTGCCAGCAAAAACGTTCGCAATGCCTTATCTCCCAACGAATGTTCATAAGTTAATGCGATCCTCACGTACACTATCCGGCCTACTCGATCATACACGTACACTATCCGATCTACTCGATCCTACACGAATAAATAGCGGATCACACACGTACTACCTCCTTTTCGATTTGCAGGGCTCAATTCAAAAATCTCACCAATAAAGGTAGATGATGAGTGGTAGAATAATTTTTGACAAGGAGGAGTACCTCATCGGATGATTCGAGTGCACTCGTTTGACCGTCATGCTGATGTGTGACCCAGCACGGATGGGACGCACCACTGATGGGACGGGACGTCACATCAGTTTTCTCAGTTTCCACGATAAGCTGGCGCGCTAAGCCATGCCTGCTTATGCATTGAATTTCGATGACCGCCGCGTTTCCCGTGACACGCTGCTTCACCTACCTTCTGCCTATAATTACTGGTTCCCGGCGTTCTCCGGTAGCACTGTCACCCAACTCGCCTCCCTTCACAATCTGGTTCGTGCGGCCTCGACTCTATTAAAAAAACAGAATGTCACGATGCCACGAAGGAAGTTCATTTTTGGATTTAAAGACATTAACATTGAAAATGCTGACTAGTGTTTGAGGCCCATAAATTTCGTACCAAACTTTTACACTTAGTTTATTAAGATATAATATAAAACATTATTTTTGTATATTTCTTAGTTTACTTAGTATATACTTAATAAAAGGAAATTGTGTTTGAGCACTCTCTTGTATACGGTTTAAACATCCATGGTTCAAAAATAACAATTTGCCGTGTTTCCAACATTATACAAAAGTATACGTGTATTTCTCTTTCTATTTCTGCATAATTTTAATATCCTTAAATATTTCAGTTGGGATCTCCGGAACATGCGAGGTAAAAAGCATGGCAATGCAAGTTTCTAGTGTCTCATTTAGATATAAGAAAATAAAAAATTCTAGAGTTGTGACATTTTTACGAGGATCTTCTCATCTAATCATCATCGGCATTGTTGCTTACTAGTTTTTTTCCTTCTTAGTACTTCTTGCATGCTTTTGAGAGTCCAGCAACAGGTTGCCACTTGCCAGCATGACATCGCTGCCTGTGTTCCTAGAACCGAGGCATTGCTGGTAACAAACACGGAGAAAAACCACGTGTATCTTAATTTTTATCCATGTACCGTGCAGTTCCAAATATCCTTGGTCAGACGGTTTATCTTGTCGCGTTGACGGAATGCCGTGCTTGCGCGGCCATTCTCTGGGCGGTCGGTTGCCTGCTTGCTTGCTGGGATGGTTGTTGGAACGAACCCCATGAGGGACCAGGCTCCGGGATCCTCGCCATGTGTATCTCATCAGTGCGGTTGGTTTCTTGCCCAGGCGCCAATGGCCTCGAAGCTCCACGTCTTGAGGTCTTGAGCGGGCGCCATGTGTGTCTACATTGAATTAGGTGGCGTCCGAAATATTTTAATGCTGAAATTTCCGAAATTTTGCATATGTCGGTGACGTCCAAAATATTTTACTGCTGAAATTTTTAACGACATTAAAACTAATTTCAAAATAAATTTTATAATTATCCTAACATCCAATCAAACTTGAAATATCAAAATAGAAATTTCGATGATGCCCAAAATTATTTGGTTTACAAAACTAAAGGCGAAACATAGAATATTAACCAGAATGGGATAAGAGATAATGAAGTGGCTGGAGTAGAAATAGATACTAGCTAGCTAGAGGCAGGCGTGCATCCATCGTCGCATCTTGTTGTCAACGTGTGAAGTTGAGTCCCAATCCTCAGATCTTGTCGTAGATGATGGCGTCGATGCGGCGAGCCATATCCAGCATCATATGGTTGGCCCAGTCCCCCACGACCCCTTTCTTGAAGAAGGATTGATGCGGGACACTCCGGTGTTGTTGGCGTCCAGATCTTTCATCATTTAGGTGCTGCACAACCTTTACATGTCCATGGGCGAGCCCGCTGCCTCCTCCGCCGCCGTGAACGGCAGGGGCGGACCCAAATAATTGAGAGGGGGCAAAAAATGTATGGCCATATTCATAAATGATAAATCAACAAGAGAAAAAACATCCATGTAAACTAAAATGCGGCAATAATCACTTTATTATCCACATGGTACCCAAGTTCATTGAAATGGGAAAGGAAACTAACCATTTGAGATAAAAAAATAAGCACAACAATATAACCATATCTTGTTCTGAAGTTGCAAAAGTGAACATTGACACATTGTTCTAACACTTAATGTACAACCTGCAACAACAACAAAAAACATGATCAAAATTGAGAGGGTGGAAACGTTGAAGAAGGCTGGTATTAAAAAAATAGTAAGAGCTTTAGGCTGAGCATTACCTTCCATTTCATCCCACGACGTTCTTTCACGGCATGAAAAAACTATCACTTCATTTGGAATGTTGTTCAACAATTCTTTTTCTACAAAGCAGATAAGGGTATGGTTCATAAAATCATCACTAATTTTGCTACGTAGAGCATTCTTCACAATCTTCATAGCTGAGAAGCACCTCTCAACGGTTGCAGTGGCAACAGGCAAAGTAAGCGCTAGCTTCACAAGTCGGTATACTAAAGGTTAAGACAGATGCTTCTTTGTAGTCACCATTAGTTCAGCCAGATCACCAATATTATCCAAGCTAGCAAACCTTGTATCATGGGTTACATTATCCAAATAAAGATCAAGTTCATGCTCAAGACCCACCAAATCATTGAAGTCATCTGGGTAAAACTGAGCCAATTTCTTCAACTTCTCAACATTATAGTGACCAAACTGATCACTTGGACTCAAAGCTGACATACAACAAAGTAACTCAGAATTGATAACATTGAATCTGCCATTTAACTCTTCTACCAACATATCTAGGACAGCAAAGAAACAATCAGTCCGATAATGATGCTCATTGTTAATACCGGTCCTTTGCCTTATCTTCTTCGGATTCACGTAATCATTTTCCATGTCCATCACTAAAATGTCATTCTTCACACAAAAAGAACGTACCTTGTCTAGAAGATCATTCCAACCATGCTAAGATTTAAGCTTTAGTAGCTCTCTTTTAGTCGATTCCACATCTGATATGGCATTAACAATGTCCATATCCTTTCTCTGAAATGTTTTAGATAGCCATTTGTTAAAGCAAATATAATCATCATCATGTGTAGATAGAATACAGAATCAAATGATTGAAAATATTTCAGAATCCCACTGGCTTGACGTTTCTTAATAGGATCAGTACCATCTTCCTCAACATATTCTAGCACTTTAACCACCGATGGAAACATCTTTGACAAACCTACCAAAGTTCTATAGTGAGAGTTCCATCTAGTATCTCCTGGTCTTTGAAGAGAAAGCTCTTGATTTAGCCCAGTTCCTGTAGCAATCTCACCCTTACCAATTGCTTTCCTCACTTCTTCTTGATGATCCACTCTAAGTTTGTCCTTTCTCTTGCAAGATGATCCAACAACAGTCACCATAAGTGATATCATATCAAAGAAATCCCCAACATCAGCAATTTTCTTTGCAATGGCGACAACAACCAAGTTAAGTTTGTGCGCAAAACAATGTACAAAATAAGCTGAACTGTTATCTCTCATAATTTTTGCCTGCAAACCATTGAACTCACCTGCCATATTGCTTGCACCGTCATACCCTTGTCCTCTCACTTGTTTTAAACTCAAACCAAACTTTGCAATCATAAAATCAATTTTGGACTTGAGAAAAGTAGCTGTAGTCTCCTCAACGTGAACAACACCTACAAACCTCTCATATGACAGTCCACCACTCACGTATCAGGTCGATGGGGCCCCCACATCAAGTATTTCCTTCGTATGTCCTCATGCTGATTGGGATTGTAATCTATAATCCTCTTCCTTTTAGATGGATCCCTAGGAAGCTTCTCCAAATCAACTAGTTCGGGCATCGCGGAAGTTGTTGATTTTTTAAAAAACCTCTCCATTAGTTGTCCTGTAATATTTAGTGCCAATAGTTCGAACGTCAATGGAAACTAATTACACAAACTGATAATTTATACACAGGAGTTAACAAGACTAAGATGTTTTTTAAGATAGAAACAAACAAACAAAAAGCTCGAAGAAAAACGTTCTAGGGATTTACCTTGATGTGAATTGAAGTTAGGGAATTGCAGGAGGTTAGGAGATTGGATCACCGGAGCGCGAGCAGCAAGGGACGGACGAGGGTCAGAGGGGGAGTCGACGATTGCCGGCGGCGCCGCAGCGAGCCAGTGTCTTGCGGCGGTTCGAGATTGAGGCGATACGATAGGCGAGGGCTTTCTTTAGTCCCGTGCGAGGCGATACGATACGAGATTTTTTTTTTTTTGAGCATCAGTACAGACACAAGCGCTCATATACACGCGCATACACTCATCCCTATGAACGCACGCACGCACACCCTACCCCTATGAGCACCTCCGAGAGACTGAGCCGGCATATCATCTTGAAATTTACGAAGTCACCAGAGGCACCTCGTCGTCGACGGAACGTCTCCTCCCACTGAAAGCGCATCGCCGGAAATCCTGAAATAAATCCAGGAATAATGCGAGCACCAGGATTTGAACCCTGGTGGGTTGGGGATACCACTGTCCACCTAACCAACTCAACCACAGGTTGATTCGCGATACGATACGAGATTGAGGCGTTGCAGGCTGCGTACATGTTAGGCAGGGGTGAGACTTACGCTACGGGGCTGTTGGCAATGCTTTTTACTGGGCTTACTTTTTTATTATTGGGCTTCTAAAATATCTAAGGAATTAGGCTTAGTGGGGGCACGTCATTAGCCTTTGTGGGAGCACTAATGAATCGCATGGTAGTCCTATACCTCGATGGAAAAAATCAAGTGGGGGCAGCTGCCCCCACGGCTCTTAACGTAGGTCCGCCCCTGGTGAACGGCATGCCGAGGAAAGACACGAGCTCCCGGGCACTATTGACCGGGTCGAGCAGCATCTCCTCGTACTTTAGGAAGAGGACCTGTTGGGACTTGCTATGCTCGCACGCGAGTATCCGAGAATGTGGTCCCAAATGGGGCTGTGTGGGTTTTTTTACCCTCAGATGCAAACTTGAATAGGTCGGAGAAGGGGAAGGCCCCGCCTCCGGCAGCCATGATGAAGTGCCACATGAAAACCAGCATATCCTTCATGTATCCATCCATCAAGCCCTTAGTTTGTATTGTAGTATAACTAGAGACTACAGAGAGAAAATTTTACTCCTTCCATCCCATAATGTAAGTCGGTTTTTGGACACTACACTAGTGTCAAAAAACTTCTTACATTATGGGTACTATGTCCGCATGCATCTTTCGGGTGCAGAGGCAGGGGGTAAACCTCCTTTAAAAAAAATACATTATGGGTACTATTTTACAAGCAAAAGTTGTACGTTATGGTCCCCGGGTCCATTCACTTTATTTTACTAAAACACTAAAAATATTTGCTGCAATTTATTTTCTTTTTTATTTTATCTATCAACCACTATGAGACTTAATCCTTACAATTAACAAGTACAAGGGGATTGCCGACCATTTTCCTCACGTTTGTTGCAAGTATTTGCTTTGTATGTGTGAAGGTACTGCTTACAGTGTTTGTGTGGTGTCTCATACTGGTTCGATTAATCTTGGTTCTTAACTGAGAGAAATAATATCTGCTACTATAGTACATCTCCCTTCCTCGGTGAAATCCCAATGCCTATCACAAGTAGCAGAAGAATTTTTGGAGCCGTTGCCGGGAGGCTTCACAAAACATCATCAGGTTCCTTCACACATATTTATCATTTACTTGTTCTACTTTTCTTTCGCTATTTTCCTTCTATTTTTCATCTCGCTCTCCTTCTCTACAAAATACAAAATAAAAAAAATACTTTGTGCGCTATCTCTGCTTAAATCGTCATTATGTCCACTTAAGAAAATAGTAAGTTGTGTGATTTCTTGAATAATGAAAATAATGATTTTATTATTACACCAATTGCTCCTCCCCTCAGTAGTGCGGAGTCATATGATATAAAATGTGCATTGTTAATCCTTGTTATTGAAGAAAAAATTCCTAGAAATCCTAATGAAAAAGATGTGCCTCATCTTAATACTTTTGTTGAATTATGTGATATGCAAAACGTAAAGTACTAACCCGAATGGGATAAGGGAAAATTAAAATGGCCGGAGTAGAAATATATACTAGCTAGAGGCAGGCGTGCATCCATCATCCCGGTCTTGTGTCTTGTTGACAATGCATGAAGATGAGGTGAATTATTTAAGGGCTCAGATCCAACCCGGTGGTCCGTGTGGCCCCTTGATTGATTTTACAACCTGAGAACCTTGAAATTGGTTGATTGCTTGCTTGAATGGTACTACCTCAGTCTAGTTTATTGGTCCCCTTTATAATTTGGGTCAAAATTTGACCATAGATTTAACAAACAAAATGTTGATACATGTCACAAACAATTGTATCTTTGCATTGGCATTTTACTAGCTAAATCTATGGTCAAAATTTGACATTGAATAAGAAGGGGATCAATAAAATCAGTAGTAAGTAAAGACTTGTTTGGATTCTACTAATTGGATTTATTGGGATCTCCTCATGTCCCTCTCAAAAACCACACCGCACTTGGTGAGGCATGCCGTTGCTGAGGCTGGTCATAGTGGGGAGTAACTAAGACTAATAACACGCAAATGTTACTATTCTATATTACTATCTTTATGTGCATAGTATCATATATTAGTATTATAGGTGGTCTCATTTATTGCCATGCATGACACATAGTAGTATCACATTTATTATGTTATGGTATCTACATAGTATGTTACTATAACCATCTCTTTCTTTTTTAATTACCTGCCACATAAGCATGTTTGCAATTCCTAAGTGCATGATACTACTTATATTACCCCCACTATGGCCACCGTGAGAGCTAGACTCGGCAAACAAAAAAAACGGATACGTAGGTGGCGCGAGCGAACAAACCCGGACAGGCGAGAATGACCCTGACAAGCGACCCCGGCCCTACCACCGTGCACGCTGCAGCGCGCGAGGGGGTGCACAAGGGCGCGAAGCAAAACAACCACAGAGATGTGGCCCCGGGGGCACAAGCGGCCCACACGCCATAGACCTCGGATCAAACACGTCCGGGTACGCACCAGACGCACAGAGCCCCCCATGCAAGAGCCGACGCGCAGCCATATAGGCTGGATGAATGCCCCGTTCCCGTTGTGCGTGGAGCAACACGCAAAAGGGCGCAACTCCTTTTTATATCATGGCTCAACCAAATAATTCTTACTGACAATGTTTTAATTGTCGTAAACATCTTAGTCACTTCAGTGTGGTACTATACTAGTATTTTAGATAAACAGGGCGCGCCCCCAATTTTATTTTATTAATAGGTGAAACCAAACACAAGGTTCAAATAACAGTAGGGTGTAGTAGGTCGCGCATAGGCGGAAGGTAAATGATAGCAGGTTGGAGAAGCGTAACTACATAGTCCATGAATTGGTTGACCTGATACTCAAAATAGCACAATACACGATTAAAGATACAATAACAAGAATGGGATATGGGATAATTAAAGTGGATGGAGTAGAAACAGATACTAGCTAGCTTGAGTTAGGCGTGCGTCCATCCATCGTGCGCGTCTCGTTGTCAGCGCGTGAAGCTGAGTCCCGATCCTCGGAGCTTGTCCTCGACGATGGCGTCGATGCGGCGGGCCATCTCCGGCGTCATATGGTTGGCCCAGTCCCCCACGACCCCTTTCCTGAAGAAGGATTGATGCGGGACCTCCACGAACTGCCCAGCCACTCCAGTGTTGTTCGCCTCCAGGTCTTTCATCGTGTCGATGCTGCACAGGTTGCAGATGTCCATGGGCGAACCCGCCGCCTCCTCCGCCGCCGTGAAGGGCACACCGAGGAACAAGGCGAGCTCCCGGACACTGCTGACAGGGTCGAGCAGCATCTCCTCATACCTTAGGAAGAGAACCCTGTCCGGACTTGCTTTCTTTGGCGCATGAGTAGCCGAGAACGTGGTCCCAAATGGGGCCGTGGGGTTTTACCTCGCATGCAAACTCAAGAGCTCGGAGAAGGGAAGGCGTCGCCTCCTGCGGCCATGATGAAGTGCCACATGGAAACCAGCATATCCTTGGGCTCCTGCATCCATCAGGCCGTAAAATTTACTATTTTACAAGCAAAAGTTGTACGTGCTAGCTACTGCAGACGTGAGCGATTTTGCAATCGGCCAAGGAGGGTGGCAGCAGGGAGTGGTGCATGTGCGTGTGGATCAGCCTCACGGACGGCAGCGCCCGGCTTGGCTTCTGGCCGGCACCGAAGAGGGCCTCAAGGTGGGGGACGCAGTCGTGCGGGTTGAGGCGGAGGAGTGGGTGATCGGCGCTGGTCGGTGAGTAGGTGGCCCGTGCCATGGTGGCCAAGGACAGAGCCTTGAGCCAGGTGGTGCCGCACTTGGGCGGGCTCGCGAGGAGCACGTCGCCGGGGCGCGGCACGAGACACTGCTGGACAGAGATCACCCCAGGGACCATCCACGGGCGCAGCCAGGCACCCTGGTAGCACAGCAACTGCCCAAAGCCGGTGGTGATGCCCTGCAAGGTGGAGATGATGTCTGCGTACTCTTCCGGCGGGTGTTCATCCTCCTCTTTCTGGACAACGTCCTTGAACGGCACGGGGCCGGCGATCCTTCCTAGAGCAGCCATTGGTGCTGGTGCTGGTGCTGGTGCTGGTGGTGCTGATGTTTCCCATTTCAAATCTCACCCCACATGGTGAATTATTTAAGGGCTTAGCCAGCCCGGTGGTCCGTGCGGGCCCTTTCTTGATTGTGCAAGCTGAGAGGCCTCGAATTGGTTGCATGCTTGCTTGAATGGTAAGTAAAGATTTGTTTGGATTCTGTACTAATTGGACTTGGGATCTCTAGTATTCTCTTCATGTGCGTGTCCCTTTCTTTTTGGCTTTGGGTCCTTCGCGATAAAGGACAGTTCAAAAATTCGTTTCTGGGAAGACATATGGCTAGGCAATGCCAGTCTCCGAAAACAATACCTAGCATTATACACTATTCCTCGCGACAAAAATAATACTATTGCGCACGTGCTCATTTCGTCTCCGCCGAATATTTCGTTCAGGTGGGACTTGATTGGCCCCTGACTTATGTCATGGCATAATCTTTTATCACGACTGGATTCATTAACCTGACACAAAGCCGGGATGTTTTTTGCTGGAACCTTACTACATCAGGGTCTTTCACAGTAGACTCTATGTATCATGCGCTAATGCATTCTGAGGTACGAGTGAGTAATAACAAGAAAATTTGAAAGTCAAATATTCCACTAAAAGTTAAAATCTTCAAGTGGTATCTTCGTACGACAGTTGTGCTAACCAAAGACAACCTTGCACGACGCAACTGGCCAGGAAGTAGCAGTGTTGCTTGTGCGCTCATGATGAGACAATCAGACACTTCTTTTTTCAATGCAAGTTTGCATGTTCTACATGGTTCTACATGGTGTTTCATCGGGGTCAGGCCGAAGTGAAGATTCACAACGACAGGGCATCAGCCCAAGTTTCATCATCGGGTGGGCTGTGGCTTTGCTCCGAGTCTAGTCTTTATAAATTATTTTTCAAAATCCAGGTATGCTTGCAAGTTCCATTTTGCTTTTACATCCTGCCGAGTTGCATCTATCGACTCATTTTCCATGTGAGAGAGTGTGTGTGCGTGCGTGCGTGTGCGCATGCGTATGCGTGTGTGTGTCAGCCATGATGTGGCCGTATATGTGACACATGACCTAAAAAAATCTACTCTCCACACACCCAATAGATGAATCCAAACGGCTAAAAAGGCAAATTTCAAAAGAAGTCAATAAATGTGTAGCTATCACCATAGGGTCAGGGGTGGCACGCACGATGGAAACTAGTGATTCGCGTGCCATCCTGTGGCGCCGCTTAAGAAAAAATTGTGCGCATGTTTCCATTTAAAAAATATATAAAGTCCTTGAGTCCTCGCCTCCGTCTAAAAAAACATCTAAAAAAATCCTCACCTTCATCTAAAAATAAATAAAAAAGAAAAAAAATACCACAACAGCCTACCAGCGAGTGTCACTTTGCATAACCCTCCATTTTAAAATAACAGAGGTCCTTATCTCCATCTAAAAAAAATACATTTAAAAAATATCCATACCCTCATTTAAAAAATTACAAAAGATTTCTCACCGCGGCCAACCAGCTTGCGCCACGTGGCACAGCTGGTTGGCCGCCTTTCACGCGTAGCTTAATGGTTTTAATATAATTGGGAGACAAAACAACAAGGGGCTATAGGCCCTCAAAACGACCGAAACAAGCGACGTGCTAACTACTAATCTATTTATGAGAGCCGGATCATCATTACATGTAACTACTACGTTATAATGAAATGGGACACGGAGAAGTTAGACACGGGCACGTGCAAAAGTCCAACATGATAATGCACCCACAGAGGAAGCAGAGCAAAAGCAGAGGAGAGGAGCACTGTGGACCACGTACTCACCAACCCGAGTGTGCTCAGATTGTGTTGACATGATAATATCACACTGAAAATCTTTTGAGATGAACTCCTGGAATTTTGTCTGTTTTCAAGCACATCGATTATTCAGCATGGTTGGTGAGTTGGACCAACTCTAGCAGATCCGCTCTGTCCCACGTCCTAGAAAATAACTGCCGATTTATGGGACATGGATGAAAATTGTCCAGACCAAGTCCCGTAAAATTTTATGCAGGGAGCTGTAAAAATCTAGCCGCTCCTCCAAATGGCCAGTTTTTCGCCCCCTCTTTTGCGTTTCCCTCTATCCCTCGCGAGACTTGGCGGGACAGAAATTTCCACTCGCGCCCACTGTTCTGTCGCTGCCGTCACCACAAATCCCCGATGATGTTTGCCCCCCTCGGCCACCCCGTGCAGTGGACAGCTTCCGCGGTCATTGTTTGCGCCTTCTCGACCAAGTTTGGAGCTAGGGGTGTCTAATTTTCTTCGCCGGCTCTATGGATCCGTCTGGGAGCTTCGCGGGGTTCACATAAGATAATTATGTGAACCAGAGATAAGAGAATACACATGTGAGTGGCGAGGACATCGATTGATCAAAAATTCTGAATGCTTTCAGTATGAGACTCTGTGAGACCATGTAACAGAGATAGTATACCATTTTTCTCATCAGGTTCTGACAAGACTGCTATGCAGTCTGGAGGACTTGATCATTTACGTTGGAAGAAAAGACTACCTGCAGGGCAACAGGTATAGGGGTATCTCTTTTGCATTCAGGTATTGAGGTGGAACTATAGATGTGTAACCTTTTGATTTTGCATCTGATGCACAAGCACATTGATCACTATCCTTTTTATGCGCATTCTGTTAGTCTCCTTGCTTACTTTTACAGAGCACCAAGCTCCCATGTCTGAATTTTATTTTTGATACCGAGTTATCATATGCACATTAGTCTCCGTACTTATCTGGAGAGGGCAAGATCCCACATCTGAATTCTATTTTCGACATTGGGATATCGTATGACCATTCTGTTAGTCCACATACTTATTTAGAGACAGCATGGAAATATGATTCTCATGGCTTCTTTCTATTACAATAAAAAAAACGTATCTATGATGGATGGCAAGCTTATTTTCAGATTTGGTCACATCCCACCAGCCGCATGTGCCAGACGATGTTCTGCTGATGGTGAGAATCTAGGACGATTAGGTTGTTACTGAGTAGTAGTCTAGCATTGTCTCATTTGGTTGCTACTGCAGATTACAACTGTGCACACATTATGACAGTGCAACAATTGGTTATATAAAATATTCCGCAGCAACACGCGGAGTATCATCTAGTTATATCAATCTGCCGGTAGATGTAGCCTAGCACAAGGCTGGGGACCGGTGGAGAGCCATATATTTATGATCAGGCCGGGCAGAAAAGGATAACACGCGTGCAACACGCGTACGTACATGGATATATACGTTATTTTACGGTTTAATAATCCAGAGAGACAGATCGTGATACGTAATGGTTTAAGCGTCGGTAGCTATTTAAAGCGACGTAGCAATAGAGCGATGGATCGATTTGGTTGTTAACCCTAGCTTGCTAGCTAACCAACTGATACACCATGGGGTTCTCTACATACACGGACGCGCTTCATGTACCTGACGAGAGGCTGGTAATGCATCACGTCGCCAACGGCGGGTGCTTGAAAAACTTCCAGAAGGCGATGATGGAGTTCCACCCCGGCCCCGCAGAGTATCAAGACCAACCTAGGGGGCAACGCCTCAGCGGCGTTGCCAAGCAAGTCGTTGTCGACGTGGACTCCGCCTCCATGGCGGCATGCGTCAAGGCCACGGCGGCGCTGCATGAGTGCTTCGCCGGCAACCCTGCCGTGTTCGAGCACCAGTACCTCAACCGCATCGACGAGGGCCTCGACCAGGACGTGACGCTGTCACGCAACGAGATCTAGGGAGAGGAACGTACCATCTTTAGGTGGTGGACCTGTTGGCACAGTCCCCGATCAAACGTTGCACGTCGGCTCCTTGATGAGTACTTTCCGTCGACCGAACGCGTAGGAGAAGCTAGTAAGCTATGATATATATGATCGTGAAGCTGTCACCATCTATAGGTGGTGCTATGCATCTCCTATATACGGTCGTATAGATAGATGGGTTAGATCGATCGAGAGTACAATTATTAGCGATCAAGTTAGTCTACTCACTGGATATATATATAATAGCCGGTTGTAGCATTTTTGTCTGCAGTTTGCATCTTCCCTGGTCGTTGGTTGTAGCCGTCTACCTTCACCGGTCACAAATTTCACCGTCGCCCATTGTAGCAAAAATGTCCGCCAGTAGTAGCTTTTTCCATTGCCGGTAGTAGCTTTTTTGCAGGCGGGTTGCAGCTTCTTGTTCGACGCTTGCAGCCGTCTCACATCGTTGGTGATTGCAAATCAATCTGTCACTACATCTATTAGTTAGGAAATAAAAAATAAATAAATTTGGACATGTTTTGCAAAAAAGTGTTATGAAAAAGTAAAACTGCCATATCTTTTGTATACGATGTCGAAAAAAACGCATCATATATCAAAAAAATCAGCACGAAATTTTTTAGAATCCTCAAAGTCTAAAAGGAAAAAAAAAAGTTATGCTCAAATTTCAGTTTTTTTTTTGAAATTTGGTTGAATCTGGTCAAACTATGGTCAAACTACTTATTCAAGAAGTATTAGTGGTACTAAATAATTATTCAAGAATATTAGTGTTACTAAATATTTATTTCAGTATTTTGAATTTTGGTCAAATCTTGTCAAACTATGATCAAACTACTTATTCAAGAAGTATTAGTGGTACTAAATAATTATTCAAGAATATTAGTGTTACTAAATAATTATTCGGCTTTGCTAAAAATCAGTCGACTGAGACTTCGCGAAGTCTCAGTCGATACTACAATCCGTTGATCTTGCATTGAGATTTGTGCAAACAATTTTTTTTTCAGTTTTTTTTTCTTCTTGCATACTACATTGCTTGACTGAGACTTCGCGAAGTCTCAGTCGACTGAGACCTAGACAAACCCATAATTATTTCAGTATTTTGAATTTTGGTCAAATCTGGTCAAACTATGATCAAACTACTTATTCAAGAAATATTAGAGTTACTAAATAATTATCGTTTTTTAGAATAATAGTTCGAGAACCGGGACTAAAGGCCCTCACGGACCGGTACGAATGGTGCTTTTTCTACTAGTGAATGTAGATCAGGCGGTTAGCAGTAGGCCGGCCCAAAGTTTGGGCCGGCGCACCGGCGCCTATCAGCGCCCTTTTTGTTTCTGAGAAATCTTGCGTATATGCATGGTTAGCTAGCCCAGCAATCCACTTGAGCCATATGAAGCTCTACACGCAAAAGGCCCGAAGCCATGCTATGGCCCAATCCGAATGGCTTCTTTTTTTCTGGTAGAATCCATGGGTTACTTGCATACCTGAGAGGGGGGCCCTGGATCCTGCGGCTGGATTGTGCGCAGCGTAAGAAGCCATCGACCCAGGGCGGCTGGATGTTGGTCGCCATGGAAAACTTGGACCGGGTAGCAGGGCCGGTGCGCCGTCTGAGCAGAAGAGGAGGAAGAATCGAGATGGATTGCTCTTCGAGGCAGCTTCAAATGTTTTAGACCGACGGCCGACAAATGGGCAGCAGGAATCCTCTTGAGATGTCAATCAGCCCGATTTTGACAGGTGAACAGTGGCCTAGGGAGGCCGACGGGTTTCATATTTCGTCACTTTTGCCGCCGGTGTTGCTGTGTGACCTCTCTGTAATCACAGTTAATTGGGCGCCATATATCAAATCGAATCTCGAGGTTACACACCTGCCTACAAGCGGCCAGGATAAGGTGCGTGCATACACTCGGAAGTACAAAATCCGGTCTCGAAATAAGAATTTGGTGGAACGAAATTTGCATGATTAAATGATCTTCTCCTCAGCTCTGCTGCTTACCCAAGTTTATGAACATTTACTCTTACATGCTCCTTTAATGTGACTGCAGGTACGTCAGAGATGCATCCATGCCTTGCATGGGAAGCTGAACCTTCTTCTGCTGCTTCTTCTGTATTTCTTGTATGTGTTTTTCTGCATACATATGCTCCTTTAAACCTCCTCCGCTGCTTGATGAAATACTGTGCAGAAAAGTCTAGCATATTTTGGGCGGTGAAGAAGGTGTGGTATAAAATGCCGCGGAAAAACAATTTCTATAGATAAGTCTGTGGTACCTCTCTTTGGTTCACTTCATCCCAGTAATATCTATGAGATCATCTATGTTATCAGGGACAGCAACAGGAGGTGCAAGAGGGCTAAACATGAATATCTTAGCAGCTGTTGTGTAGTTATGCAGCAGAGATTGTTCAGTTATGCGGATGCTCCTTGTTGTTGTTGATGTTTTTAGCAGCTGGAGTATGTTAATTAAGGTTATGGCGAGCAAGAAGAAGTCTGCCAATGCATATTACTCCCTCCATTCCAAAATATAGTGCGCTCGCGCTTTCCGAGGTCCAACTTTGACCATAAATTTGACCAACGAGACCGATTGCGGCGGAAGAAAAAAATTATATAATTAAAAACTTCTTTTGAATACGAATTCACTGGTATAATTTTTGCTCCCGCCGCAGTCGGTCTCATTCGTTAAATTATGGTCAAAGTTGAAGCACGGAAATAGAGGAAGCACTATATTTTCAAACGGGGGGAGTACTCGATAAATCTTCAACTAATAACTGTTACTGTATGAAAGAACTCAGTGGCTGAGATTTTGTTGGAGTATGTCAAGAATTGACTGGCCGAATCTGCTGTAGCTGCTCGCATACTTAATTATGGCAGGCAGGGATGATGCATCCGCCTGAGACCGCCGATACACCACCTCCACCTCCACCTACAGAGAGCAACGCCGGCGCCGCGCGAAGAATAGCCCAGATGCAGAGTTTTGAATTTCGTCCGGAAAAATCAAAACCTTGCCCAGATGGAGATACTCGCGTTGCGTGAGAAAAGCATCTGCTTTTGATATTATTTTTTGGAGATTATCATCAGGAGGGCAAGAAGGATTCCCGCTTCCATTATCAATAGAAACCAAGATTGTGCTTTTGAAGGATTTTCCTCCACACACAAGCAAAGCATCTGCTTTAATTTTCCCTTTCTGCCAAGCAAAGCACATTACTCCGGCCGGCCGGGATCTTTTCTTTTCTTTTCTTTATTGTGCATTTCCCACATTCATTCTCCTAACTAAGTGTGCTAAGTATGGCCGGCCATGTCGTATATATCCTCCTAACTAGCCTGTTAGCTAGCTAGTGTCTGGCTATCAAGAAGAATTTTTCTGCCTATGTTAGTGTCTGGTAGCAAAATCGTGAACCGCCAAGGAGGATGGCCGGGGCTGCTGCTGCTGGGAGTAGGACTGGGAGCAACAGCGGCGCCGGTCCAAAGAAGAAGCAGCAGCAGGAGGAGGCAATGGCATGGCCGGATGACCTGTCGCTCAAGCTCAACCGATATGCTATGGTGCAGGCATACCTTCTGATGGGCGTAACTGGCATAGGCTACCTGGCGCTCACCTGGTCCACGGTGGTCCTCCTCGGTGGCTTCGTCACCGTGCTGGGGAAGAAGGATTTTTGGTGCCTCACTTTTATTAGTATGCTACAGGCAGTCAGGTCAGTCATGTTCTCTCTCCATGCATGCATATATATTCTCCATCTATCTACGACTTCATTGTTATTATTCCCTTTTGTCACAGTAAGTGAGTAAATAGCATAAAACTAATACAATTCGGGTTGTGGTTCCCTCGTCAAGCCTCGTGGCTGGCGGGCCGGGGGAGGAGAGAGAGAGAGAGAGTTCAGGGTAGGGAAGGGGAGAGGAGGAGAGGGAAAGAAGAAAGAAAGGAGAAGGAAGAGATAGCTTACATGTGGGCCTCGCATGTAACTTTACATTCAAACAAACGGTTTGTTTACGAGTGGGTCCAATCTAGGTGGGTGTCGTGCGAGGGGGAGAGAGAGAGAGAGAGAGAAAGAGAGAGAGAGAGAGTGTGTGTGTGTGTGTTCAGGGTAGGGAATGTTATGATTAATCTCGTTGTTTTGTTGTTTCCTGGTTTTTCTCTCACGTTGGATATGTTGGGTCTGTAGGAGTGCACGTTGCAGGGTGTTGCATGTGCCTTAGATTTCCAGTTTATAGTTTGCTTGTTGCGAGTGGTGGAGCCAGGATTTAGGTATGGGGGGGGGGGGGGCAAGTCAACAAAAAAATTTCTTGAATGGTACACTAATAATGTGGCGCCTCGATGAAATAAAAACATAGTTATGCTTTTATTAATTTCAGTTAGACTCTACAATTGTCAGTAAGATCGATCATGATTTAATAAAAAAATCAACATATTCACATTACAGAAAAATAAAAGATATTAGTAATTCCGTCGGAAGAAAACTTAGCATCACAGATCTCACAATCAGAAGAATTCAATTAAATTGAAAGAACAATTTTGGCACATATAAGATGGAAACTGAGAGAGATCAATGTCAATAGCCATTAGTGCTAACCTTGGGTAGTTAGCAGGAGCACAAGAGAATCGGTGGGTGCAGCCTGTACATGATTTCCCCTGGTGACACGGACGTCACATGAGTTAATCTGAATCGAATCCAATTCAGCAAAGGCCGCGTCGCGCCATCGCTGTATGAGCAGAGGCGAGCGGACGGAAGTGCATGCAACGGCGGCGACTAATTTTCTGCCCACAAATAGGCCAGAACGCAACCACACAGGTCAGGGGACTAGAATCTCCGCCACTGCTTGTTGCAAATAAAATAGGGCATGTCACGGGTGTATGTGCACGCACATGATTAGTTTGAGTAGTAGTTGTCCTGGTCAGCTTCCGAGCGATCTTCTGTGGGATGGCAAGGGTGAATAGGATCGAGTGGAAACTTAGCGATGGAATAGGCCACGATCTGTTGTACGTGCTGCCTAAGAGAATAAGGAAAGAGGAAACAGAAAAGACGCAAGGTGTGTCGCCAAAACCTGTGTGTTTGCCTCCTGTATCTCGCGTGCGTTCGTGTTCTTCGTGTCCACCAAATCGTGTGCGTTTGAGTGATCCAGGGGTTGAATTCCCCGACAATTTGAATCAGAGCCTCGGTTTGAGGGAGGCGATCTTGTGGCGGTGGCGGCAGGCGAGAGTGGTGAAGAGTGGCGGCGGTGTTCAGAGGCAATGGCGGGCAATGAGACACCGAGGGAGGTGCTGGCGGCACGGAAGTACCAGCCGCCGGGGAAATGCACGGGTGACAGCTCCTCGGAGGAAGGCGCCATGGTCGTCCGGAGTGCGGCAAGGATCCCCAATGTCCACATGCAGTACCCGCAGCTCACGGAATCGAACTACCATCTCTGGGCAGCCAAGATGAAGATCATCATGCGTCCATTGGGCGTGTGGTCGGCGGTTGAGGACGACGCCGAGTATGATGAGGAACGAGATATGGGTGCGATGGCAGCGATCTCCCAGTCTGTTCGTGATGATGTGATGATGGCGCTTGTTGAGTACAAGACGGTGCGAGAAGCTTGGGCTGCAATTCGCACGATGCGGATCGGCGAGGCGCCCGTGACAGAGGCGCGCATAAATCAGCTGATGCGGAAGTTCGACCGCGTGCTGATGGATGACGGCGAGACGATTTCTGCTTTCTCTCGCCGACTGAATGCACTTGTCTGCGAGATCCATGCCCTAGGAGAGGATCTCCAGGAAAAGACGGTCGTCAAGCGGTTGTTTGCCGCTGTGCCCGATCGATTCTCGCAGATCATCGGGAAGATCGAGCAGTGGTGCGATCCGAAAACCATGTCGGTCGCTGAAGTAGTTGGCCGGCTACGCGCATTCGAGGAGAATGAGATTGGGCGGTGTGGTGATCGTGGCGACAAGAATGAGCAGCTGGTGCTCATGACCAAGGCATTGGAGAACCTGCTTGGCAAACAGAAGCTGAGTGGTGATGGTTCTAGTAGCAGTGGCAGCGGCGCCGGTGGCCGCAGGCGAGGGAAGTCCGGACGCAGCGGTGGACGCGGTGGGCGCGGAGAGCGTGCTGAGCACTCTGAGAACAAGCCCAAGAAGCACCGAAAGTTTGACAAGAGCATGGTATGCTTTTTCAATTGTGATGAACTTGGTCACTTCAAGTATGAATGCCCAGAGCCAAAGAAAGAGAAGTTGAATCTTGGCCAAGAAGATGATGTTGGGCCAGGTCTGCTGATGATGGAGACACTTGAACTTGTGCAATCTGTAGAGGCAACTAGTGAGATTGTTCCTAAGTTATCAGGTAGTCCGAACACTTGTTGGTACTTAGACACTGGAGCTAGCAATCACATGACAGGTAGCTCTGAAAAATTCACTGAGTTGGATCACACTGTATCAGGAAAGGTGAGGTTTGGAGATGGCTCCACCGTTGGAATATGTGGGAGAGGTTGTGTACTGATGAAGTGTCTCTCGGGTGGCCATTGTTTGCTGACATATGTGTATTTTTGTACCTCATTTGAGAAGCAATATCATCAGCTTGGAGCAGCTAGATGAGAATGGCTGCAAGTATGCTGCTAAAAATGGTGTGTTGCAAGTCTGGGATCAAGAAAGGAATTTGATCGCTCGTGTACCGCGGACTAGAAGCCGTATGTATGTACTGGACATTGAGGATGCTGAGCCGGTATGTCTGATGACATGTCGTAGCGAGCCTTGGCTGTGGCACAAGCGTTACGGACATGTGAACTTCAGAACACTTGTTCGTCTCTCTCACTCAGGTATGGTGGAGGGAATGCCCCATTGAGCATGTTGATCAGGTGTGTGACTGCTGCATGTTGTCCAAGCAACGTCGTCTGCCATTCCCATCAGCAGCAAGCTATCGAGCAATTGAGCCCTTGCAGCTCATCCATGGGGATCTCTGCAGCCCCATAAGCCTTGCCACGCACGGAGGTAAAAAAGTATTTCCTGTTGTTGGTCGATGACATGTCACATTACATGTGGATTGCACTTCTGAAGAGCAAAGATGAAGCGCTCCAAGCAGTAAAAAAATTCCATGCAGCAACTGAGCTTGAATCCGGGCACAAGCTGAAGGTGTTGCGAACAGATAGGGGAGGAGAGTTCACTTCAAATCAGTTCGTGTAGTATTGTGAGCAGCTCGGAATCAATCACCACTCTACAACACCGTATTCTCCCCATCAAAATGGCGTTGTCGAGAGGCGCCAAACTATAGTTGGTACAGCCAGAAGCTTGTTGAAGAGCATGCAGTCCCAGGCAAGTTTTGGGGAGAGGCAGTATCTACAGCAGTATACTTGTTGAACCGAGCTGAGACTAAAAGTGTAAATGGCAAGACGCCATACGAAGCTTGGCATGGAAAGAAACCAAATGTCCAGCATCTGTGGACCTTCGGGTGTGTTGCGCATGTCAAGAAGGTGGGAAAGCACCTGTCGAAGCTCGACGACTGCAGCTCGCCCATGGTGTTCATCGGATATGAAGCACCATCAAAAGCATACATAATGTAAGAAAGGAAATGGGAGTGAGACGAGGTGAGTCAAAGGAGCAATATAACACGCCCACTTTTGTGTTTGAGGTTGCACAAGCAGCAGCGGTCAGCGGAGAACCAACAGGTGCAGTAACTCCTACGCCATCCAGAACTGTTGCCACTGCAGAAAAAATGCTGCCATGGCAGCGTCTCAGACCCCCCAAAACGCCTGCCACGGCATCCATTCCTACAGCAACTCTCCACTCAGCTGCTCCTAGAACGCCTACCATAGCAGGGTCTACTTCATCGTGGAGTACTCCGGTTGGGCCACAAGGAAAACGCTTGCTTGAGGAGTTGTATGATGAGACCGATCGTGAGGTAGGAACGCAGTACTCAAACTTGTGTTTGCTCGGAATGGAGGAGCCTGCAAATTTTGATGAGGCGAAGAAAGAGAGCAGTTGGCAGCGGGCTATGCAGGAGGAGATGAACTCCATTGAGGAAAATAACACATGGGTGTTGACTGATTTGCCAAAGGGGCACAAGGCCATTGGATTGAAGTGGGTCTATAAAGTGAAGAAGGACTCTGGAGGTGCTGTCGTGAAGCACAAAGCACGACTTGTTGCGAAAGCATATGTTCAGCCACAAGGTATTGACTTTGATGAAGTGTTTGCGCCGGTAGCTCGCATTGAGACCGTGCGTTTGCTTTTGGCCTTGGCAGCTCAAAGAGGGTGGGAAGTTCATCATATGGATGTGAAGTCGGCCTTCCTAAACGGAAATTTGGAAGAGACCGTGTAGTTGAGAAACCTTCTAGTTTTGTCAGGAAAGGAAGTGAAAGCAAAGTTCTGAAACTAAGCAAAGCATTGTATGGTCTTGAAAAATTGGACAAGACATTGGCAGATTTGGGTTTTGAAAAATGTCCATGTGAGCATGCTGCGTACAAGAGGAAGAAGGATGGTGCAAGTCTGCTTGTGGGAGTGTACGTGGATGACTTGATCATCACCGGGGACAACACAACAAAGATAGAAAACTTCAAGCTCCAGATGAAGAATATGTTCAGCATGAGTGACTTGGCCTACTCAGTTACTATCTTGGAAAGTAAGTGACTCTCCACTAGTTGATTCAACTTCCTATCCAAGCATAGTGGGAAGCTTGAGATACCTACTGCACACTCGTCCGGATATATGTTATGCCATTGGGTATGTCAGCCGGTACATGGAGCAGCCATCTGAAGAACACATGACAGCGATAAGACATATTTTGAGGTATGTGCAATGCACTGTGAATCAGATTGAAGAGCTTATGCATCTCAAAGATGGGCTGGTTGAGGTCACAAAGCTGGTCAGCGAATGTCTCCAGTCAAATGCGTCGTATATACATGCACGACGATGTGGTACTCGATGTCAAGGTACACAGCATTAGAGAGTTGGTTGTCACAGAAGGTCCCGTCGATCGCAGGCCAGCGCACCTGCCGCATTGTCCTCGTCTACATGAAGGTCATGGTGTGCTCGGTCTACATGATGGCGTCTAGCAGCTCCGACGAGGTGGTGCATATAGCCAATGGACGATGCAGTGGTCCACCATAACTCCCTCAGGGTGACGGCGAGCCGGAGCAGCGTTGATGATTATGTGGTCCTGAATGCCAAACATGCCGACAATGGTGTGGAAGAAGCGGGGCCACTAAGCACATTCGCTGGCATGGAGATCAAGGGTGCTGAGACATGGTGGCGGATGTCGATGGTTTGGGGCACAGAGGCGGGGAAGGCACCAAACGGGACATTGGGAGGGAGGGTATCCCGGAGACGCCAGCGGCGATGTTATCACCATGGACAGAAGGGGGGTGGGGGACGAGATACCATTAAGGCATGGAAGAAATCGAACACGGTGATCTATTGCATTTGGGCAGCTATATATAGCCTTACAAAGAAGGCACGAATCACATCGGTTAGTAGTTTAGGTTAGGGTTTGTATAGTCCTCGCAGGTGCAGCGCTCTCGGGTGGATGGCGGCGCTTCTTCTCCGCATTTGTTCTCCGGGCTTCGTCCTTCTCAAGTTCATCCATCTGGACATAGTCGACAGAGCTCCAGCGTAGATTCCTGCCATCTTCTTGGGGCGGCGAGGTTAGGATTTCTCGTCGTATCGCGAGATTTGTTGTTAGATACTATATTTATTCAAGAGTTTAACGACGATGAATGCGGCTTCAGGGCGCTGGTCCTTAGGGGCACATGCACAAAGACTTCCTGGCTGTGATCGACAAGGTCAAGCCGGCTCCGACAGGGGAGCGGCGACAACGGCGCGTCGGCGGCTCGTTCTGACGGTGGTAGTGATTGTTCGGTGGTCTCGCTATCTTGACATAATTTTTATTATGTATGGGGTGTTTTTTTTTACTTCCAGTGAATTTTGATAATAGATCTGAATTATTTTCACATTTTTGTAAAAAAAATCAAGGGATTGGGACGATACTGCCCGGGAAAAACATGCACAACGCACACGTAGTCCCGTCTGCATGTATAATCCACAGTATTTTAACATGAAGCTCTAATGCAATTCTCCACTGAAGTCCAAAAGTGTATGGAAAGCACAATTTTTTCATTCCCTTCCCCACTGGAGTTGTCTTCAATCTGTTATCACCCGATCCATTGCTAACAAAGACAGAGACGGGAGCTTTCAATGATATCGGGCCAGTTCGCAGCTAGGTAGCGTAGTTTAGGTAAAACAAGAGATAGATAGAGGTCCATGGGGACTCACCCCCTCCTCTGGCATCGCCCCTATGGGCGACCCAGGGGGAAACCCTAGCCGCCTCCCCCTCGAACCCGCCCGCCTCCCCCCTCCTCACTGCCGTCTGCAATGCCGGAAGGCAAAGCCTGGCCGGCAGAGCGGCAGTGGGGCTTTCCCCCCTTCGACATCACGATCGGTGCTAGACGGCCCGATCGCGAGGAGGCGCAGGGCTAATGCGGGGTCTGGTGGTGCGGCGGCTGGGCAACTCTCGGCGGCGTTGTGCGCGGTGCGGCGGCGGCGGTTTGGATGCAAGCTCGCGGCGAGGTGGTGGCCGCGTGGTTGGCAGGACCGGGTGGTTGCGGGCGCCCTCGGGTTCAGGTCAGATCCCTCTGAATCCGGTGCTTGGATGCTGTCGGCCGGTGCGGGGTGGTGGTCTTCGCCGCTGGCCACGTTGGATCAGTTCATTCAGCACCTGGGTATCTACGACAACTATTTTTCTAGATCCTACTGTTGGGTTGAGCCCCATGGCACTCTCATTTCTGTAGGTTTTAGTTCATGGCTCGCTGCCCGGATCTGGATTAGAAGAAGGATTGGTTGTATAGGATGGGACCAGAATAAACTTTGGTCGGCTGGTCCATCCCGGCATCAGCGGCATCCCTTGACGCCGTTTACCATTCTGGAGGCGAAGCCGGGGTCCCTCCTATCCACCTCCGAACCCCTTCCGGACGAGAGTCCAAAATTCAGACTGGATTAGGCGGCGGCGGCCTGCGCGTCGTAACCTCCATGGAGGCGCCGTCTTGGGAGGCTCAGTTGTTCGGGGTAGAGATGTTACGGATGGTGGGCTCCGTCTAGTTCCAGAAGCGGTGACGGTATGGAGGTTGGCAGGATGAGCGAGGTTGTATCTACTGCGTTGATGGCGACGAGTATTGGCGGCATGGTGCAGCTGGATCTCGGCAACGGATGTGGCTGGATGGACGAGTGCAAGGCGGCGGGCCTGTTTGGCACCGTGGCGGCGTCGATTGCAGGCCCGGCAAGGTTGATTCATCCGTACCCGCACTAAAGTTGGATCGGTGGAAGACGGAAGTGACGCACCATGAGGCTGCGTCGAACTGGTCTGTATCTCAGACCCGGTATGTGGCTCGGCTGGGGCCTTCAATTTTAGATGTTATGCTTAGGTGAGAGATCTGGATATTTGGCTAAGTATTTTTGCACCCTTCATCAAGTGGATAGGAGTAGCGGCAGATGTTTCCAAGATGACGGATTCAGACAGATTAATGCTTTGTAAGGTCTTCGTGAATAATTAATAATAAAATGGCTGCATGTATCTTCCATATGCAGAGGCCGGGGGTCATCCTCCTTTTCTAAAAAAATGGGGACTTGGGTTGGGAGAAGCCTTGATTAGCTAGCACACGGCTCCTCTCTCGCCATATGTTTGGTTGCTCGCGGGTAAGTCCAAGCCTCCAAGGGGAAGTCTGTTGGCACGCTGCTTCGTCCCCGTGGCCAACATGGCAATGACTGATGCCGCTGAGCTCGACGGTGGTAAGCTCGGGGGAGCCTCGTTCTCGGGCACAGCTCGCGTCCAGGTTTAGGCTCGACTACGAAACTGATGCATTATTTGTTATGACATATTTTCACAGGATCTTCAACGAGTGGGGGGAAGAAGGGGTGATGCTCCAATTCCTTTTCGAGGTGCCGGATATTGTCCAGAAAGTTTTCTCTTATTTCAGAAGGACTATTAAGAAAACAAACGCATGGAGATACCTGTTTTTCCAAGTTGTATATTACGTGTCGGTAGTGGTGCGACTAGTGCTCGTAGTCACGATGATAATCTTCATCTTTGGGGCTCTCATCTGTGCCGGGATCTCCTTGTGGCGCATAATACAACGTGATTATGGCAATATGGACGACGGGGACAACACCAAAGCAAACCTGATGCCAGCATTGGACATATTCTATTCTCTGATTCTCTGCCAAGCTGCACTCTACGTTTTATGGTTCGCATCTCACATTAAGTATTCATCCTTTGTCACTTCACTCCATGGAGTATCCGAGTTCCCAAAGATGTGGGGTATAAGTTCACTTGGAGATTACTTGGGTGACACCCAGTCGAAATGCTGGCGGGACCATAAATCCATCAAGGATAGGAGATTGGTCAAATACGCTGTCGATTTGCTGGACTCTGAATCGCCGCAAGACTACCTCTCGGGGGCAAGGATGGTGGATGTGTTCATCAAGCATGAGGTGGATGTAAGGCCACTTATACTCCCCTCGAGCCAAAAAGTTCAGAAGATGATGGATATACTTGGGTGGAGCAGTAGCAGCAACATAGAGATTAAGGAGCTCGCCACCAGGATATTGGCGCATCTTGCTTGTGACATCGATCTAGCCCAGTTCCCTGGGGCAATACGGAGCATATCCTGCCTACTCGGTACCACCCAGCTGCCATATTGGAACAACGATCAACATGGATCCAGTAATCAGTCACCACAAAGTAAATTAGACCAGCAAGGTGTAGGGGACAACAAAGGAAATCCCTGGAATGAGTTGATTCTGCAAGGCCTGGAACTTCTTGAGAGCCTGGCATCTGACAAACACAACTGCATGGCCATATGCAGCACTCCCGATATCATCGCCAAGATCATGTCACCTATCTACTCTGACACACTAGTCCAAGATATCAACATAACGCCATGGCAAGATGTAGTAAATGGAGCCTTCAGAGTGGTGCACCGACTCATCCGTGCTCCCGAGTGGACTGGCGGCAGAAGGCTGGCCCATGAAATATCCTGTAGCAAGCAGGCTGTTAGCAACCTGGAGAGGATTCTTAATCAGGGCAACACAAGTAGCCAACAACTGCAGATGCGAGCTATGGAGATACTCACAGAATTGGCTTTGGATCCGGCTGCTAACCTCGCCATGGAAACAAAAGAAAATCTTATCAACAAGCAGCTGCAGGTCTTCCTTGATGAAGAGAAAGAAGAAGACCTTAGGGTCACAGCTGGGAAAACACTAGCTGCATTACTATCCAAGACTACAGGAACTATCTCCGTGATGTGTATAATGAGTGAATACAATCCCATTGTTGAGCAAGTCACTGAAATACTTGATGCTAAGAACAAGGCCATATACAGAACAATAGCTGCTGAGATCTTGGAGAATTTGTGTACTCTACATACGATGGACAAGAATCATGTGCAGAACACCTTGCTGCCAAAGGTAACATCTGTTTATGTAACTCTAACATATCATATCAGAAGCAGCACAATACTGTCACTAGCGAGCAAGTTAAAAGCATAAGATATTGTGTTCTACTTCTAACGTTTCCTATTTTTTCCTTACATCTGAATCACCTTCTAAGCCTTTGGTTAAACATCCAACCATCCTCATCTCACGTCACTCCATGCATAACATACAGATAATATATAACTTGCAGTAACCTTGTTCCAAATTGCGCACGTCTTTGGTATATATATGTTTGTATTTGTACATTTTTAAGGCTTCAATTTTAGGCTCACAAATATGCAATTTTAAGTGTCTGATATTTATGAAAGTTTCAGGCACATGAGGATTAGTACGTGTAAGTCTAAAGACTAAAATCATACACTGAAACATATTAATCATATAATTCTAGATTTCAATCCTTCACCATTATCATGGGTGAAGTGATATGAAGTTTAACTCGCCTTGTTGTTGCAGGTGTTGGCAGAAGTTTTAACCAGTAAAAAGAAGCCGTCACCAGAAGCACTGGAAAGGCAGGTATCTGAAGCATTAGGAGATATTGAAGAAAATCCACTTCAAGACGATGAAGAAAATCAACGTCTAGAACATAATGGCCAAATCAATCCCTCGGAGCAAAATGAGATGCAGGCAACTATGATGGAATTGAAGGAAGCATTGTTATCCCTTACTTCGGTGATATTTGACAAGCTGATAATCAGTGCAGAGGATTTTGATAATGTGGCTCGAAAGGTTGCCCCAGGAGAAGGTGAATTTGTGGCAAAGCTCAAGACTATAGTAGAAGATAACTGCGAGGCCACGGCTAATAGCCTAAGACTCGTCAAGCTTTGTGGTCAGATTGCCGTTACAATGATGCGGCGCGGCCACTGCAACACACAGAGCAAGGATCAGAAATTCGTGGAGACATTGTCTAAGGCTTCAAGAATCACGTGTAACCTTGAAAGCTGCATGCTCTTCGCTGGGACTGATGGTGGCGCGAAGAAGACTGCCAGGCCCCTCCTGTCAGATATTGTGAAAGAGGCAGAAGCATTGGTTGCTTAAAAATGTAATCGATCGTGCCTTCTACCATTGTGATGTCCTATTTCTGCAGATCAAATAATCATGCCTCCAGCTCTTGGAATCATGGAACTTGGCTTGTTTCATTTATAAAACCATATTGTGTTGCTGAAATTGTACCAATTTATTTTATTTGGCAGAGAGAACTGTACCCATTTTATGGAACATGTAATGCTACCGTTTTTCTAGGTGAGACCTTAATTATGACAACTGTTACGCTTCTTTCATTTAAACTAGTGAATTGCCCGTGCGTTGGCTGATTTGTTAAGATTTTTAATTTTATCTTAACTAGTTAGTTCTTAGTTGTACCAGTTGCTTGTGATACGAGGTAAAAAGAAGGTGGCAGGAGAAGTAGCGGTTACTGTATCTTCAGGTAATCGGTGTTTATGTTTGAAGGAAATTAGGAGGCCGGCTAGTGTTGGGATTCCAGAACCAAGACTGTGTTTACAGGTTGCACGGGTAGTGCTACTGCAGGTTGCTTGTCACATGTGCGCAAAAACAGAGCATTTTTTTTTTACAAAGGAAATATATTAATATCGTGGAGATATCAATTACACATAACGGATGCACACATCCAAAGATAAAAAAGAAGAAGAAGAAGAAAATGAAAGACCCCGCTAAAGTGATGAATTCCTTGCAAAAACAGAGCATGCAGCGGTGAAAGCAAAAACAGAGGAGTCCAACAAGCCCATGCACCGGCAGTGGCAGTCTCAACAACAACTGTTGAAGAACTGAACCACAACACGTGAAAACTGACGGCCGATGCAGATGCCGGAGTTGACGCTCAACAAAAACAGAGCATGCATGAAGCTTGCGGTGGGTCCAGCAAAAACAGAAGAGGAGCTGCTCTGCTCTGCTCTGCTCTGTTGTGTTTCAGGAAAATGAAAAAGGAGGAGTTCTGGCAACTCGACACCGGGTGACTACACAGTGAACCAACAGCAAATTCACTGCATATAAAATCCTGGCAAATCGACGGCTACAACGAGTTTACTTTTGTTACTGTAATATATTGCCCTCAAGCTGAGAACCTTGGACACACGCTTCTATCTATCGAGTGAGCAAAAGAGCATGCAGTCTTTGACGAAAAAGGGTTTCCCCCCGCTTTGTATTACAAAGCAACCAACCGATACAACCGACGATAGGGGCTGGGGCGGAAGCAGCACAAACACGCCCAAAAAGAAAGGAAAGAGAAAAAAGAAAAGAAACGAATGCCGATAACGGCGGATCGACAAAAACGACGAAGCCTCGTGACCGCTGCGTCCACCGGAGATCACCCACCAAGCTCCGAGACTCCGAAGTGCCTGTACCCAACAACACCTCCAAGAAGGGACGCGACGATGACGACGCTGCTGCCAAGGGTTTCCCGACACGGCGAGGAGAGAGGAAGGGTAGCCCGACGCCTCAAGAAGGTCCGGCGGCACCTCAGCGCCACAGCGTCGGTGTCGGCCAAGCCAACAAAGATTTCTCCCGATCCCAGCCTCTCCTCGGGCACTCCGGAGCTCGCCACCGCACCGACCACCACCTGCGCCAACACGAACACGAAGCTTCCCGCTGTCTCACCACAAAGACCGCCAAGATGGTCTGCATAACGGAGAAGAGGAGCCGGACTAGGCAACAGCACCATCGGCATACGGAGGGCCCCACCTCCACCGCCCAGACGGTAGCCGACCGGACGCCATGGCGAGAGCCTGCCGGGCCCGTGGCCCCCCACAGCCCGGCCGGGCCCTCAAAGGCCCGGACAGCTCCCCGCCTCCAGAAGAACTGTGGAACGCCCGGCGTCGCGGACCAGCCCAAGCCGCTCCCAGCCTCCTCATCTGAGAGCGTCGCGGTTGCACCGAACCGACCCGCAGGACCTGTAAGAACCCTACGGGCCCAGATCTCGACCGGGACGGCCCCGCCGCCAGACCACCGACCACCGCGCCGCCAAGGGGCGGCACCACCAAGCGAAGCACCGCCGCCTCCACACCAGACGCGGACCGCCACCGCCGAAGCGCACCGCCGCCGCCGCCACCGCCCGAGAGGGAGGACGCTGAGGAGAGAGCAAGCCCCCGCCGCCAAAGATCACGCTGCCGAGGGCCGGCGGCGCAGCCGACGGCGGCGGGGAGGATCTTGCGAGGAGGCGCTGAGGCGGCGGAGGGAGGCCCGCCGCCGCTCGAGGAGGCGGCGGGTCTGAGGAGAGGAGGAGGGAGGAGAAGGGGAACGGGGAGGGAGGGGCTGGCGGCGGCGGCGGGGCTCCGCCGCCCTTGGCGGCTCACATGTGAGGCGGGCGGGCGGGCGGGAACCCTAGGGAGCGGGGGAGCGGGCGTTGAGCATGCAGTCTTTTGAGGGAACTTTTGGTTCAACGGTGTATGCATCTCTACTTTTATAGAAAACTCTGTTGGTGATGATCATGTGTCTACCATCCGTCATTTTCTACCATTAGATCTGCATCCAACGACTGTGAAATAATAGTTGTGGCCGCTTTGCAACAATAGCCCACTTTTATGCTCCAATTTACAGAAAAAGCCCTTAGTATGTTGAGACCAACCACGTCCCTCCCTCACCTCATCAAAACATCCCGAGAAATATATATTTTGAGTGAATCATAATATATTTTTAGTGATATATATGTATATCAAAACTAGAGTATTTTCTAAAAAGTTTGTGAACAAGCATTATTCTACTTTGAATCCGTTGCAACGCACGAGCCCATTGCTAGTAAACGTTGAAGTTGAACCTTTCAGTTTTACGAAAGGTGAGTTACTATTACTCTGTCAGTGCCACAGCCAAAGCTTCACTGAAGCACAACCAGGCTCAGTTAAGTTCAGTTAGCTGTGGCCCAGATCCAACATATATAGCTGTGATAAGTGTACATGGCTAGCTAGTTCACACCTTGATTCTTTTATCCTCCATGTGAGAAGTGCGTTAAATATAATTACAACATTCGGATGCTGCCATTGAGGTGAATTGATCTTCTTCTTTTTAGCCCGTGGAATAATTAACAGTCAATGGGCCCAACTCTGGATGTCTAGAAAAACCAGGCATTCAGAATCTCTGATTGCTGTGTTTAAAAAAGAAGTGTTTATCTCACTCTTCCTGAATATTGACGACCAGCATGTTTACAGAGCCAAAACTGTTAAGCAGTTGTTTTATTTGGAAAATGTTGATCAAGCATTTGACAAATGTTAAATGTGTTTTGAAAAATGTTGGCAGCTTGGGCAATTCACTAGTTGAAATGTTAAATATTTTATTTTGAAAAATGTTTTATTTGGAAAATGTTGATCAAGCATTTGACAAATGTTAAATGTGTTTTGAAAAATGTTGGCAGCTTGGGCAATTCACTAGTTGAAATGTTAAATATTTTATTTTGAAAAATGTTTTATTTGGAAAATGTTGATCAAGCATTTGACAAATGTTAAATGTGTTTTGAAAAATGTTTGCCAGGTATTCAAAAAAAATATTAATCTTATATTTGAAAACGGCAATGAGGCATTTAAAAAATATTTAAAGTGCGTAAAGAAATAAGATTGGCCATGTATTAAGAAAAAATGTTAATCTTATATTTGAAAAGTGCTAAGCGCGTATCAGAAAAATGTGTTGGATATAGACCAAAAATGTACATTCTGTATGGAAAATGGTATACATCAAAAAATATAAATTTTCAGAAAAATTTTAAACATGTATTCAAAAAGTGCAATGTTTATATAATAAATATTTCCGATGCATACAAAAAACTTAATATGTAATTTAAAACAGTTAACATGTGTTGAACAGAAAAGAAACTGATGTAAATCGATAAAACAAAGAAAATTAAGAAAAGGAATAAAAACAAAAGAAGCCAACACAAAATAAAATAAAAAAAATTCAAATAAACCAATGAAAAAACAATGGAAACTGTTAAAACATATAAATAAATAAAGAAAAACAAAGGAAACCGATGAAAATGTGATAAACGTAAAAAAATCAAAGAAAAATAGAAAGGAAAAAAATAATTTAAAATCGGGAAAGAGGCAAAGCGAAAAGAGAAAAAACAGTAAAAAAGAGAAAGAAACAAAGAAAAACCTAAAAAAAACTAGAAAAAACAATGGAATAGCCGACCCCCATCCCTCAAGTATGTCGCGCCTTCCTAGTTTCCATGGATGCACCAGTGGTTCAGTGGCTAGCAGTTATACCATTTCTTTGACTTAATCATCATCACTCCCTTCCTATACCTATTTCTAGTACCCGTTACCACCGACACTTCAGCTGAGAGCATTTTTTTAGATAATCTCATGAAGCCTTTATTAACCCATCACAATATTTACAAAGACGAAGGAAAGATCTTCAGATTGGCCTAACAAAACATGGCGGCCATCCGAGAGACACACACACACACACACACAGAGAGAGAGAGAGAGAGAGAGTGCTTCGGTAGATTGCGAGGCTTAAAATTTGAGCACGTAAATTCATAAAGTATGTTACATAAATGAAAGGCAGAAGAATGGTCTAGAATCTCTCATTTTTTTATTTGGACTTTGGAGCGAGTAAGCACAAGATGAGCGTGAGGTAAACTGGCACGAGAATTCGAACTCGTTTCCCTTACCTGATCCCCAGCCCAGCCCAGCCCCGCCCGGCCCAGCACACGCTTTTGCCGATACGGAGCTCTCTCTTCCTCCTTTCCTCTTGGTCGCCGTCACTAACCCCCACCGGACCCCTCGTGATGGCTGGCGAAGCGAGTCTCACGAATCCAACCACCACCGCTCTCCGGCCAGCCGTCACTCCGCCCATGGTGGCGGCGACTGCCGGCGTCAGCACAACTAGCGCGGCGGCGGTGGGCAACGACAACACCACCACTACAAGAAATATGTCAACTTATGACCTTCTCGTAGTGACCCCAGCTGAATTGGTCGTAAATTCACGGCCATTTCGCTTGGAAGGGCTCAAACCCTGAAATTGCTTACACCAAATGGTCATAAAGTAGACAAGAGGCGCCAATGGCCTTATTTCTACCTGATTATGACCAATATAAATAGTCATGAGGTTGTGAACGTGGATGCATTGGTACTTATTGCTATGACTAGGCGCCACCTCATCAGTTTTGCCTATGTGGCATGTCCATGTGGCAGTTTTTGCCCTAGGTTGTGAAGCAACCTATATTTCTGTCATTCCCAAAATTCCCAAAAAAATCTCATAAATTCTTTGGGTCATATCTTCGTCAAATATGTAAAAACCTTCCTTTCCTAGTTCAAAAATAATTCAAAAATATTCATTTTCCTATTCTGTTCAGAGTAACAGTTTGTGAAGGAAGTACCACTTTGGCATGTCCAAATAGTATCCATTTTCTACAGTGCTTTCCTATGCCCAAATAACCATCCTCCACCAAATGCCAGCTCAATCCATTCATTATTTTGAGCCGAGCTTCAACATTCGTATTTATGTCCAGTGTGGTGGTTTGCAAAGCAAGTACCACCTAGGCTCCTCCTTTTGAGCTGAAAATTTATGAAAACGGTCTTCTTAGTAACTGATCATCCTCAGCCAAAACTCACGCCCATTAGCCATGTACATTTCCCATACCGCTAATCAAACACTTGGCTGCTAATTCATGTTTGAGCATCGATTGGTCTCCGCGTGAGAATCTTATGTTGTAATTTTCTTCCTAGCACCAACCTGGGGAGTGCCCAACCCAGTAGACATGCCTAGGCCGCCCAGAACACATGGCAACGCCACGGTCACGCGGTGACCACGCGGCGGGCATGCGAGTTTACGCGCTCTAGAGTTGGGTACCTCGGCCACCGCCCAAACCTCGACGTATCGCCACCAAACCATGTATTTATGATTAAATAGGTCCTTATGTTACTAGAAATGATTTTTGGAAAAAATAAATAGCAAACTATGAGGTAGCTGCAGTTCAAATTTGACCCGCTTCCAACTGAATCGGCAGAAATTTGTCTTTTTCACGAGAGGTGGATCAAAATTTTTTACACCAGACCATTTTGTCAATTGTGCATTAAATATGGCCTAGTATTTTATAAAAATGATTTGGTCCAATTTTAAAACAATTATTTGGTAGTTCCTTCACAAAAGAAACCTCCTTTCGGGCACTCGAAAAATGGAAAATGGTTTTTCGTCCAACGAAAATGAAAACTTCCTTAGGCAACATTGTTTGCTATTCCAATATGCACCCTTGTGCACAATATGAGATCATTTGAACAAACTATGCCATGAATGTGGCCATAAGATTGATCATTTGGCTTGAAAGCCATGAATCTTCACACTTGATACCTCCTTTCTGAGAACACTTTTTTAAAATAATTACCGTATTACAAGTTTATTATTTTTCCTGGAAACTTGGTCACATATAATGACACAATGCGAAGGTTTTCCAATTTTTTGATTTTTTTTGAATTTTTTATGCCCGTTTCAAAATGCGGTCAAAACGGCGGGCTTGACCGTTCCTAGCTAGTGGTTGAATCTTGGAATTTTTTGGTGTTTCTATGATTAAATATATACTTATGTAACTAGAAATGATTTTTGGAAAAAATAAATAGCAAACTATGAGGCAGCTGCAGTTCAAATTTGACCCGCTTCCAACTGAATCGGCGGCAATTTGTCTTTTTCACGAGAGGTGGATCAAAACATTTTTCACCCAAACATTTGGTCAATTGTGCATTAAATATGGCCTAGTATTTTAGAAAAATGATTTAGTCCAATTTTGCAACAATTATTTGGTAGTTCCTTCACAAAAAAACCTCCTTTCGGGCACTCGAAAAATGGAAAATGGTTTTTTCGTCCAAAGAAAATGAAAACTTCCTTAGGCAACATTGTTTGCTATTGCAATATGCACCCTTGTGCACAATATGAGATCATTTGAACAAACTATGCCATGAATGTGGCCATAAGATGTATCATTTGGCTTGAAAGCCATTGATCTCCACACTTGATAGCTCGTTTCTGAGAACACTTTTTTAAAATAATTGCCGTATTACAAGTTTGTTATTTTTACTGGAAACTTGTCCACATATAATGACACAATGCGAAGGTTTTCCAATTTTTTGATTTTTTTTGAATTTTTTATGCCCGTTTCAAAATGCGGTCAAAACGGCGGGCTTGACCGTTCCTAGCTAGTTGTTGAATCTTGGAAAACTTTTGGTGTTTCTATGATTAAATATATGCTTATGTACCTAGAAATGATTTTTGGAAAAAATAAATAGCAAACTATGAGGCAGCTGCAGTTCAAATTTGACCCGCTTCCAGCTGAATCAGCGGCAATTTGTCTTTTTCACGAGAGGTGGATCAAAACTTTTTTCACCCAACCATTTGGTCAATTGTGCATGAAATATGGCCTAGTATTTTAGAAAAATGATTTGGTCCAATTTTGCAACAATTATTTGGTAGTTCCTTCACAAAAAAATCTCCTTTCGGGCACTCGAAAAATGGAAAATGATTTTTTCGTCCAAAGAAAACGAAAACTTCCTTAGGCAACATTGTTTGCCATTCTAATATGCACCCTTGTGCACAATATGAGATCATTTGAACAAACTATGCCATGAATGTGGCCATAAGATTGATCATTTGGCTTGAAAGCCATTGATCTCCACACTTGATAGCTCGTTTCTGAGAACACTTTTTTAATATAATTGCCGTATTACAAGTTTGTTATTTTTCCTGGAAACTTGTCCACATATAATGACACACTGCGAAGGTTTTCCAATTTTTTGATTTTTTTTGAATTTTTTATGCCCGTTTCAAAATGCGGTCAAAACGGCGGGCTTGACCGTTCCTAGCTAGTTGTTGAATCTTGGAAAACTTTTGGTGTTTCTATGATTAAATATATACTTATGTACCTAGAAATTATTTTTGGAAAAAATAAATAGCAAACTATGAGGCAGCTGTAGTTTAAATTTGACCCGCTTCCAACTGAATCGGCGGCAATTTGTCTTTTTCACGAGAGGTGGATCAAAACTTTTTTCACCCAACCATTTGGTCAATTGTGCATTAAATATGGCCTAGTATTTTATAAAAATGATTTGGTCCAATTTTGCAACAATTATTTGGTAGTTCCTTCACAAAAAAAATCTCCTTTCGGGCACTCGAAAAATGGAAAATGGTTTTTTCGTCCAAAGAAAATGAAAACTTCCTTAGGCAACATTGTTTGCCATTCTAATATGCACCCTTGTGCACAATATGAGATCATTTGAACAAACTATGCCATGAATGTGGCCATAAGATTGATCATTTGGCTTGAAAGCCATTGATCTCCACACTTGATAGCTCGTTTCTGAGAACACTTTTTTAAAATAATTGCAGTATTACAAGTTTGTTATTTTTCCTGGAAACTTGTCCACATATAATGACATAATGCGAAGGTTTTCCATTTTTTTGTTTTTTTTGAATTTTTTATGCCCGTTTCAAAATGCGGCCAAAAACGGCGGGCTTGACCGTTCCTAGCTAGTTGTTGAATCTTGGAAAACTTTTGGTGTTTCTCTGATTAAATAGATACTTATGTACCTAGAAATGATTTTTGTAAAAAATAAATAGCAAACTATGAGGCAGCTGCAGTTCAAATTTGACCCGCTTCCAGCTGAATCGGCGGCAATTTGTCTTTTTCACGAGAGGTGGATCAAAACTTTTTTCACCCAACCATTTGGTCAATTGTGCATTAAATATGGCCTAGTATTTTAGAAAAATGATTTGGTCCAATTTTGCAACAATTATTTGGTAGTTCCTTCATAAAAAAAATCTCCTTTCGGGCACTCGGAAAATGAAAAATGGTTCTTTTGAGCAAAGAAAATGAAAACCTTCCAAATCAACATTGTTTGTCATGCCTAAATACACACATGTACAAAATATTGGTTTATTTAAACTAACTATAAGATGTTAAATGTTTGCCTGAATAAGAGGGTACAAACTATAAGAGAAAAAACAAAAAATGCTTAATTCTAATTGGTGGAACCAGCTGTGGCATGGATCAGTGACATGGCAAACATCTGTCCATTCATTCATCCAACCATCCATCTGTCCGTCCATCCACCCCTCCGCTCTCTCAGCTAACCCTAGCGCTCGCAGATCCCTCCCCTCGCCGCCACCCGCCCCTCCCCTCGCACGCAGATCCATCCTTCCCCTTCCTCCTTCCCCTCCGCCGATCCAATCCTCCTCCTCCTCCTCGCCCGGCTCCTGCTCCCCTCCTTCCAGATCACCGCCACCACCTCCTCCTCCTCCTCGCCCGGTTCCCTGCTCCGAGGCCGCCGTCGGGAGATCCGACTTCGCCGACGGGAATGGGGCCGGATCCGCCACGCCCGAGCGCTCCATCCGCGTCGACAGGGACGACTACATCCTGGCCTCGGCGCTTCCGGCAGCGGCGGCTCATCTCCTTCCTTGGGCACCACATCCTCAACCGCACCATGGATGTGTAAGCACGCAGTCGTGTCTCCCCCTCCCCCCTTCAAACATGCCTCTGCGAATGCATCTCTTGATCCGGGCAACGCACACGCGCACGCAGGTTGGTGACCTAGACGGACCTAGCCGAGCTGGTGGACGCGGGCTCCTGGGACAAGGCCCTCCGACCGCCTGCTGGGCGTCCACGGTCGCGCCCTCTTCCACTACGTCCGCGTGCACAAGGCCATCGACGACGTGCTCGCCGGAGCCCCGGGGGCGCGCTCCGTCACCACCGCCCTCGACCAGTGCATCCTCCGCCACCCCACCAAGAGCCACGCCGTCACCAAGCTCCGCGCCATCTTCTCCTCCCTCCTCTGCTCCAAGCGATACAGGTAAAATACAACATTGCTAGCTATCGCTGCAAGTCTGCAATCGATTCGATAGATAAAATGAGCATTGGTCCGTCAGATGAGATCTTGATTTCGTTGCGTTGCTTAGGGCTGTTATAATGTCCGTGTCAGGTGTAGCTGCAGAGACGCTGGGCAGAGTGTATGGATACAATGTCCATGCGTGGAAGAACTAAAATTCAGTTAATGTCCATGTTGTTAGTCATCTAGTCTGTAGGATCGGAGTGACTGCCTGCTGCCATTTGCTTGTGTTCCATCTTTGTTGAATGTACCTACCATCATACCTGTGGTGTTTTAAGCATCTTGGATCTCAATATATGGTGTCGAAACTGTTGAAAGAAAATGATGGAAGAGTTGTCCTGCTTGTTTTAATTATTTCCTTGGCTATGTTTCTCTGTTTAGCTTTCTCGCTGGAATGGCGCTCTGCTTTGTGATGCGGAGCTTCTGAATCTTTGTGGTGGAATCTTGTTATTTTAATTATATGTCATTGTATCTCATATTTCTGCACTTTTTCTTCTGGAGCAGAAACATTAAGATTCTACTGGGTCTTTGCATTTTGAAAATTGTATGTCTAACTCCGAACTAGTACGGTGGACTATTCAGTTGTAGTTGGTGTGCACAGTTGCATCGGTACTTGTAATTTTGCTTAATAGTTTGCTGTAATTCTGAATGGAGTTGTATTTCTTGCTTAACAGGCCACTATAATTTTTGCTTAAACCTGTTGATATTAATCTGATGATATGGAAGGTAAATGCCATTTCAGAATCACTGCTGTAATTTTCATTTTTCAAGAAGAATTGGTTGATCTGCATGGCAAATGCATGATGATTAGGAATATGATCATGTCTCCTGTAGAATTGGATTTCTCTGGCTGTTCCGTAAACTAAATTTGGTTCAGTTAAAAAACTGCACTACCTGACAGTTTTGGGCAGCGAGCTTCTAACTGAAAAACGAGTTTGTTATGCTCATAATTTGAAGTTGGCCTCTACATATGAGTTGTAAAGCATGCTCTAAGGTTTCCGTAGAGTACTCGTTTGCTTCGTTTGGATGTATGGTTTGAGAGCAGCCGTCTATTTACTTTGCTGTCCAGAAATATAGTACAGTTTAATACCGAAACAGGCTTTCGCCCCGCTTTATAAATAAAGCAACCGCCACAAAGCATACATCCCACATAGGTCCACAAACACACACACACGACATACAGCACAGTACAAGGTTCTGCTGAGGGCACAGCTCAACAAGCCCAGACAAGAAGAAAACACACACAAAAGCACAACGCACCCTCTGGGTGGCTAATCAGGCCCCGGCGGTGGCGGCGGGGGCGGCGGAGAGAGGCGGACGGCCATCGATCGGATGTCGGCGATGTAGGTGGAGATGGCGTCACGATCCTGGGGGCGGCTAAGCGGCCGCCAAAGCTGCAAGAAACCCGAGAATTTGTAGAGGGCGTCAGAAGGGCGACGGAGGGGTGAGTGCTGGATCACAAGTTTGTTACGAACGGTCCACAGCGTCCAGGCCAGCACCCCAACCAGCAGCCACCTAATGTGGCGCGAGGATGCGGGGGGCAACTGGAGCTCGTCAAACAAGTCAGGGAAGTTGGTGTTGCACCAAGTCCCGCCGATGACCTCGCGAAAGCAGCTCCAGAGGAATTGGGCAGCAATGCAAGAGAAGAAGATGTGGTTCGAGTCCTCCGGGGCGCCCAGAGCGGCAGATCCGGTGCGGGCCATTGCGCTGCGCACCTCCACGCCAGAAGGGAGCTCGCCACGAATCCATTGCCACATGAAGATGCGGATCTTAAGTGGCGATTTAACGGACCGACCAAAGATAAGGGAAGAGGAGCGGAGGAGGCGATGGCGAGTAGAGCGATTTGGTGGTGAACACGCCGCCGGCTCTAACCGCCCGGGTGCGGTCCGGACGGACATCCACCAGAGGTTCATGGAGCGCGACGCAGATCAAGTAATCGACGCCAGCGGTAGAATCAGCCGCCCGAACGGCCGACGAAATGCCAGCGCCCAGATCGAAAGCGAGGCTCGTTGACCGAGATCATGGGGTCAATGGCGATAGAGAAGAGGGTGGGAAGCGGGCGCGGGGAGTCACCGCCCACCGATCATACCAGAAGAGAGTCGAGAGGCGAGCCGACCGAGATGGAGGTCCCAATGCGGAGAACCGGAGAAGCTGCACAATGGACTGCCAGAGGCGGGAACCGCCAGATCTCTGGCGAAGGCAAGGGTTGGCCCGGAGGTATTTGTTCGGATGATGTCCAGCCAGAGGCCGCCATGGCCTTGGGTAATGCGCCAAAGCCAGCGGGAGAGGAGCACAATGTTCATCCGCTTAGAGCACATGATGCCTAGACCACCTTGCTCACGGGGCTTGCAGATGTCCGGCCAGCTAACCATGTGGTACTTCTGCTTATCCTGCTCGCCAGCCCAGTAGAAGCGCAACTGGATCTTGGCGATCTCCTTATGAAGGGACTCATGGAGGCTATAGAAGCTCATAAGGAACAGCAAGAGGCTAGAAAGGGAGGAGTTGATGAGAATAGTTCGGGCCGCCTTCGAGAGCCATCTCCCCTGCCAGGGCTCACACCGGGTCTGTAGCCTAGAGATAGCGGGCCTCAGATCCGCGGCAGAGAGGCGAGAATCGCTGATGGGGGTCCCCAGATAGGAGGTGGGGAACGAGCCCAAACGGCAATTAAGCCGGTTGGCAATGGCCAGAGACTCAGAAGGGGAGTAGCCCAAAACCATGACGTCGCTCTTATCAAAATTGATCTTGAGCTCCGACATCTGTTGGAAGCAAAGAAGGAGGAACTTGAGGTTTGCCATGTCCATCTCCGAGCCTTCGACCATGATGATTGTGTCGTCAGCATACTGAAGGATGGAGATCCCGGATCCCCCAGAGAGATGTGGGGTGATCCCTCGAATGTGGCCAGCAGCCTTAGCCTTATCCAGAATGGCTGCCAAGGCGTCCACCACCATGTTGAAGAGGAACGGGGAGAAGGGGTCGCCCTGGCGAACCCCACAGAGGGTGGGGAAGAAGGGGCCAACCTCGCCGTTGATGTTGACCGCCGTGCGCCCGCTAGAGACCAGCTGCATGACCCTGGTGATCCAGCGGTCATCAAAGCCCTTCCGAAGAAGGACTTCGCGGAGGAAAGGTCAGCTGACCGAATCATAGGCTTTGTGAAAGTCAATCTTCAAAAACACCGCCTTGAGGTGTTTGATCCGAACCTCGTGGAGGACCTCGTGGAGGACCAGAACACCATCCAAGATGTAGCGCCCACGAATGAAGGCCGACTGGTTAGGGTGCGTGATCCGGTCAGCAAGCAGGGTCACCCTATTGGCGTACCCTTTAGCCAGGATCCGGAAGATCACATTAATGACAGTGATCGGCCGGAACTGGCGAATGTCGGACGCCCCAGGGACCTTGGGGATAAGAGAAATGATCCCGTAGTTGAGGCGCCCAAGGTCAATAGCACCCACAAAGAATGCGTCAAAAATGGCCATGACCTCAGGTTTAATCACATTCCAGAAGGTCTGGAAGAAGATAACCGGGAGGCCATCAGGACCAGGGGCCGAAGAAGCATTCATACCCTTGATAGCCTCCCACACCTCCTGCTCGGAGAAGGGGGCCGTCAGGGCAGAGTTCTCCGTCCCGGAAACTAACCGAGAGCCAGTCCAACAATCGTGGGCAAGGGAGATGCCGCTCCGAGGAGAGGCCGAGAAAAGGGACCTATAGAAACCGTCAACATGCGACCGGATGTCGCGCGGGTCCTGGAGTAGAGTGTCTCCATCCCAAAGGAGGGGGATGGTGTTGCGTCTACGGCGCCCGTTAGCGATCGCCTGGAAGTAGGCGGTATTGGCATCACCCTTCAGGACCCACTTCTGGGCGCCCCGAATGCGCCAATAGGCCTCCTCGTCTGTGTAGATCACAGAAAGCTGATCCTCGAGGTCATACCGGGCAAGCCACTCGTCCAGGGACAGACCCACCAAGTCGGCCCGGAGGTCAAGAGCCTGAATCGCGGCAAGAAGAGCCTTTTTGCGCTCTCTGGCATCGCGGCCAAGGTTAGCGCCCCACCCCTTCATGAACTGTCTAGCACGTTTCGCACAGAAGTGCCACGTGTCAATCGCCGAGGGAGGACGGGGGTGGGGGTGTGCCCGGGCCTCACACCACCGGGAGGACACGGCGTCCGTGAAGCCAGCCTGAGAGATCCAGAAGGTCTCGAAGCGGAACCGAGGAGGGATCGGAGGACGCTCATCCGCAGAGGACAGAAGGAGGGGGACATGGTCCGAGCCAATCCTAGTGATGGCTCGGAGGGAGGAGAGGGGGCAGCGGAGGTCCCAGTCCGGGGACACAAGAACCCTGTCCAGAACAGACAGGGTCGGGGATGATTGCCGATTGGTCCAGGTGAACCGGGCACCAATCCTATCAATCTCCCTAAGGGCGAGGTCGGCGATGAAGTCGTTGAACATCTGCATCCTGGCGAAGCAGACATTGCCGTTGTTCTTGTCATCGGCCGAGCGGAGCAGGTTAAAATCACCACCCACCACCACGGGGAGGGTGGCGGCCGAGATCTTAAGGTGAAGCTCCGCAAGGAAGGCCGCCGACCTACTATGGTCGGCAGGACCGTAGACAATGATGATCTCCCATTTGAAATTGAGGGATCGCTCAAAGTGCTCCATGCTGACAAAGAATTCTCCGCGGTCCATGCTACCCACCTCGAAAGTGGCGTCCTTCACGCCTAAAAGGATGCCACCCGAGTGGCCTGAGTTCCCACTAGAAGGGAGCCAGTGCCACGCAAAGAGGTGGGAGCTCAATTGATCGAGCTCAGGCAGCAAGAATTCGCGACGCATGGTCTCCTGAATAGCAACGATGTCAATGTGTTCGTCGCGCATGTACTCCACGAGGTGGCGGCGGCGGCCATCATGGCCGAAGCCGCGAATGTTCCAGAAGAGGGCCCGCATTACGGGGCCATCGGGGGGCTGCTTGACCCCAAGACACGGGAAGCGCTTTGAGCGCGGAGAGCGGCAGTGCGGGAGCGGGTACGGCCACGGATCTTCACCGGAGGTTGGGGAGCCGGGAGCCGTGGCCGGGAGGACGGGGGAGGATCTCCGCCCGCGGGGGTGTCCGAGGGGAGAAGGAAAGCAGCCCGGGCCTCAGCAAGCTTCCCTTCGAGGATCTCGCGCGCCCGAATGGCAGCAATCTGAACTAGAGGGGGGCCAACCTCTCCCCTAAAAATAATCGCGGAGTCGGAGGCCACCTTGGCGAGGTTGCCAAGTGGGATAGATTCTAGAGCAGAGAAGGAGCAAGACGAAGTAGAGGGGGGGAGGGGGGAGGGGGGAGTACAGTTTAATGTCGGTGGTGGTCTTGTCTTAAATAGATTCTGTAGTGTATTAATCTCACTGGGTATAGTGGCCTACTTGCACACTTTTATTGACTCGTCGGTTACTGATTACTTTCGAGCGAGTAGCACATGTCTCAAGCAACTGTAGTATTCCTTTCCCTGAATTGCTCCCTTGTTTTGTTGTGGCCGTATACTCCGTGGTCAATGATGCGTCTTTGTATACATATTAAAACCAAAAATGGAGTTTTTTTAGTTGTGCATATTAGAACTGAATTATGCTCTGTTTTGCTGTAGTTATATGCTCTTATTGCTAAATTGTTTAGTGGGTTGTTCAAACTAAACTCGTCCAGTCAACTTGCTATGATGTATTGTATATTACTGTACTTCAGACGAATACATCTGAAGTACAGTAATATACAATACATCATAGTACAGTAATATACAATATCTTGCTATGAAAGATTGTAGAATTGTTTTAGTTGCTGCTTCTCATGTATACATCAATTGTTGTGATTGCATCTTCATTACATTATAGACATCTGCATTTCTGTGAAATTTTGTTAAATATATATTTTCTAGATTGTCTATACACTAAACCTGGAGGTTTGAATATCTACTCCAGGAATGAAGATGGTACTCTAATGCCTTTGTGTTCACCCTTTTACAGGAGCTCCACGCCTAGGAAATTTCAAGTTCGAAGCGGCGTAATAAACTGTAAATATTATAGTACTGTAATAGTAGGCATATCTGGGTTGTAATAGACTATGCACAGATTGTAATAGACTATGTACAGTAGCTTCAGGCCTAAGAAATTCTACATTTTTCTGTTCTATTTAAAATATTGATTATTTGTGTGATTTGAAGACGTGTGAAATGGAAACCTGATTAGTGGGCCCATTTGTGAAAATAATCTAAACAATGCTCACATTTTTGATATGTGGGACCAATATAGGAGATTATGACAAGTGGGACCCATCTGACTTGTGGGACCAGATTGAAAAATATATATTGAAAAACTAAAAAGGCCATGGCCCAAAATATAAAAAAGGCCAAATTGTTGGGCCAGGCCCATATAGCTAGACAAAATTCATAGAAAAAATATATAGTAAAAAGGCCGAATTGTTGGGCTAGGCCCATGTAGAAAACCGAATTGGACCGGGCTAAATCTTGTGCCACATGAGCTTGCCACGCTGGATGCCTACGTGGCATGGGGAGGTTGCTAGTGACCAAAAATTTGGTCAAAGAACCAACGACCTTTTGTTAAAGGTCGCTATTGTCAGTTTACGACCGCCAGCTTTTGACCTTCTGTTTTTGGTCACAAAAAGGTCGTAAATGGAAATTTGTGACCTTTCAGTGACCAATAATGGAGGTCACAAGTTGACATATTTCTTGTAGTGCATGGAGTTGGTAAAGGTCCCTTCCCCCAATCTCTCTTCTCTTGTGTTTTCACCTCTTTTTCTCTTTTTCTTTTGCCTCACGCAGTAGTAAATTAATCTTAGCGCGTTTGGTTAATTTAGGTACCTAATCGCGTTTGGTAAAGGTAGTAGTACTAGTAAATTAGTCTGGCAGTACCTAACGCATCCACTGCACCTAACCAAACAAAAAAATATCCACTAAACCATCCACTAACCATTGCATCAAACCTTATAATAAGTTATCAAATACAGAGTATACTGTCCAAATTACTGCAAGACAAAGCATAGCTCACAGGAATCAAGCCAAAGAAATTGTTAAGAAGATGCCTAGCTAGCTAGTGGGTAATCAGCATGCTGCTGCCTTTCTGTCCACCAAAAACTGCCTCACTACTTTCAAGTTTCAACACACCTGCTACCATCAACACGTACAGCAGTGTCTCTACTCTGTACTCTGCTCCACTCACCATTCTACGGATCGATCGGCGAGGAGCAGCACGCTTCAAGTCAAGTAACGACATCCGGAATCTTCAGTAAGCTATCTGCTTTCGTACCTCTCCGTTTCTTCCTAGATCCAAGTTCCAAAAGATGAACAGACCTGCCTGCCAGTATGAGGCTGTTCAAAGTAGTTTCAGATATTTAGGGGCTAGCTGCACATGCACAATATTCACTAGTTTCAGTTTTCTGAAACAATATACTGCTGCTTGTGTTTCTTCAGGGATCGTGGAATACAATTACTCTGTCTTTCTCACCTGTCCAAGGAGTTGCTGGGAAGTACTGGTCAATATATTGAGTTAATCGACCCGATTCTGTTAAGCTTATTATACCACCACCATCAGCTCGTCATGCGGATAAATTGAAGTTTCTACCATTTCTGTAAGCTAACTTCTTCCTCCTAGTTTATCTCTTTGTTAGTTGGAGCTCTCTGCTCTCAAGTAGCAAGCCAAACTTTAATTGGTGAACTGACCTGTATAAGGCTATGCTGATTTTTGGCATTTGTGCTAATGTTTATCATTTTAGCCGGACCGTGTAATAACGCATATGCAATTACTGTCTTTCTCAGCTCTCTGTGGGTTGCCAGCAAAGAGGGGAAATGAGTCCGTTGACTCGATCTTGTCATCACTATAAGCCCATCAAGCGGAGTGGATATTTCATAGTGATGCAGATCTGAAAAATCAAACGACGCAATTTATTCCAGGGTTTTCTTCGTGGGCTGGCAGTGACCCACAAATACAAGTGATTCACCTTATAGCTCGATTGTTGGTTCTTCAGTTCCTTAATTTTTGTTTGGTCGACTGGCATTACAGTACAGTTTACAAGGGAATTCCCATCTTCTGCTTCAATAGTACTTTTCATCACCTTATCTCCAATCATGGCCTTGGCTTTTGCTGGTAAAGTTGTGGCTTCTTCAGCCATCTCTGTAATTGTCCGCAAGTCTTTTGACTACCTGGACAAGTACACCAAGCTGGAGGGTATGAAATCAGTGCAGGACCATCTAGAGAGGACACTGCCGCTAGTGCAAGTAGTCTTCGATGCTGTTGATATGGAGAAGATAAGGGGCCAAACCCACGCACTTGATGCATGGCTCTGGCAGCTCAGAGATGCTGTCGAGGAGGCTGAGGATGCTCTCGATGAGGTGGAGTACTACAAGCTCGAGAAAAAGGTGGGTGGGCAGCTCTCTGTACAAGTGTAAGAGAATGTTCATCAGACAGTTCAATGCTACATTTAATGTTGGCACAGTTAAGAAAATAATAGATGCCATGAAGAAAATTGATGAGGCTGCTGTTGCCGTGGGGCATTTTCTTCCATTGCTGGATCGAATTGATCCTTCTAGTTTGAGGCACATACCTCAGCAAGAAACCAGTAATTCTTGTGAGACCAGTTCCTTCTTGTTAGATGAAATGATAATTGGCCGTGACTCTGAGAAGGATCAGATAGTTGAATGGTTGGTCAAGCAAGACAGTGATGATCATCAAAGTCTTCAAGCTTGCAGCTTCAGCACTTTCGCTCTAGTGGGCATAGGTCGTATGGGCAAGACCACACTAGTGAAGGCAGTCTACAATGACCAGAGAGTAAAGAAATGCTTTAATCAGGTTATGTGGGTGTGTGTATCCAATGAATTTGATGTCCATGCTCTAACAAGAAAGATTGCACAAGAAGCTACCGGAAGAGGTACCGATGTCACTGGTCTAAATACGCTTCAAAAGGTCCTCCAAGAGAAGCTTCACTCTAAGAAATTTTTACTTGTACTGAATGATGTATGGAATGACAAGAGTAGATCGGACTGGGAAACATGGCTCGCTCCTCTGAAATTTGGTGGCATGGGAAGCAAGATCTTGTTGATAACTCAAATGCAATCAATTGTAGACATTGTGGAGAGGGTACTAGGAGTAAGAACCATGTCTATGAGACTGGAGGGACTACGGGATAGAGAACTTTAATTCTTCTTAACAAGCATGCATTTTTTCGAGTAAATCCTGATGATTATATTAATTTGCAAGAGATCACAAAGAAAATCATTAAAAAGTTGTGTCGGTGCCCATTAATGGCAAACGTCTTGGGCGGGCTGTTGAATAATTCAATGGATACTATACACTGGAACAGAATCTTGCAAGAAAACATACATAACATGGAGGGTGGAGATGCAAAAAGTGTTATGGAGCTCTTAAGGTTAGTTATCATTATCTACCTACCCACATGCAGGCCTGCTTCAGGTATTGCAACTTATTTGAAGAAGATTATGAGTTCAATAAGGATGAATTTGTTGACTTATGGATGGGCTCAGGACTAATCCAGATTTCTTCAGATGAGTGTCAGAGGCCAGAAGATGTAGGAGAGTCCTATTTGGATATACTAACAAGAAAAACTTTCTTTAACTCAGATCAGATGAACCCCACAAATACATTAATCTGGACTGTGCTGATGAACACTCCTTTAAATACTATATGATGCATGATCTATTACATGGGCTAGCGTGCACTGTTTCGAAAAAGAGTCTTTTAGAGTTTTCAGTGATGATTATGGCCCCATTTCTGCAACGGTTCGCCATATAAGTATTGATATAGTAAATCACTCATTCAGTGGCGGAGCTTGGAAAAAAAATTTGGGCGGGCCAAAGAGCACAATATTCTTCAAATTCTAAAGCATATATACTATTTCAATCTCTACTCCTAATGGAGCAGTTGGTAGTCTCGCTTCCAGGTTTTTTTTCGTCCCACCCATTTCGTCTGGGTTTTTTCGTAGGTTAACCGTCGTAGATTTTTTTCGATGCTGGTTTCTTATTCACCGGTTTATTTACCCCTCAACTCTTTCCTTGCAAATCAGCACTTTCCAACCGTGCACGCAATCACGGATCTAAATTTACTAACTTATCCAAATCAACCGATACCTTCCATTATTGCAAATTTCTTTAGGAAACAAATAATAGATTTTAAGGAAACAAATAAAAGATTTTAAAGACGCATCATACTTTACTAACAATCACTAAAAATCAAATCTAAATTAATTAACCTTACCTTAAATCACTCAATCACTTTAATTAGAAAACGTTTTCTTTCCTAACTGCACCCCACTTAGTGTGCACATAACAATCCGAAGTAATTAGAGTCACATGATTGAATCCATTTATTTAGAGCGACATGATTGCGTTCCGGGATGAAGGCCATGATTTTGTCGAGGTCGTTGTTGCCTCCTACACTCAGGGTGTGTCGCCGAGATCGAGGCGAGCATGAGGAGCTGTGGCCACCGCCATGGTCACCCCATCGCAGGGGATGGAGCACGCCGTCGGCCTACAGCTTGTGGAGATCACTGTTGCTCTTCAGGTCGCGTGGTGACCGGATCTTGCCGATGTGTCCCTCCCCGACGACCTCCTCTTCGCCCGGTTGGCCAGCATGGATCTCACCACTACTGCCCTCAACTTCTCTGCCTCGAGCTCGATGGTCAGCCACCATGGATCCCCCAGCTGGAGGGTCACGTGAACCAGCCGTCCTCACATGCTGCAGCGGCGAGAAGGTGACATGGCTCTCCGTACACGAAGAGTGGAGTTCGGTCAAGTACTTATATACTTGGCCTCTACTACTGATCCATGTACATGGAGAAGAACAGACAACCGCTCATTCATGCTTCGTTCCACTCCTTTGCGCTACATTACTGGAGGTGACATTTTCCTATCTCTCTATGTTGTAACAAGCCTGCTGCCTGCATAGTTAATGGATTTTTTATTTAAATTTATCGCTGCTTAGTGCTTTGTTGCAATTGTTCATCCAAGATTCTTATATATAATCTGAGCGTATGTAGGCATACTTAGCTTTGCTATTCCATTTTTTCTAGCGCATAGAAATAAGAGTATTGTCCAGGTTAGGTATTCAATTGAGTATGGTATTTGGATTGCTATCAGAATGTCTTTTCTATGCATGTGATTTCTCACATCTGGTTATAATATTTGTGAAGACGTGCATTGCACGTGCACTTGGAAGCGGGCCCGTGGCCCGCGCTGGACGGCGCCGACGCCGACCCGAGCCACCTCGTCCGTGTATTCTTGGAGCTGTGGCTGGTCGATTTACATGAAATTAATTCCCTCAGTTCTGGTGGCAAATATAATACACATAATCCATATTGTTATGCACTAGCGTGTATGTGTGAAATAGATGGATTATGGTCCCGTACCCAATAAGATGGATATGTGTGTGTGTTAGAGAGAGAGGGAGAGGGGGATAGAGAGTGAGGAAGAGGGAGGGAGAGTGTGTGTCTATGTGTGTGAGGATTTGATGGTAAAAAAGGTCGCCAATGTCGTAATATTGAACTCTTAAAGTTAATGTGGCCCCGTTGCAACGCACGGGCGTTCTTCTAGTAGATATAGTCACCACACACCTTCTGTTCAAATATGCTCTCCGCACACTATCTCTTTGTTCGGGTGGATATTGCCAAATTTGCAGGCGTAATCCTGAATCTCTCTGCAAGAACTCAACACCATGGAATATTACATGTCCATTTACATGAAGACCTTCATCTTGGCTCTCTGGGTGTGGCTGTTCAATTTCAAGCATTGGCAAAGGTTAATCTGCCATTGGTGAAGGATCTTCCCCAACTCCAATCATGTCATCATCTCTTTTTCTTTTGAAAACCAAATCGATTTTTCGCTAACTGGCCTTGCCCATGGCTGCCTAGACCTCAACTTGTAACCTGTAAACACAATGGAATGAATTATTATGCTACAGCAAGGCCATTTGCTAAATTGTGGAAACAAAACTTGCCTGCTAAATTAGAAACCATCTACTGTGGTCTGTGGACACTTGACACTAAACTAGTATGATCTTCAGTGAAATATTCAGCCAACTGTAAATTTTGGGGATGCTTCAATTTCAATGACCAATGACCTAGGTTCACTTCAGGGGAATAAAATTGGGATGATTTGAATCGATTTACCTTCGCAAATTGTAAGGATTCAGAGAAGGATTTTCCCAGTTGGCAGTCCACTGCCTCGTCCTCGCACCGTCGCCGGCTAACCTGCTCGCGGCTGCGTGTGCGCGTCCGCGCGTGGGTCGGCTAAGGAGTGGTGGTGCCGGTGGGGCGTTGGATGAAGGGAACTAGGGAAGGGAGGGACTGATGTGCGCCGCGCTCGGGCGGCGCCGGCCGGCGGCAGGCATCGCGGCAGCCGGCGGCTGCGCTAAGAGACGGTGGTCAGAGACGTGCGGCTGTGAGAGTCTGCGAGGCAGAGAGGCTGAGATATGTGTATCGACTGTGGGCTGCACCTGCGTACTGGTTGTGCGCTGGGCTGGTCGGCTGGGTATGAAGCATACATATATAATTTTTTTGCTCCAGACCTGGGCGGGCCACAGCCCACTCGGCCTTGCGGAAGCTCCGCCAGTGCACTCATTGATCACAGATTTCTCTCAACTGGCGAAATTAAGGACTCTCTTCATCTACTTCAATAAAACAGCAGACAGAAGGGTTCGATGGCATGTGCTGAAGAATGTTCTTAAAGTAGCTACAAAACATCGGGTTTTGAGGGTACACCATATTAAGAGCTTACTTCAGAATCTGCCAAAAGAATCTGATAACGTAATGCACCTTCGTTACTTGTATGGCCAGTTTGAGTGTCCTTCATCTGGCAAGTTATATCATCTCAAAATGGTCAGTTTGAATGGGTGCCTCTGGGACTCTATTCGTCTAAGGAACATGATTAATCTGAGAGGCTCAGACTACTCTGGTATTCAAGCTGGACCTCCTCCTCACATTGGAACTTGACATCTCTTCAATACCTCAAAGTTAATCTCAAGTATGAAAGAATGAGTCAGATAAGGGATCTAAATGATCTCCGTTCTTTACATATTGTTGGTATTCAGAACAGCAACGTGGAAGACTCTAAACTGGCTAATCTGACTGAAAAGAAAAATCTCAGTAAGTTATCAGTTTCCTGGGGTGTCAGCAGACAGGAGTCAGGTACAGAGGAACTGTTGCTTGATAACCTTCAGCCTCACACAAGCCTCGCCGAACTTCAGATAAGAGGATATAGTGGTACGAGATCTCCTTGTTGGACGCGACACCCTCGGATAAGCAACTTGGTATATATTAACATTACTAGTTGTTGTAACTGGCAGAATCTTCCAGCTCTCGGCAAGCTACCTGCACTCAGATATCTCCACATAGGAAGCACGTGTGCAGTGAAAAGAATAGATCATTCATTTTATGGATGTGAGGACCCCCATCCTGGCTTCCTGCACTAGAGGAGTGGGTTGAAATGGAGGGAGGAAACGTGTTTCCCTTAAGACACTCAAGATTGACTTCTGTACATCACTGAGAAACATACCAGCATTACCGTCTAAGCTTGCTAATTTGAAAATAGATAGAGTTGGTTTGGATACTTTCCCTGCAATTTATCAGTCTAGTGAAAGAGCATTGTTCCACAAACTATTACTTACCAGTCTGAAGATCTCTAGATGTCCAAACCTAGTCAAACTCACACGGGACCAAGATTACTGTTTTGGTAGTCTGGAGGAATACGTATTGAAAACTGTGAAAATCTGTTAAATTTTCCAGTGGATCGACTACAGACACTCCAATTTCTTACTCCCTCCGTCCCAAAATTCTTGTCTTAGATTTGTCTAAATACAGATGTATCAAGTCATGTTTTGGTATTAGGTACATCCGTATCTAGATGAATCTAAGACAAGAATTTTGGGACGAAGGAAGTACTATTTTCTCCGTGGTCAACTGCCCAAAGCTGATGGCTCCTCATGCAGATGCCAGTTTGCCATCTTCTATCAGGAAGCTTCATATTAGGTCATGTGGTGCTTATAGGATTTGTCTACTCAACTCCTTGTGCAGCCTCACTTCTCTAACTGCTCTGCGTTTAAAAGATTGTGTGATGATAGCCCCAACGCCAGTTGATACCAATTTTGCATCGTCCATCAGCAACCTTTATATTTGTTCGGTTGGTGTTTACGAAAATCGTCTACTCAGCTCCGTGTGCAGCCTCAGTTCTCTTGATACTCTGTCTATGTCAAATTGTGTGCTGATGACAGCCTTTCCCTCTGCACAAGTGTTCAGGAGTCTCACAACAATGCGATCCTTGGAAATTGCCCAATGCAGTGAAGTTGCTTCTTTAGATTGGATACAAGAACTCAAATCCCTCGCAGAATTGATAGTCATTGGATGTGACAAGCTTATTGTCATACCATCTCAGCAAATGCTTCAAGCATATGATCTCAGCCAACTTGCTGTTGTCTGTCCGTCACACATGGGAAAACTTCATTCTCTAAGAATGAGCGATCCATTTCTTTTGCAGTGTGAGCCATTGAGGAGAGTCAACTCAGTTAGGAATTTGACTATTGACAAAAGCTGGAATCGTCTACCGGAGGAGTGGTTGATGCAAAACCGCAACTGTTTTACAACTTTGGGAGTGCTTGATGCTTCTCAACTGGAGTTCTTGCCTTCAACAGTTGCAAGGCTCTCCTGCCTCGAAATACTGGAATTTCAGAGCGCTACACTGATCCAGTCACTCCCAGAGCTGCCTGCCTCCTTACGGAAATTACAGTTCCTTGGTTCTCACTCCGTGTTGGTATGAAGATGCCAAAAGAACAAGGGTCATGACTGGCACAAGATTGCACACATCCCAGAATTTCGGATTGAATGATATTTTCCAGGCTCACATGCATGACATTCTTTCGAGACTCTCAGGTAAAACTTTGTGATGTATGCAACTCTTTCCTTGTTTCCTCCGTTGGTGACTGTACTCAATATAGCTATGCTGATTTGATTAGGTTTGCGTTCTGAACAAGATTCTCCATCGTCGTATTGATATGCATGGCATTCCTACCAGGGTTCACACCCTTTGTGATATATGTAAGCTTTTTTGCCTCTTTTCCCATTGATTACTTGGTCGGTTGAGCAATGTTTCTTTTCTTATTTATTTAGCCCATATGACATACATCATGGAGTGAAGCATTCTGATTTGTTACTTCCCACTCTATTTAAAGATCTTCACTCATCAGAGAGAATTTAATTTCATATTTAGGATATCCTCATTCTTTTCGTAATTAATTATAAACTTCTGCTAAGCATCCTTTGTTGTTTGCAGGCGTTCACTTGCGTGACAGTGTAATACGATGCATTTGCCTTGCGGAGCACTAGACACCTGTAAATCTACGGTGGCCGTTTAGCTGTTTAGCACTCTAATTGCAGAGACTGAATGGTTGCTACTAAGCTTTGTATATTCACCAGGATTTTCATCCAGCCCATTTTTTTTTATCCAGCCCGTAAGGAAAACAAGATTTTATCTTGCATCGAGCATGTACTGCGCTTTGTTGCTTATTCTGTTACGAGCTTAGTGATGTGATTACTGATTGGTAATATAGTGTTGGGAGCAATTTTGAATATATATTTTTGAACGGGGGTTTTTGAATTTGATTACTGGCTGCTGCTAGCTTGCTAGCTATTTATTTGGAGGCGTGCTTCTCTTTTGCTTATGCTGTTGTGAGCCTTTGTGTATATCGGGATGTCTGTCGGTTATGTCCAACAGAATTCCCCTGTTTCTCTTGTACTTATGCAGCACTCCTGCATATACAAGCTATCAGTTTTGTAATGTTGGGGTTCTCTCAGATTACAGCTGGCAGGTAACATTTAGAGAACAAACTACCTTTTGATTCCTGAATGCTTCACTGGTATACGGCAGGTACCATTGATTCTTCAATGCTAGCTGCGAAATTCGTGGCATGCGGCACTGGATGATGCTGAAAGATTAGAACATTCAGATGCTGCCATTGAAGAGAATTGATCAGCTAAGTTATCTATCGAAGCTAGTTTATTGCTGCCCTGTGCCTACTCCCGTGGAAGAATCAGGAGTCCAAATGTGGACTCTGGATGTCTGAAAATTCCAGACATTCAGAATATCTGATTTCTATGTTAAAAAAACATTTCTGTCTTGCATTGGTAGTAGTAGTACTTCGAGTAGCAGCGGGGAGTCAAAAGACTCAGGTCCGTTGGTTCTTCTATAATCATTGTGCGTATTTGTACATAGACGCATGCTCCTTTAAACCTCCTTTGCTGCTTGCTGAAATACTACTTGAGGAATTTTGTGGGATGTTACTGTTTTAAAGAATTCAAATTCAGCGACTGACATGGCTTGGAGAGCCGTTAATGTTCTTTTATTGGATATTAAGAGGCCGGGTGGTGTTGGGATTGTAGTGGCTTGTAGCTGTTGTCCCATGAACACAGCCATATTGGTTTCCTGCTTTTCATCAGTTCTTGTATATCCTTTTTTTTGGTGGACTGGCAGTGACCCACTAATACAAGGGATATTCAGTTATAGCTCGATTTTTGGTGCACTTCTTCAGTTCCTTAATTGTTGTCTGGTCGGGTGGCATTACAGTACAGTTTACAAGGGAATTTGCATCTTGTGCATCAATAGTTTTCATTGCCTTATCTCCAATCATGGCACTGGCTTTCGCTGGTAAAGTTGTGGATTCTTCAGCCATCTCTGTAATTGTCCGCAAGTTTTTTGACTACCTCGACAAGTACACCAAGCTGGAGGGTATGAAATCAGTGCAGGACCGTCTAGAGAGGACACTGCCGCTAGTGCAAGTAGTCTTCGATGCCGTTGATATGGAGAAGATAAGGGGCCAAAGCCACGCACTTGATGCATGACTCTGGCAGCTCAGGGATGCTGTCGAGGAGGCTGAGGATGCTCTTGATGAAGTGGAGTACTACAAGCTTGAGAAAAAGGTGGAAACTAGTGGCAGCAATGTGGGCAGCTTTCTGTACAAGTGTAAGCAAATGTTCATCTAACAGTTCAATGCTACATTTAATGTTGGCACAGTTAAGAAAATAGTAGAGGCCATGAAGAAAATTGATGAGGCTGCTGCTGCTGTGGAGCTTTTCCTTCCATTTGTGGATTGGATTGATCCTTCTAGTTTGAGGCACATATCTCAGCAAGAAACCAGTAATTCTCTTGAGACCAGTTCCTTATTGTTGGATGAAATGATAATTGGTCGTGACTCTAAGAAGGATCTGATAGTTGAATGCAGGGCCGTCTCCAGAAATTTGGGGGCCCGGGACGAAAATCAAAATAGGGCCCTATTTTTTCAAACCATATAAAACCGAAGAACTAATGCAAGAAAAGCATACTCTCACTTAATTATTTAACTTCAAATATATCTTATTGTCACAATATTTAGGAAATATATCAAATACTAACAGTAAAATAGTAAATATGCTACTAAAGGAATGCACTTATAAACTGACCTCATTTTCTACCAAAAAGCAGCATTCTTCTAGTATTTTTTTGATATGAAATCTTCGATCAAATCTTCATAATTAATCATCTCCAAGACATTATTTTCAAGTGCTATTGTTGCCAATCCATTCAGTCTTTCTTGTGTCATAGTAGAACGCAAGTAGGATTTCAACAACTTGAGTTTAGAAAAGCTCCTTTCCGCAGATGCAACTGTCACAGGAATGGTTAACAAAATTCCGTATGCAATAACAACATTAGGATAGATCAAGGAACGCTTCTTCAAAAAGTTCAGAATATCAAGTGGGCCCATAGATTTCTGAAGTGAGCCCTGCAGAAAAAGTAGCTCGCAACACAATTCAAGTCCATCAATATCTTTATGTTCTCCACTCTTAAGTGCATCTTCAAGATTAACACAAGCAGCCAATAAACTCTTGTAATCCAAGGATCGCAGCCTATCTGAAGTAAACAAGAAACCAAATATTTTTTTTCATACCCCTCATACTGTTCAAATCTCATGTTAAGTGAAACTATAGCTTGATCAACAATATGCAGAAAATAATTGATCCTAAATGACTCCTCTGCTGATTATGAAACAATAGATGGATCAACTGCACCCTCACCAAATTGCCTTTTTCTCTTGATTTTACGCTTGGTGCGGAACTCTGGATTAATATCCATCTCCTTTGCAATTTCTTTTGCACCTTCCAATGCTTTTGAAAAGCCAGATTCTCTAGAGTGTGGTTTTCAGAATTGGGTTGAGGTTCTTTCACAACAAATTTATCAAGAGCGCCCTTTTGTTTTCGAGTATCTTCTTCTAGTTTTTGTTTCTTCCTTCGCTTTGAAGCACCAGAATCACACCTCCTTCCTGGATGCATGATTCTTTCTATTTAATAAGACAAACATAATCTGAATCAATTCAAACTCTGAGAATTATAGCTATAGGAAAGTACAAAAGGACTTCACCCAGATGTACGATTTTGATTTTTTTTCGTTTAACAAAAAAGTAGCCTACAGCCTACTATTTACACTGACGAAATAAAATAGGGCTTGGACGCTTTGTCTACAACTACAAGAACCTGGGCAAAAAGTTACCCTGGCAAGGGAAGGGATTATGTGCGGTCGGGCGTGGGCGCCGGTCGGCGGCCGCATAGTTGCGTACACGGGGTCGCCCTTCCTGCTCGATGCCTCTGTGACTCAGCCACCGTACTCAGCCGCCGTCGACCCCTGCTGCCCTTTCGACTGCGTGCGATCGAATCGGGACGAGAGTTACGGAACTAAAACGGGCTGCAAGAGGTACGTGCGTTCGTGCTTGGGATCGCTAGAATGGGCTGCCTGAGATTGCGTTTTTGGCTGGGCCTTATACATATCACTTGCTGGACTGGGGGCCCCAACATTTTGGGGCCCTGTGCGGTCGGCCAATTTGGCCTCCCTCATCAACGGGGCTGGTTGAATGGTTGGTCAAGCAAGAAAGTGATGATCATCAAAGTCTTGAAGCTTGCAGCTTCACCACTTTTGTTGTAGTGGGCATAGGTGGTATGGGCAAGACCACACTAGTGAAGGCAGTGTACAATGACCGGAGAGTAAAGAAATGCTTTGATCAGGTTATGTGGGTGTGTGTATCCAAGGAATTTGATCCTCATGCTCTAACAAGAAAGATTGTACAAGAAGCTACTGGAAGAGGTACCGATGTCACTGGTCTAAATACACTTCAAAAGGTCCTCCAGGAGAAGCTGAACTCGGAGAATTTTTTACTAGTATTGGATTATGCATGGAATGACGAGAGTAGTTCAGACTGGGAAACATTGCTTGCTCCTCTGAAATTTGGTCCCAAGGGAAGCAAGATCCTGTTGACAACTCGAATGCAATCAGTTGTAGAGATTGTGGAAAGAGTACTAGGAGTAAGAACCAAGTCTTTGAGACTGGAGGGATTACAGGATAAACATATTTTGGTTCTTCTTAACAAGCATGCATTTTTTTGGGAGTAAATCCTGATGATTATATTAATTTGCAAGAGATTGGAAAGAAAATCATTAAAAAGTTGAGTGGATGCCCATTAACTGCGAAGGTCTTGGGCGGGCTGTTGAATGATTCTCTGGATAGTATACAGTGGAACAGAATCTTGCAAGAAAACATACATCAAAAAAGTGTTTATGGAACTCTTAAGGTTAAGTTATCACCATCTACCCACCCACCTGCAAGCCTGCTTCAGGTATTGCAGCTTATTTAGAGAAGATGCCAAGTCTTTCGAGTAATACAACAACCGGTGGGGCCCTGCCCCCCCGTCATTCTTGAAAAAAATAGTATTATCGTTTCACTTAAACTGATTATTTCCCAAGGTGAAACTGCTACAATTAGCACTGCATCAGCCTGCTGCCGCTTTTTGGTCAAACAGAGGTTTCAGGAAAGAGGAAGTGCTGGAAACTCGACAAACAGATGTTTATTTTTCCTAAAACCCCAACGGTTTGCTGGCAGCTACTTTGTTTTTGTTGAACAGAGGTTTCAGTGATGGCCACTCCACAAACCGAGGTTCGAGCCAGCTGCGTTGCGCCGTAAAGCAAAGTCTGAATTTTTAGACATTCAGAGTGGGGTACCTTTGCCTCTAAGCTTGATTCTTCCACAGGAGCAGGCAGAATGCAGCATAAACTTAGTAGCGGCGGCAGCAGATATGGGCGACGCGTCGGCGCAGCGCCTCATAGCGGAACTCGGCCAGGACGTCGTTTGCCTTGTAGGCGGCGGTCTTGAGGTCCGCCATCCAGCGGCTAACGGCAGGGTCGGTACCGCTCTTTGCGTCGGCGTCGAGCAGGATGCAATGGAGTGCGGCCTTGTCCAGCCCACACGCACGAAGCAGCTCGGCCAGCAGCGCGTCGCCGGCCTTGGCCGCCATGCTGCCCAGCAGCGAGCCCATCTCGATCTCCTCGCCGCAGATCTCAGTCAGTCAGAAGAATGATAGGAATCGCTGAGTGAGTATTACAATGGAAGGCATTGCCTTATATACACACGAGGAGCACACGAGTGCATGGCGATCCATTACAACAGAAGGAGCTAGTCTCCAGGAGCGCCGTGCGCTAGGCTGCGCGACGAGCGGGAGTGGCCACGATCACCGCGTGAGGAGCGGGCGGAGCGGCGTGGGCAGAGTCCACAGCAGCCGTCTTCCAACAGTCCCCCGCAGCCGCAACAGGGTCTTCGACAATGTTGAGGCTGGAGCGGAACTCACTGAAGACGGCGGTCGGCGGCCCCTTGGTGAAGACGTCGGCGTACTGGGACTATGAAGGCACGTGGAGAATGCGTACATCGCCGAAGGAGATGCGCTCACGAATGAAGTGGAGGTCGATCTCCACATGTTTCGTGCGTTGGTGCTGAACCGGGTTGGAGGAGAGGTACGTGGCGCTGATGTTGTCGCAGTAGACGATAGTGGCGCTGCTGGGTGGTCGATGAAGCTCGTGGAGGAGTTGGCGGAGCCAGCAGGTGTCGGCGACTGCATGGGGCGGTACTCAGCCTCCGCACTGGAGCGCGAGACGGTGTGCTGGCGCTTCGACGACCAGGAGACGAGGTTGTCGCCGAGGAAGACGCAGAAGCCCGATGTAGAACGGCGTGTGTCGGGGCAACCCGCCCAGTCCGCGTCTGAATAGGCGACCAGGTTGGTGTCGCGAGATCGTCGGAGCTGGAGGCCGAGGTGAGCAGTGCCGCGGACATAGCGCAGGACGCGTTGAAGTGACTCTCGCGCGGGTCATGCATGAAGAGGCACAGCTGATGTACTGCGTAGGCGATATCGGGGCGAGTCAAGGTGAGGTACTGCAAGGCGCCGACAAGGCTGCGGTAGAGAGAGGGGTCGGAGACGGGCTGCCCGTTCTGAGCGGAGAGTTTGCGCTTTGTGTCAGCTGGCGTGGCGATGGGACGGCAGTTGCTCATGGTGGCACGCTCGAGGATCTCGAGCGCGTATTGATGTTGCGAGAGGAAGAGCCCGTCGTTCGTGCGGTGGATAAGAGAGCTTTAACCGTTTCTTCTCCCGTTCCTCGAATGGAGTTATCTCTTTGTTCTTTGTGGGAACTCAGTTTAGGACATGACATGCCGTCAATATCGCCTCCACCCACCATGCCTTGGAGAGACCCGATGTGTCTAACATGGCGTTAACCAAATCAGTTAGAGTATGGTTCTTTCTTTCATCCACCCCATTTGACTGAGATGAATAGGGAGGCATCCTCTCATGGATTATACCATGTTTCACACAAAAGGAATCAAATTCATTTCAGAAATACTCTCCACCACGATCGGACCTAAGCCTCTTGATCTTTTGATCAAGTTCGTTTTCCGCTGCAGCTTTATAGACCTTGAAATAGTTCAAAGCCTCATCCTTAGATTTCAGAAGATACACATGACAGTATCTAGTGGAGTCATCAATTAACGTCATAAAATACTTCTTTCCACCTTTTGTCAAAACACCATTCATTTCACATAGATCTGAATGTATGAGTTCTAGTGGTGCAAGATTTCTCATTTCCGCAGTCACATGAGACTTACTAGGTTTCTTAGCTTGCACACACACTTGACACTTAGATCCCTTGACATTGGTAAAACTAGGGATTATGTTCAACTTTGCTAACCACGTCATGCAACCAAAGTTAACATGACAAAGACGTGAATGCCACACATTTGATTCACTATTATTGAAAACATGATTAACAACTTTATTGCAAACATCTGACAAGGATAAACGAAATAGGCCTCCTGACTCATAGCCTTTACCGACAAAGGTTCCATACTTGGGTAGTACAAATTTATTCGACTCAAAGACAAGCTTGTAGCCATCTCTACACAAAAGAGATCCGCTAACAAGATTTTTATTGACGGAGGGGACATAATGCACGTTCTTCAGCTGCACGATCTTCGCCGAAGTAAACTTCAGATCGACCGTGCCAACACCATGAACAGAAGCACTTGAACCGTTACCCATCAGCACGGTGGAAGTCCCTACGGTCTGATACGACGAAAACATGGAAATATCACCGCATACATGCACATTAGCACCCGTGTCAATTAACCAATCAGGAGAAGGACATACTGAAAGAATAGTGGGAAATATACCATACCCAGCATCCTTCATGTCAGTGTCTCCAATGACAACATTAGCGGTCTTGCCGCCTTTCCCAAGATGACGCTTGTCATAGAGATTAGGGCAACTCGGTGCCCAATAATCAGGATCTCCACACACATGACAAACACCTTTCTTCTTGTCATTCTTCTTCTTGAAGTTCGTGTGCTGTACAGCCTTGTTCTTACCATCAAACTTTGCTTTACCATCAAACTTGCCCTTGTTCTTGAACTTGTGGGGCTGGAAGTTTTTCTTCTGCACTAGATTGGCACTAGAACCTCCTTCAATACCTCGAGCACGGTTATCCTTTGCTCTCGCCTTTTCTTCCACATCAAGAGTACGAATGAGATCCAGAATGAAAAACTCCTGCCTCTTATGCTTCAGTAAGGTAGCAAAGTTCCTCCACGTGGGAGGAAGCTTAGTGATTATACCTCCAGCAATAAACTTGTCTGGTAGGATACAATTGAAGTGCTCAAGTTCTCTAGCAAATGACTGTATCTCATGAGCTTGCTCAACCACGGAGCGCTCTTCAGTCATCCTGTAATCATAGAATTGCTCCATGATGTACAGCTCAGTGCCAGCATCCGAGACCCCAAACTTGGCCTCGAGTGCGTCCCACATATCTTTTCCATTATCAATTGACGCATAAGCATCAACTATGTTCTCACCAAGAACACTCAAGAGAGCAGCCTTAAACAAGGTATCCATTTTCTGAAAAGCTTGTGCCTGTTGAGTATCATGCTCTCCTTCTGGTTTGCCAAGAGTGGCATCATAGCAACTCATGGTTTGAAACCATAAGACTGCTCTCACGTGCCACCTCTTATAATGGATACCGTCAAACATAGGAGGTCTCATGGAAGCAGCAAAACCACTTGGGGTAAATTGCCTATCATAAGGTTTTTGGATTGTTGGAAATATGAGCAATTTATCGAATGATTTTATTAACAGAAATACTAGATAAAGCATGACTAGTATAGCAGTGATAAAACATGCCATGCAATTTGACAAAGAGAAGGCAAACAACATCTTCATATATGAACTGTAACTAAATATATCTAGAGCAGACAGTATAGCAAGTTGCATATATGAAGTAGAGTCTAACACCTAGGGCAAATACTAGAACAAGGAACTGTAGCAGGACCTCTAATAGAAAGAGGAAGAACACGTACGGGACAGCATCAGCAGAAGCGCTGGACTTGGGATCGGTGTCCTTGCCAGCCATGTCGTCGAGGAGATCGTGGACGTCGGGGAAGAAGTCATCGGAGTCCGAGGCGTCCGAGACGAAGAAGTCAATAGTCGTGCGAAGCGCTCCCCAAAACCTTATCACCCTTCTCCCGTACAGGACTCAAAAGGTGTGGTTTCGGAGGCCTACTGTCCCGACCTACGGTGCACGCCGCAAGCCGGGATGGGGAAGAACATAGCAGCAGCGCAGTGCTCAGGAACGTGGTGGCGAGAGGGAGATGGTCTTTCTGATGTGTCTCTTTGGAGAGGAGCGACCTCTCTTATATAGGCACAGGAGAGAGAGAGAGGCGAACAGACTGCGACGGGAGGTGAAGCAACAAAGGAAGACGAAGCGAACAGGCGGCATGCGAAGAGGTGCACCGTTCGTATTCAATCTCCACTACAGCCAAAACGGCTCGTCTCATTCACGCGGCGCGTCGTGACGTGACGAGGCGAGGCGGGCAGCGGAGGAGGAGCGCGCGTGGATGTCCCTCTTGTTCTCATGCTCATACATGTGGGGGAAGAATCTCCCTTATAAACAGGTCCAACTCCCTCTAAACTAGCAATATGAGACTAAACTTTAGTTTTACCTCTTACCTTGCACGAAAGGGCTGCGTGGGCCTATAGGATTTATTAGGAATTTCTGAAACTGCTATTGAGCTGGCCCAAAATAGACAAAATTTCAACAGTTCTCAGGCAAGCACCAGGCCAGGCAACTTTGCTCCAAGGAAGCAACCAAACTGACCCATCATGCCTAGCTAAGTGCATGACTCGGTCAGCAGGTCAAAGAGAGCAGTTGGAGTGTCTCTTATTTTACCAAAAACTGATCACTTCTCTTCAATGGCAGCATATGAATGTTCATCCAATGGCGGATGCCACACATTTCTCAGCTGCAGGATTAAAGGGGACGGTTGTTGTTGAAACTGGCACTGTCATTACTAGAGCTACATAAACTCTTTCTGGTCTCTCCATTTGGAATGCAAATCTGCATTTTGTCGACGGGTTAGTGAGAAACGCTGAGGATGTCCTGGACGGCCAAGAGGTGACGCTCCAGCTTCCGGCGGGCCTTGTCCAGCCACCCTGCCCGCAGCAGCTCGGCCACCAGCACGTCGCCAGCCTTGGCGGCCAGTCTGCCCAGCAGTGGCATCAGCAGGGAACCCATTTCAGTCGCCGGCGGCGGGTGTCACAAGTCAGTCGGTGCGCCGGTAAGGTGGTATGAGATCTGACGATAAACTCTATCGATTCGTTCATAAGTAGAGTATCAAATACCCATCGGAAGGAAGATCTGGTGATAATCATGGGCCCACGGTGACTAGCGCACATGATTTGCATAGGCTCGCATATCGCCGTTTGTCAGTGGTTAAGAGTCTTTTACAATGTGTTATTCAGAAATAAATATATTTCGTAGATATCATAATTTCAAATTTTTGACTTTCCACAAATATTATGAGATTCAGTGTTTGAGAAATTACATAGTACTACCTCTGTTCTGGTTTACAGGTTTTCATTATATTTTGTGCCAAATATTGACCATAGATTTAACTAACAAAATGTTTATGCATGTCAACGAAGATTATATCATTAAAAATTATGTTCAAAGACAAATACAATGATATAATTTTTGTTGACATGCATTAACATTTTATTAGTTAAATCTTTAATCAAAATTTGGCACAGATTACAAAGGAGGCCAATAAACCAGGACCGAGGTAGTATATTGCATTTCATGGTATCTAATTGGATTATTCTTTCCTGCATTAAAATTAATTTTTTTAATATATACACATCATTTGTTTTTTGAAACCACTTACTCAGTCCTACTAATCAACCAACACTAGTAGAAAAAGGGGCAAATCTGAGACACATTAGTGCCGGTTTGATTTTGAGCCGGCACTAATGTGTCCATTAGTGTCGGTTCCAACGGCTAGCCGGCCATTCTCATTAATACCGGTTCATGGCGAACCTTTAGCACCGGTTCGTGCCACGAACCGGTGCTAAAGAAAGTGGTGGCAGGGTGTTGCCAGTCTGGGGCCCGTCCAGCACCTTTAGTACCGGTTCGTGGCACGAACCGGTACTAAAGGTCGACGTACATAAACCCTTCGTCCACCCGAGCCACTCTGTTCTTCCCCTTTCCCCTCACTTCCTCTGTTCTTCCCCTCTCTTCCTCGAGCTCCTCACAAATTTTGCCCAAAATTTGTCAAGATTTGAAGGCCCCCATCCATTCAAATGATCACAAAGGTTTGCAACTTTGTCCTTTCAACTCTCATTGCTAGATTAGCTCTTGCAATGCTTTGTATAGTGATTTATATGCAATTCGAGGTCAAAAATAACACTTAGTTTGCATATGTAGGTGTGGTTTACTTAGTGCCTTCTAAATCTCCGTCGTAACCACCGTCGATCGCCCGCACCGTCCCGTCACCGGCACCACCTTGTGGTGAGGCTCTTGTTCATGAATGTTTTACATTACCAAATTGATGTTTATGTGATTTGGATATATAGTTACTCGTATAATTATCTTACCCGTACGTTGTTTGTTATACATAGTGTCATGGTTTTGATATCCATCCCCGTCGGCCCTCGTCCTTGTTATGATTCGGATGTGGTATATTCTCTTTTAAAACTAGTTGTTGCATTTCGTGTTTATGAAAAATTATGCCCATCAAGTTGGCATAGATATTTTAATCTAGGAGGTATTTGAACCGGAAATTCCAACCGACCCTATTATCGAGAGGTTAAGTTTAGTCGAAAGAGAAAACGAGTATTTGAAAGAAAAATTGAAAAGAATTGAGGGGGAGAAGATGGAATTGGAGTTGCATGTTGCCGATGTCGTCGATGATCACAAGATCAAGATGGAGAAAATGAGGTTGAAGATTAGAAAGATTAGAAAATATGCCATTGATAGTGTGGCTTGGTATCATTATGCTGTTGGATCAATTGTTACCTTAGTTGCGATCTTGATCGCATTTGTTGTTGCATTTAAATTCTTTACCTAGAGAGTTATTTGTATGTTGCATTTAATTAAGTGTTGTATATAAACTTTATGTATGAACTTGTATTAATTTGGTCTATTCGGTGTTGTGTAATGAAGATGAGACGATAATGGATGTATGATGACTGATGCTCTCCCGAGTTCATTAATGGCGTGCATACTTTTCTGCTTGCCGCTGCGGCAAACAAGCGGGCGGATGGTTTTATGCCTTGTCCATGTGCTGGCTGTAAGAATGGTTACAGTTACTCTATGTCAAGAACCATTCATGTCCACCTATTTGAGTCCGGTTTCATGCCCCACTATAATGTTTGGACCAAGCACGGAGAAATAGGGTTATGATGGAAGACAATGAAGAAGAAGAGGAGGACGACGACTATCCTGGCCATGGGTTCCCTGAATACGATGATACAACAATGGGGAAGAAGCTGAGCCGGCAATGCGGGAAGAAGCTGAAGAAGAGGCATCAGATGAGCCAGCTGATGATCTAGGTCGGGCCATTGCCGATGCAAAGAGAAACTGCGCAAGTGATCTGGAGAGGACGAAGTTGCAGCGCATGTTAGAGGATCACAAGAAATTGTTGTATCCGAATTGCGAAGCTGACAAAAAAAAGTTGGGCACCACACTTGAACTGCTGCAATGGAAGGCAGAGAATAGTGTATCTGATAAGGGATTTGGAAAGTTGCTGGTAATGATAAAGAATATGCTTCCAAAGGACAACAAATTGCCCGAGAGTACGTATGAAGCAAAGAAGGTTGTCTGCCCTCTAGGGTTAGAGGTGCAGAAGATACATGCATGCCTTAATGACTGCATCCTCTACCGCGGTGAGTACGAGGATTTGAATGCTTGCCGGTATGCGGTGCATTGCGTTATAAGATCATCGCGATGACCTCGGTGATGTCGGCGGCGCCCAGAAGAAGATTCTGCCAAGGTGATGTGGTATGCTCCTATAATACCACGGTTGAAACGTTTGTTCCAAAACAAAGAGCATGCAAAGGCGATGCGGTGGCACGCAGAAGACCGTAAGAAAGACGGAAAGTTGAGAGTACCCGCTGACGGTTTGCAGTGGAGAAAAATCGAGAGAAAGTACTGGGAGGAGTTTGCAAGTGACCCAAGGAACGTATGGTTTGGTCTAAGCGCAGATGGCATTAATCCTTTTGTGGAGCAGAGCAGCAACCATAGCACGTGGCCTGTGACTCTATGTTTGTATAACCTTCCTCCTTGGTTGTGCATGAAGCGGAAGTTCATTATGATGCCAGTGCTCATCCAAGGCCCTAAGCAACCCGGCAACGACATTGATGTGTACCTAAGGCCATTAGTTGAAGAACTATTACAGCTGTGGAATGGAACAGGTGTACGTGCGTGGGATGAGCACGTACATGAAGAATTTGACCTAAAGGCATTGCTGTTCGTGACCATCAATGATTGGCCTGCTCTCAGTAACCTTTTAGGACAGACAAACAAGGGATACCGCGGTTGCACGCACTGTTTGGATGATACCGACAGTATATATTTGGATAGTTGTAGGAAGAATGTGTACCTGGGACATAGTCGATTTCTTCCGACAAGGCATACCGTAAGAAACAAAGGCAAGCATTTCAAAGGTGAGGCGGATCACCGGACGAAGCCTCGCCACCGTACTGGTGCTGATGTACATGATATGGTCAAGGATTTGAAGGTAATCTTTGGAAAGGGTCCTGGCGGACAACCTGTTCCGAAGGACGCTGACGGACGCGCACCCATGTGGAAGAAGAAATCTATATTTTGGGACCTGCCATATTGGAAAGACCTAGAGGTCCGCTCCGCAATCGACGTGATGCACGTGACGAAGAATCTTTGCGTGACCCTGCTTGGCTTTTTGGGCGTGTATGGGAAGACAAAAGATACACCAGAGGCACGGGAGGACCAGCAACGTATGCACGGAAAAGATGGCATACATTAGGGTCAGGCCAGCTACGCTCTTACGAAAGAAGAGAAGGAAATCTTCTTCGAATGCCTGCTCAGCATGAAGGTACCGTCTGCCTTCTCATCGAATATAAAGGGAATAATAAATATGGCAGAGAAAAAGTTTCAGAATCTAAAGTCTCATGGCTGCCACGTGATTATGATGCAACTCCTTCTGGTTGCATTGAGGGGGCTTCTACCGGAAAATGTTCGATTAGGCATTATGAAGCTATGTGCATTCCTCAATGCAATCTCTCAGAAGGTAATCGATCCAGAAATCATACCAAGGTTACAGAATGATTTGATGCAATGTCTTTTCAGTTTCGAGTTGGTGTTCCCATCATCCTTCTTCAACATCATGACGCACGTCCTAGTTCACCTTTGCGAAGAGATTAACGTTTTGGGTCCTATATTTCTACACAATATGTTCCCCTTTGAGAGGTTCATGGGATTCTTGAAGAAATATGTTCATAACCGTGCTAGGCCAGAAGGAAGCATCTCGAAGGGCCATGAAAATGAGGAGGTCATTAAGTTTTGTATTGACTTTATTCCTGACCTTAAGCCTCTGTTTCCTCCCTCCGTCGCGCCGCCCTGCCCCGATCGACGCCGCCCCCGTCGACGTCGCCGCCTGACCGTCCCGTCCCGTCGCCTGCGCCCGGCCGCCCGTCGCCGCGCCCTGCCCCGTCGTCGCTGCCCCGTCCCGTCGCCCCGTCGCCACCGCCCCGTCATCGCCTCGCCGGTGAGCTCGCCCCGGCCGCCATGTCCACACACACACACACACTACACACACACACTACACACACACACACACACACACACACACACACACACACATTAGTTTGGTTGTTATAAATTTTTCTATTTTTTAGTTATAGAAATGTTAGAAATTATTCTGTTTTAGTTATATAAATATTAGAAATGTTAGTTATATAGAAATGTTATAATTTTTTTTGTTTTTTAGTTATAGAAATGTTAGCAATTTTTCTGTTTTTTAGTAATATAAATATTAGAAATGTTAGTTATATAGAAATGTTATAAATGTTTTCTGTTTTTTAGTTATAGAAATATTTATAGAAATGTTAGCAATTTTTCTGTTTTTAGTTATATAAATATTAGAATTGTTATAGAAATGTTAGTTATATAATCAGGAAATTTTAGAATTAGTTTTAGTTAGATGAATTAGATTAATGTCAAATTGTTAGAATTTGCATATATATAGAATTTTAGTTATCACAATCCAATCATTTAAAAATGTTACTTTTGCGGGCATATATTATTTGTCCTCGACGATATGCCCGCCCGCATCCTCGCCGTCGACCCGTTCATGACGACGCCGCTTGAGAGGACCCATGTCCGGACTGGGCTCACTGGCTGGCACGGGAGGTGCTACTCGGAGGGCGCGCGCAGTGAGAACCCGACCTCGGGTCCCGTCGTCGACCCTGATGTCCTTTGGTGGCGTTCGCGTGGGCCACATTCGGTGCAGAGGGAGCCGGCGCCGCCGGAGGTGGTGCGTCGCCGTGTCAGGGGGGAGGACGAGCACGTCCATCGCTACATGGCTGCTATGGACGTCAGGTTCTCCAATACTTGGCAGGTTCTTTGGGAAGATGACCGGAGATATGATCATGTTTCGGTTCCTTCTCTTTGGGTGTCCACCGCCCGTGCCCCAGGGACCGCGAGTGGCCTAGATTCTTCTGTAGTACTCGATCTTTATTAGGTACCTAGCCAGTGATGTATTCGATATATAATATTCGAGACGATGTATTCGAGATTATATATATTAAGACGATGATGTATTCGAGGTTATATATTCGAGACGATGTATTCGAGATTCAGTTTTTCCTTATTGATTGCATCCATGCATTGTAATTTGAATACTAAATTGTTTTATATTTCTTCTGTATTAGTAAAGTAAAAGCTATGGCAGACAATACTGGCAAAGAGAGAGAAGAGGAATTGTTCGACATCATACGCAGCCCTCACAGGCTAGATGATCTGAATGAAGCAGATGACGGCTCCCAATATCTGAACAATACCGGAGAGGGTGATGAAAAGATATCCGATCTCGACGACCGAGCTGATGAAGTCATGAACCATGATTATGATCATGATGACACAGACAATGTTTGTGATGACATAGACAATGCTGATCTTCAAACAATAAAGACTACCAGCGAGGTATATTTATATAAGCATGCATCATGGTGATCATCACATGTTTTTATTGAAGATATATTAACGAATCGATCTTTCTTCCTTCAGCCCTCCGGATCGAGCAAATCTGCTTCTACAGACAGCAAGACAAAGCGAGGCCCGGGCAGATTGTTGAAGGATGGTGTAAAGTACCACATCTAATCCACCAAACTTAGTGGCGAACCCCTCATGCCTAAGAATGTTGCGGACAAGTGGACTCGTCAGTGCGGAGTTCTTGTGAAGGACAAACTCCCGATCTCCATTCAAGAATGGAAAGAGCCAAAGACTAAACGTCCAGGTGTTACTTGGGTCGACGACGGAGCCAAAAAAGACCTTTTGAAATCTCTAATGGAACATTTCACCCTACTAGATCATTTCACTGAAGCAGATGTGGAGAAAGTCAAGGCCGCTGCTCTTAAGAAGATGGCAATTGCATTCAACACCCACAAGAAAACTATATGGGCCAACTACCTCGCTAATGAAAGGAAGACTCCAGATTTCACGGAACTTTGGAGAAGCAAAGAGAACACTGGGACGATTTCGTGACCTTCAAGGATTCAGAATTATCTAAGGAACGGTCGATGAAAAACAAGGCAAATGCCGCAAAAAAGACGCAGTTCCATAGGCTGGGTCCAGGTGGCTATGCGGTGGGATTGCCTAAGTGGGATAAGTATGATAAAGAGATGGAGGATGCAGGGGTCACTCCGGTTACTAGGAACTGCCCCCCTAGGTGCAGAACTTGGTTCTATGCGCATGGGGGGCGTTGGACCCGAAGACAGGCGAAGTTTCGCGGAAGGCAAATCTAAAAGGAGCCGAACAAAAGATAATTGACGCAATAGAAGAAGCTCGAAGGGGGGTGTTCATGCCCAACAGAGAGAACGACGAGCTTACGCGCACCCTGGGAAATCCTGAACACCCGGGAAGAACACGAGTGAGGGAGTCCTGGACTAGGGGGTGTCCGGACAGCCAGACTATCAATATCCGCCGGACTCCAAGACTACGAAGATAGAAGATTGAAGACTCCGGCTCGTGTCCGGAAGATACTTTCCTTGGCGTGGAAGGCAAGCTTGGCAATACGGATATGTGGATCTCCTACCATTGTAACCGACTCTGTGTAACCCTAGCCTCTCCGGTGTCTATATAAACTGGAGGGTTTTAGTCCGTAGGACAACATACATCTCAACAATCATACCATAGGCTAGCTTCTAGGGTTTAGCCTCCTTGATCTCGTGGTAGATCTACTCTTGTAGTACCCATATCATCAATATTAATCAAGCAGGACGTAGGGTTTTACCTCCATCGAGAGGGCCCGAACCTGGGTAAAAACATTGTGTCCCTCGTCTCCTATTACCATCCGCCTGGATGTACAGTTCGGGACCCCCTACCCGAGATCCGCCGGTTTTGACACCGACATTGGTGCTTTCATTGAGAGTTCCTCTGTGTCGTCGCCGATAGAGCGGATGCCTCCACCCGTCTTCAAAGACGGTGTTTTCACCGGAGGGGCCTTGGCCGCCGGCCAAACTATCCGGCTTGGTGGCTTTCTTATGACCGCCTGTCCGGCCGCCGCTTCGGCAATGACTTCTCAAGTCATCGGAAGCAATCTTCGCGTCAGCCCTAAAGCTGCCGAACAGTTAGATCCAATTGAGCTCTCGTCTGTTAACGAGCTCTTGGGTCGCATCGCCGCCCTGGGAGTCGCTACGGACTACAATCAGATTGGGCTTAAAACCGATCTGAGAGAGATTAACTCTCCCCAGGCCACCCACCACGTTGAAGTGGTAGAGGAACAACACGGCAACTCTTTGCCAGTGTTGAATACAATTCATGTCCGGATTCCCGAACCCTCCATGCCGGATTCCCGCGGAGGGACGGACTTCAATCAAGCATGGGACTTAAAATCATGCATCGCCCCGGACTCGCTGGATTGCGCCCAGCAAACCAAGATTCCGAATTCGGAAACTCCTTGGCCTCTGAGCCTCAAGACGGGCAGGGATCCGGATTTTGTTCCACCCACCCGCCCAGACATATGCGATCTATCTCTAATTCGGCAAGAGCGCATCAAACAGAGATCACTCATGGGCGATTCCTCCTGGTTATGGACAGGATAAAGGACCGCCGAGAGGAAAACGCAATATCAATTTTCTGCAATAACTGCACGGACAAGGGAATACTAAACGCCATTGATCGTCGCAAAATTACGCGCTTCACCGATCTGGCATCCATTGTACGAAAGTACTGTGCGATGGAGAGTTTCCGGAAGACCGAAAATCAATTTTGGGATAATCCGGCCTCAAACCCAGTCCGCAGTAAAAGGGCGCCCTGCAATCAGGCCCAGATGCAAAAACGAAAAAACAAAAACCCAACAAGGGAAGCGGAACCGTACTGGAGGGATGGCTCAATGGACCCTGTAAACTTCATGGTACAGAGGGAGCCGTCCCAACACATAGCCTTCGAGCATGTTGGATATTACGGCAGGTGGCCAAAAGTGGCGAAGAGCTTCTAGCTCCGGGAAACCACTCCAACAATACCAGCACGGTATCAACAGTCTTCGAGACTTTCGCATCAAACAATATGCGAAAATGAACAGTCCGCGAACTCGCCGAAGTCTACCAAGTAGCAACAGCAAATCCATGGAGTGACATAGCTATTACCTTCAATGCCAGCGACGAGCCCACACTTAGAACAACCAGAGCCCCAGCCGCACTGGTACTTAGTCCCATAGTGGACGGCTTTCGACTGACAAAGGTCCTCATGGATGGCGGCAGCGGACTAAACCTCATTTATGAGGAAACTCTGCGAAAAATGGAAATCGATTGGAGCCATATTGAGCGAAGCAGCACAACCTTTAGAGGAATAATCCCTAGCCGGGAAGCGCGCTGCACCAGAAAAATCACACTCGATGTGGTGTTCGGCTCTCCGGACAATTATAGATCCGAAGAAGTCACGTTCCAAGTGGCCCCGTTCGGCAGTGGGTATCACACCATATTAGGACGAGAGGCATTCACAATTTTTCAAGCAATACCTCATTACGGGTACATGAAGCTCAAAATGCCTGGGCCCGGCGGAATAATCACTCTCACTAGTGATCCGGACATAGCACTCCGTGCCGAAAATAAGACAGCCGCACTAGCCCTCGAGGCACTATCCGAAGCCCTAGCAGCAGAGGAACTCACCGCGCTACGCTCTACGGTGAACAGGGACGATGTGATACTCGACAAAAGATCGAAGTCCACCTCCTTCAAACTAGCAGATGAGATAATAAAATTCCAGGTCCATCCAACGGACCCAACAAAGACGGCCTCCATCGGGGCACAGTTGAACCCCGAAGTAGACGCTGCACTACGTGAATTCCTTCGGGAAAATTGGGATATCTTCGCCTGGCATCCTTCGGACATGCCCGGAATCCCTCGCAATTTGGCAGAACACAGCCTAAACATCCTAAAAGGATTCAAGCCAGTCAAACAGGCTCTTCGACGATTTTCCGAGCCCAAAAGACAGGCAATGGGAGAAGAGCTAGCCAAACTATTGGAAGCCGGATTCATTAGAGATATTAAACATCCGGACTGGCTAGCAAATTTGGTGATGGTACCAAAGAAGGATAAATCCTGGCGCCTCTGCGTCGATTTTAAAGACCTCAATAAAGCTTGCCCAAAGGATCCCTTCCCTCTCCCCCGCATTGATCAAATTATCGATGCTACAGCAGGGCACGATTCGTTGTGCTTCCTGGACGCATACTCTGGCTATCATCAAATCAAGATGGCAGAAGCAGACCAAGCATAGCGGCGTTTATCACTCCATATGGACCATTCGCTTACACGATGCCCTTCGGACTCAAAAATGCCGGCGCAACATATCAGCGCATGATTCAAACATGTCTGGCCACCCAGATCGACAAAACAGTCGAGGCATACGTAGACGGCGTAGTCGTCAAAACAAAACACGTTGAAACTTTAGTAGACGATTTGAGGCTCACATTCGACAACCTCAGAGCATATGACATCCAGTTGAATCCGGAAAAATGCGTTTGCGTATCACCGGAAAGCTGCCGGGCTTCATCGTATCCGGTAGAGGAATTGAAGCAAATCCGGCCAAAATCCGGGCTCTGTCAAAGTTGGATATTCCAAAAGACCTCAAGCAAATACAAAAATTAACAGGATGCGTGGCAGCTTTAAGCCGCTTTATCTCCCGTTTAGGAGAAAAGGCGCTGCCCCTCTATCGCCTCCTAAGGCGCACCGAACACTTCGAGTGGACGGATGCTGCCACTGCCGGACTCGAAGAAATAAAGGCCGTACTGGCAACAAATCCGGTCCTGGCTGCGCCCACTCTGGGCGAACCAATGTTTTTATACATCGCAACAACGCATCAAGTTGTAAGCGCAGTCCTCGTCGTCGAACGAGCGACAGAAGGGCATAAATTCCCTCTTCAAAAACCAGTGTATTATGTATCCACTGTGTTAACCCCCTGCAAATCCCGTTACCCGCACTATCAGAAGATAGCATATGCGGTGTTCATGGCGCCTCGGAAGCTTCGGCACTACTTTCAAGAGTGTTCGATAACAGTGGCCTCAGAAGTACCACTCAATGACATTATAAATAACCGCGACGCAAGGCAGGATTGCAAAATGGGCAATTGAGCTCTTACCATTCGACATCACTTACAAACCTCGATGAGCCATAAAGTCACAAGTTTTGGCTGACTTCATCGCCGAATGGACTGAAGCCGAACTCCCTAAAGAGTACGACGCATACTCCAATTGGACTATGCACTTCGATGGCTCCAAAATGTTGGCGGATCGGGGTCTGGCGTCAGATCGACGTCCCCACCGGAGATCTGCCAAAGATGTACTTCAAATAATGTACACGGACTCCAACAATGCAGCCGAATCGAGGCCCTATTACATGGTCTCCGGATGGCGGTCTCCATGGGCATCCAACGCCTAGAGGTGCGGGACTCAAACCTTGCAATATCCCAAATAAGCGGAGATTTCGACGCCAAGGATCGAAAATGGCAGCATATCGTAACGCTGTACTAAAATGTCAGCTCGGTTTGAAGGACTCGAATTCCATCACATAGCCGAGATAATAACCAAGCGCCGACGCCCCGCACGATCGGTGCGTAAACGTGATGCTGTCCCTCCAAATATCTTCCTGGAACGGCTTTTCAAGCCATCCGTACTATGGGAAGAGGAGCCCGGCAGCGACAAACCGGAGAAAACCGCACCAGTCGGTGATTCGGCAGATGACGTAACACCCTCCGCCCACGACATAATGGCAGTAATAGCCGCGTGGACAGAACCTTTCCTAGCCTACTTACTCAGGCAGGAACTTCCCGAAGACCAAAATGAGGCCCGCTGCATAGTCCGGCGATCGAAGGCCTACAAGGTCCATGAGGGAGAACTTTATAAGAAAAGTACTACCGGAGTCCTTCAAAGGTGTATCTCCGAAGAAGAAGGGCGAAACCTTCTGGATGAAATTCATGCTGGACTAGGCGGACACCACACAGAAGCCCAGGCCCTGGTAGGAAAGGCATTCCGTACAGGATTTTATTGGCCGACGGCTCGGGCAGATGCACAGGACTTGGTCCAGCGATGCGTTGGTTGTCAGCTCTTTGCTAATCAGAGCCATATGCCACCCACCGCCCTCAAAACCATACCCATTACCCGGCGTTCATGCAGGGGCTTGACATGGTTGGACCCCTTAAAGGGGGAACCCACAAGAAAAAGTACCTATTGGTCATGGTGGATAAGTTCACCAAATGGATAGAGGCCAAACCGGTCAAAACGGCAGAGTCCGGACCAGTGATAGACTTTATATCAGAGGTGGTACACCGCTACGGAGTCCCCCACAGCATCATCACTGACAACGGCACGAATTTCACGGCTGACGAGGTTAAGTCATGGTGCAAAAATATGGGCATCAAGCTCAACTATGCGTCAGTCTATCACCCTCAAACCAATGGTCAAGTGGAAAGAGCAAATGGTCTAATAATGGGCGGCATTAAACCCAGACTAGTGAGGTCACTCACTAAATCCGACACCCAATGGGTCGAGGAGCTCGACTCCGTACTCTGGGGGCTGCGGACAACGCCTAACCGTACCACCGGATTCACACCATTCTTTATGGTATACGGCGCAGAGGCAGTCTTGCCCTGCGACATTATTCATGACTCACCTCGAGTGCGCATGTATGAGGAAAGAGAGGCCGAGCTGGATCGGCAGGACAGCTTGGACACATTGGAGGAAGAACGTGACGTCGCGAAGGCTCGTTCCGCATTCTATCAGCAGCAGGCCCGAAGATATCAAAGCAGAGAAGTACGGGCCAAGACTTACAACATTGGCGAACTAGTTCTACGCCTGCCGGACAAGAAAAGGACAAGCTTAAGCCCAGATGGGAAGGCCCCTTCATTATTGATCAAGTATTGACCGGCGGAGCATACCGTCTACGAAATGCGTCGGACAACCGACTCGAGCCGAACCCATGGAACGCAGCCCGACTCCGACGATTCTATGCCTAGCACCGGACTAAGAGTTCGTCCCCTTCCCCCGTCCAACCTTTTATACTTCGGCTGTCTTTTGTTTCTCTTTTTCTATTTTTAACTTAAAAGCCCTTCGGGGCCCATTTTAGCGTTCTTCGCATACGCATGATGTGCCACCGCACTTGTTATTCTGGGGCTTCTTTTACGAAGCTCAACTATCTGGGTTTCATACCCAACACATGTGTCAAGCTTCCACATGTACCTTTTAATCGCCATTATATGCATCGATATGACTTAAGTTTTGGCCAAGCTGGGTTGCTCGGCTCTGTGCTTACCCTACGTTCTCGATTGTTCGGCTAGGAGGTAAAGGAGCACCTCTGCGATTATTCTTGCGGGTCACCGGATGTGTACCTCAGACCGGGTGAAGCAAAGCTAGCATTCTTAAGGGAATATTCGGTCGGTGATGTAAAAGATGACTTTTTGCTTATTTAACTATCTGCCCCCAGATGTTTTACTGCTCTCTTTGCAGTCCGGACATGCACTTTAGGGCATGCCTCCCCAAATAAAGGAACCCTTAACGGAACTATTCTCCTGGAAGATGTTTCTTACTAACCATGTAATATAACATAACTAGTTGGGCACTTGTGCGATAAAGCACTAATGACCCCTACGCCTGGTCTCCATGCATACCACGGTTGTTTCTTAACCAAAAGGTATTCGGACACACTCCGGACTCTAGGGTCCCGAGGTCGGCTTAAAAGGTCGGCAAAGACAAGCGATCTACAATCCGGCTAGAAGGCATTTCACATGTCATTTTAAAGGATAACATACATTGTCAAATTTATTGATTGTATTCCTCCTCAATCCCGTCTAACAGGCTGTCTAGTTTACAGTCCCGTTGGGAAAACTTAGCAGCCAACTCTACTTGGCTGTACACTAAACTCACAGGGATCTCCTTCCCATCGAGCCCCATCGGTCCAACTTCGGCCATGTGGTTGGGGTCCGCCTTCTTGTACCGCGTCTTCACCATGGCCCAAGCCTCCCTGGCACCTTGACAGCAAGCCGATATCTTCCACAAACGGAAGCGCTGCCGCACTCCTTGCAGCTTCTCCGCAAGCTCCCCGAGGCCCTCGGGTAGGGTGAGGGCTGGCCATAAAGCCTGAACGACGCCGCTCATTGCCTGCCGAACTCGTTCGAGTAGCTGCAACAGTTCGGGAAGTTGATCACCCATTGATATGGGCATCTCCTCTGCAGGACGACCCGTGAGTATACCTATAAGACATACCATGTCAAAATACTTCCACGCCGAACTCTTCTTTTCAAAATAGTTTGCTCAAGCACTTACTATATATGCCGCGACGAAGCCGCTGATTCTCCTTATGAGCGGACAGCTCGGCTCATGCCTTTTAACTCTTCTCCAAGCTTGGTGTTGGCATCTTGAGCTTGTTCCTTTCTCGCTGAACCCTATTCAAGCGCTCGCCCAACCTTTAGTCTGGCGCAGCAATGCTTGCCTGTCCGGATCTTGTCCGGCGGTACCTGCAACGTCATTATTAGACTCGCGCGCACGCCGCTCAGCGCTTATATTAATTTATACAAATGTTTTACCAGGAGGGGTCTTTCCGTCTCCTCCTGCGGTAGCAAGTGCGGCCTCAAGTTGGGCCTTGCAATCTTGCAGCTCCCGAGACAGCCGGGCATTCTTCTCGTTGAGTGCCTGAAATTTCAAATGATCCTTAAATCAGTTAGCGTAACTAATTTAAGTCTCGGGGGCTACTGGTATATACGACCATCCTTACCCGTATGTCTTTAACATACTGCTCTGTGGCTCTGGTAAAACCATTTTGAGCAGCACGGAGATGCGCGTCCCCTACGTTAAAGGCATCCAATGCCTCAGGGGAAAAGCACGCTTCTTGAAATACTGTCCGGCGGCGCCTATGATTCATAGCGCTCTCCACCTCAGACTTGGTGGCGGACAGTCTGTCGGTATCCTCCGTTGGAGCAGGATCCGATTCGCGTCTTGCGTTTGCCTCCCCCCCAGTCCAGGCGCTGGAGCCTGGCTGGTGTTGTTCCGATCAGCAATTCCTGCGCTCGCAGTCCGGCGAGCGCTTTTTCTCCTATAAAGGTCATGAGCACTTAGACATTTCTTCGGAACGTTGCTCGAAAAATTCAAACATAGGCTATACCTCTGCGGCGACGTTTCCATCCGCACGGCGCTCCTTTTCCTCCTGCTAGTCCGGACTGACCTCTGTAGGTCGGCCGCCGCAGCCTCGGCTTCCCGCCGTAAAGGCGCTTCCTGCAAAATATCATCGTTCGCGAAGGTCAGAAACAGATAAGGATAAGATGATGGTGTCCGGACTTCGGTCGTGGTCACCTGGGAAGCCGAACTTAGTCCGGGGTAGTCCGCCGTAATGGCGACCAAAGCATTGTCTATGCTGAGCTGGTGATACACCCCGTCGATCAGCTCTACCTCGATGTCCGGATCCTCTTCGGAGGCCGGACCCAGGGATCCTTCTGGATCCTCGGGCTGTGGAGCAGGACTCACCATGTCCTCCACAGTCCGGCGTAGACCCTGCGCCGAAGACATAATGTAAGAAGCTTAAACTTCGAAAGCACAGGTAGAACCCTCGAGGTGTTAAACACCCATCCTCTAGGGTTGATCATGGAAAACCCATCCAAAGGGTTGGGCGAAGAAGTCCTCCTTCCCCCCTTATACAGGCGGACGGGATCTTCACCAGATCCTCGGTCGAATCCGCCCTTTGCGGCCATGCTGTAGCGTCGTCTTCCCGTTGAAATCCCACATGGGTGGCCTCAGATTGCAGTGGCTGCACCCTACCTTGATGCACGCCGCCATGACTCCAATCATGGTCAAGCCGAAAGAGCCATTAATCTTACCCGCCCATCAAGTAATGGGCGCTCTTGTCTTCCTCCAAGCGGGGCTCGCGGGCGCCACGGTGGCGTTCTTCAAGGGAGCAGCATCAAACTCCGGAGGCCGATCCGGACTGGGTCGGGCAATGGGCGTCTACTATGTAAAACCACTCCGAGGCCAGTCTTGGACGCCTTCTTGGGAGTGCGGATAGGTATCCGGTCCGGCGATCGCCATATTTCGGCGCCACCCACTTGATATATGGACCCTTGGTGAGAACGAGTGCGAGGCAAAACAGCCTCTTCCACAATGCGAAATGGGGCTCGATGCGAATAGCTCGCAAAGAGCTACGTAGCCCGCGATATGCAGCACAGAGGCAGGCGTGAGGTGGTGGAGCTGGAGTCCGTAGAACTTCAGGGGCCCGCGGAGGAACGGATGTATTGGAAATCCGAGCCCCCTTATCAGATAGGGGACGAAGCACACTCGCTCCCCCTTGTTGGGGCTTGGAGTGTCCTCCGCCTGCCTCCCACCTTGATAAGTAACTAGTCCGGCTCGGCCTAGAACCATGAAGGCCGGAGGAAGAAACCCCTCCGTTTGGAGCTTCACTAGCTCATTGTGCGAAACAGAGCACCTCCTCCAATTCCCTGGTGATGGGCTGGGAGCGCGTGAGGAAGAGCCGCATTGACGATCCATGGTGGAATGGATTTCTAGGTCAAAGGCGCTTCGATGGAGTATACGTGGGAGGGAGGCAGTGCGGTTTGGATCTGGATCCTTGCCTCTTTATAGGCGGACGACTTCGCACAATTAGGGGTGAAATGTAAAAGACACCTGGCTTTTCGCATTAAATGCGACGCGTGGAAGGGGCCATTATTTGGCGTAGAAGCCGAGGAGCACAGATATTCAAGATGAAGCCGGACATTATTAATTTGGTACATGGAATTTGAAGGAGAACCCGCCTTGCAACGCCAAGACTACAAGCACGCTGGACTTATCGTCATTGAAGCCTGGTTAGGGGCTCTTGAGGAGTCTGGACTAGGGGGTGTCCGGACAGCCGGACTATCAATATCCGCCGGACTCCAAGACTACGAAGATAGAAGATTGAAGACTCCGGCTCGTGTCCGGAAGGTACTTTCCTTGGCGTGGAAGGCAAGCTTGGCAATACGGATATGTGGATCTCCTACCATTGTAACCAACTCTGTGTAACCCTAGCCTCTCCGGTGTCTATATAAACCGGAGGGTTTTAGTCCGTAGGACAACATACATCTCAACAATCATACCATAGGCTAGCTTCTAGGGTTTAGCCTCCTTGATCTCGTGGTAGATCTACTATTGTACTACCCATATCATCAATATTAATCAAGCAGGACGTAGGGTTTTACCTCCATCGAGAGGGCCCGAACCTGGGTAAAAACATTGTGTCCCTCGTCTCCTGTTACCATCCGCCTAGACGTACAGTTCGGGACCCCCTACCCGAGATCCGCCGGTTTTGACACTGACAACGAGGCAAGGGCGTTATTCCCTGGTACGAGGGCTCTTCAGAATGGAACGAGGACTACAGGACCCATGCAAGAAGGAAGATGGAGGAGGAGAAGAAAAGGAAGCTGGAGGAGGAGCAAAGGAAGCAAGACGCAGAACGCCTTCAAGGCCTAGAAGCAAGGCACGCGGACCTGGCACTCAAATTCCAACAGCAGCAGCAGCAGATCGACTCACTTAGCCAGAAAGGGGTCTCGGCAGCGGCAAGCGACAAGCGGATGATCGTCCAGCATTGGATAGCACTGTCCCATCCATGCCGAGAAGCAGCGTTGGTTCTGCCACGGGCGACACACTGCTGGATACATACCCTGTGTCGGAGTAATGGGCCACGGGCAGGCCGACCCGGGACCCAGGACCTTTCAAGACATCGGGGCAGGCCGCGCCCTTCTGATCGTGTCCCAGCTGGCGACCTTCGGGGAGGCCGAGTCCCAGCTGGCGACCTTTGGAGAAGCCGAGTCCCCAAATGGGGACTCTGAAGCAAGCCGACTCTGGGTTTGCAACCTTTCGGGGGGCCGACTATGAGAGTCGGCCCGTGACCTTTCACGAAGACCGATGCAGGGCACGGCCCAGACGTGGCCGTCCCCTCCGGCCCACGAGGGGTGGGCATGGCTACAGTGAGCCATATCGCCAGGAGATCTCCAGTGAGGCGCGGTACTGTTGCCATGCCCCCCTAACCTCAGCCACAGTACGCGATGCACTGTGCCCACGACGCCGGCCTGTACGGCCCGAAGATCACCGGGCCACCTGTCAGTGAGAAGATCGAAGACGGCCAGAGAGCCCGAAGACGGCCCTGCGGGAGTCGGCCTCCCCAGAGTCGGCCGCCTCCCGGTCGAGGCCCCACAAGCCATAAACCAGATTGGGACGGGAGTGGCGGCGGTGATCGCTGACAGACGGCGGCACTGTTCCCACGACCCCATGACCGAGCTGCGTCATCGAGTCTTGCAGATTCTCGCATGTCCGCAGGCCCGCCGATCTGCGGGCCCAGAAGTCGGCAGGTAGGGCGGCTGCGTGAGAGACGAGCGGTGGGGGCCACGCCCGGTCGATTACTATTGTACCCCCGGGGGGTAGGCCTATATAAACCCCCCGGGGCACCCATGCAAAGGGTTCGGCCCTAGATAGATTTAGACACAAAGCAAGCAAGAGAGAGAGCCAGCCTTGCTCCCTCCTGCCTCCCGATACAGCTCAAGGAGCACCTTTGTACTATCACCCGATAGTGATCATGCGGAGACCCCGCAGAGCAGCAGTAGGGGTGTTATCTCCCCGTAGAGCCCCGAAGCTGGGTAAGATTCGCCGGCGTGCATGTCTGCGCCTCATCCCATTTCCAGGCACCGGCGATGTTCTACTCGCCCCCACCATGATAAGCCACCCGTTGGCATATGTCGCATCCAACCCCCAACATTTGGCTCCCACCGTGGGGCGAGGTGCACCGTCGTCCGGAGATCTGTTATGGACGGGAACCCTTTTCCTCCCTGGCGAGCGCAGCCAGCCCGGCTCGCCAGATGGAGTGTGCATCGACACGCTGCGCGGCGCCGAAGCCGCCTGCGCTGCGAGCGGCCTCGCCGAGCTCATCGGCGAGGTGCGCCTTTCCGACAAGCCTGCACCAAGTGCAGGCACGGGTGGCCCTGAGAACCTTCTCATGGGCCTCCTCGACCAACTCCACGTCGCCGGCGAGCCCGCCGTAGATTTGGAGTCCGTAGGCTCCTCCGACCCAATGCTGGTCGACTCCGACGCCGTATCACTTGATATCTTCCCCACCAACGTGGTGGTCTACGACGAGCCGCTTCCGTACGAGGAGAGTGGCGGAAGCGCCGTCACGGAGGTGCTCGTCATCGGCCACGGCGAGCACTCCGGCGAAGACGCCCAGGACCCGCTGCCTGCGGTCCTGCAAGACTTGACCGCGCCCATTCCAGAGGACGCGGACGCCGAGATGTTGGAGGCACGCCGCCTTCAGATCATCGAAGGCGCCAAGAAGTTGGCAAGCATGAGGCGCTTGTCAAAAGCATACCAGCGTGAAATGGATCGCGCTGTAGGCGGCTCGCGGGCTTCGACTGGGCCGAGCCGTCTGGGTGCGGTCCAGCAGCGCGGCACGGCCATCGCCGACTTGCTCGGGGCGAAGCGCCCCGTGTACGCCACCCCAGCAGAGAACTTCCGCGCCGCCCAAGCGGCGACTGACGAGCTGAAGAACTTAGAGGGCGAGGAGCGCCGTGTGATGACGGAGCGAGTCCAGCAGCTCCTCGACGCGGTTGCTGCGCAAAACGCGGCAGGCGGCCGCGCGGACGCGCTGCAGCAGTCGAACGACGACTTACCCCCTCGCCGAGATCAAGGCGCGACCTCCCGAACGCCGACTGGTGGAGTCCGCGGAGGAAAAGAGAAGGAGCCGGCTGTCAGTCACAGCCGGACCCACATCACCATCGAGCGCGACCAAGACGGTCACCCAAGAGCAGTGGAACGACGGGGCGATTATCTGCCTCCCCCGCCCTGAAGAGAGCGGCGAGTTTCTCCGCCGCCTGTTGAACATCCGACTCTCGGAGGTCGCCTTGGCCGCCGAGAGGGAGTCGGAGAGAATGACGCCCGCCACCGGATCGACCGACTCCATAGATCCCTGTCGTTAGAAGATGAAGATGAGCTGGGTCCGCCTTGCTTCGGGCCCCGCATCAGAGACGAGCCTTTCCCCAAAGGGTTCACGCTCCCCCGAGACACGCCCAAGTATGTTCCCCTCATGCTCCAGGGCACGGCCCGGACATGGCTGAACAGCCTGAAGCCCCGCAGCATCAATAGCTGGGTCGACTTCACCGAAGCCTTCATTCAGAACTTCACCAAAGACGCAAGCGACCTCCCAAGCCGCGCCCGGCTCTCCTTGTGCGTGCAAGGCCTCAAGAATCAACACGCGACTACCTCACGCGCTGGGCTTAACTTGAAACTCCTGCGGGCGCACGAGGTGCGAGCCATCGAGTACTTCACTGCCGGGTGCCGAGAGGGCACCCTCCTCAAGCACAAGCTCCTCTGCGACGAGCCCGAAACCCTTGACGAATTGCTAGTCATCGCGGACAAGTACGCCACGGCCGACTCTTCGATGAAGACGGAGATTCAGGTCAACGCAGCTGGCAAAGTGACTCCCAGCTCCTCGTAACTCCATTGAGACGGCAGCCGGCGGCAGCAGCAAAACGACAACAAGCGCAAGGCCCACAGCCGACTCCCAACAATCGGCAGGTCGCAGCGAGAGAAGATCAGCAACCGGAGGGGCAGCCTCCGGCCAAGCGGCAGAAAGGCGGCAAGTCCAATTGGTTGCCGCTTTCTCCTATGAGCAGACTTTGGATGGTCCTTGCAAGTTCCACGGTAGCGAAGCCTTCAACCACACCACGAGAAAGTGTCTTTGGCTGGCCAGAATCGCCAAGGAGACGGCCTCACTCCTCCGTCCGCTTTCTTGAACGCCGCCTCCATCGCCGCCCTGAAGAGCCAGACGGCTCGCTCGTCGGTCGGCGCAGTCCAAGACGAGTACCCAGAAGAGCACGGAGCCTACGTAGTGTTCACCAGCATGGCAGATGACCGGCGCAGCAGGCGCCAGCAACAGCAAGAAGTAAATGCAATAGCGACGGATGCCCCAGAGTTCATGTATTGGTCCGAGAAGCCTATCAGCTGGAGCCGGGCAGATCACCCAGAGGTGATGCCGAGTCCAGGTTCCTACGCCTTGGTTCTAGGCGCGACCTTGGCCACTGATAGGCGGGTCGCCCGCTTCTCGCGGGTCCTGATAGACGGAGGCAGCAGCATAAACATCTTGTATAAGGACACCATGGAGAAGCTCGGAATCAGGCGGAGGCAGCTACAAAGCAGCCACACTGTGTTCCATGGAATTGTACCCGGCCTCTCCTGTTCACCGATCGGCAAGATTCTGATAGACATCCTCTTTGGAGACAAGGATCACTTCCGCCGAGAGCCAGTCTGGTTCGAGGTGGTAGACTTGGAGAGCCCGTACCACGCACTGCTTGGCCGGCCTGCTTTGGCCAAGTTCATGGCGGTTCCCCACTACGCCTACCTCAAGATGAAGATGCTGAGCTCCAAGGGGATCCTGACCGTTGCCGGCGACTACAAGAAGTCATCCGCTTGCGCGGTCGAAAGCAGTCGGCTGGCCGAGTCTTTGGTGATCGCAGCCGAGAAGCGGCTCCTTGACCGTGTCGTGGCGATGGCTGGGAAGCAGCTGGAGATGTCGCCCGACCCCAAGGAGTCGGAAGCGTATGATCATTCAAGCCGCTAAAGAAACCAAGAAGATACCCTTGGACCCAGAGCACCCAGAATACGCTGTCATAGGCAGGCCTTGACAAAGAAATAGGAAGGCGAGCTCGTCGATTTCCTCCATGAGAATCGGGACATCTTTGCATGGTCCCCCAAGGACATGCCGGGTGTGCCGACGGAATTCGCCGAGCACAAATTACACGTCAGGCCGGATGTGAAGCCCGTCAGGCAGCCCTTGCGCCGCCTGTCAGAAGAGAAGAGAAGAGTTGTCGGAGAAGAGATAGCCCGACTCCTGGCAGCCGGATTCATCATGGAAGTGTTTTTTCCGGAATGGTTAGCAAACCCAGTACTGGTATTGAAGAAGAATAAGCAGTGGCGGATGTGCATAGACTACACTAGCCTCAATAAAGCCTGCCCGAAGGACCCGTTTGCTCTGCCAAGGATTGACCAGGTGATAGACTCCAGAGCCGGATGCGAGCTGTTGAGTTTCCTAGAGGCATACTCAGGATATCACCAGATCAAGCTGAATCCAGCAGACAGACTGAAGACCGCATTCATCACGCTATTTGGAGCCTTCTGCTACCTGACAATGACGTTCGGCTTGAGGAATGCCGGTGCCACCTTTCAGCATTGCATGTAGAAGTGCCTCCTCAAGCAACTCGGCAGAAATGCCCACGTTTATGTGGATGATGTGATGGTGAAGACAGAAAAGCGTGGGACGCTACTGGAAGACCTCAAAGAGACCTTTGAAAATTTGCGCCGATTCCAGATCAAGCTCAACCCCGAGAAGTGCGTGTTCGGAGTCCCAGCCGGCCAGCTCCTCGGCTTTTTGGTCTCCGAACGCGGCATAGAGTGCAACCCTGTGAAGATCAAGGCCATTGAGAGAATGGAGGTACCCAGCCGACTGTTGGATGTGCAGAAGTTCACCGGCTGCCTGGCATCCATCAGCCGATTATCGATCGGTGGAGAAAGCTCGCCTTGTACCAACCGATGAAGAAGACCACCTTTTTGAGTGGAACCACAAGGCGCGATGAGGCATTTCTCCAACTGAAGAAGATCTGGCGACTTTTGTGTCTTGGCGGCTCCGACTCCCAAAGAGCCCATGCTTTGTACATCGCCGCCACCAGTCGGGTAGTCAAGACACGATCATTGTAGTAGAACGCAGGAGGAAGGCAAAGCGCTTCGGTCCGAGACCGGTGTATTCGAGCGAGGTAATGTCGACCTCCAAGCAAAACTACCTCACTATCGGAAGATGTGCTACGGCGTGCATTTTGCCGCCAAGAAGCTCAAGCCCTACTTTCAAGAGCATCCAATCATCGTGGTTTGCACCGCTCCACTCGCCGAGATCATTGAAGCCGAGACGCCCGGCCGAGTGGCCAAGTGGGCTATCGACCTAGCCCCTACACCATCTACTACCAACCTCGCGACCGCCATCAAGTCGCAGCGCTGGCCGACTTCCTCGACCGGGCCGAGACCGAAGATACGCCGCCCGTACCGACTCTACTCATTGGCGGCTGCACTTCGACGGCTCCAAGATGCGCACCGCCTCGAGAGCGGCGTCGTCCTCACCTCCCCAAGGGCGACAAGCTCAATCGTCGCTGCAAATCCACTTCGCCGCTTCCAACAACGCCGCCGAATATGAAGCGCCATCCACGGGCTCCGCTTGCCAAAGAACTCAGCATTCGCGGATCTCGTGCTATGGCGACTCCGACTTGGTGGTTCAGCAATCATCCGGCGACTGGGACGCCAAAGACGCAAACATGGCAAGCTACCGCTTCCTGGTGCAGCAACTCAGCGGATACTTTGAGGGGTGCGAATTTCTTCACGCACCAAGAAACGACAACGATCAAGCAGACGCCTTGGCACGAGTCGGCTCCACTTGCCAAGCGATACCTTCTGGTGTCTCCCTTCAGCGCCTCCTCAAGCCGTCTATCAAGCCTTCACCAGAATCCGACTCCATCTTCGTGCCGGCTCCGCCAGAGACAGTCGGATCCGACTCCAAGGCCCCAGCAAGCGACCTCAAGAAAGCCACAGTCGAAACAAGCCCGGGGACTACGCCAGTCGGCCCGGGGACTTCCGAGCCCAGCCCGGGATCGCGCCCGATCAGCCCGGGACTTCGACCCGGCCCGGGACTCGCCCGATCGGCCCGGGAGCTGCCCAGTCGGCCCAGAGATTCCTCGATCCAGCAAGCGGCGGCAGACTCCAACCCGCCGCCTCCCAGCCCAGCCACCCTTGTCCAAGTCGCTGTGGTAGCAGTTGAAGAGATAGCAGCACCTTCATGGGCACAGCCCATCCTCAAGTTCCTAGTAAACAAGGAATTACCAGCAGACGAGACCCTGGCTCGGCAAGTACAACGCTGAGCAGCAGCCTACACCATAGTCAACAGAGAGCTAGTCAGGCGCAGTGTCACTGGTGTCCACCAGCGCTGCGTAGAGTCAGAGCAAGGCCAAGCGATCCTCAGAGACATCCACCAAGGCGAGTGCGGCCACCACGCGGCTTCATGGGCACTCGTGGCCAACGCCTTTCGGCACGGTTTCTTTTGGCCGACTGCCCTGGAAGAAGCTAAAGAACTAGTCAAAAAATGCAAGGGGTGCCAGGTGTTCCGCTCCAAGCCCCTTCACGGCTTCCACGCTTAAAGACAATCCCCATTGCTCGGCCTTTCGCAGGTTTGGGGCCCGACATGGTGGGACTATTCAAGATGGCTCGAGGCGGCCTAACTCATTTACTTGTCGCAGTGGACAAGTTCACCAAGTGGGTAGAAGCAAAGCCCATCAAGAAATTAAACGGGCCTACAGCAGTGACCTTCATTGCCGACATCAAAGTGCAGTACGGCATACCGCGCAGCATCATCACAGACAACGGCACCAACTTTGCCAAGGGCGCTTTGGCTCGTTTCTGCGCGATGCAGGGCATCCGACTGGACTTAGCGTCCGTTGCCCATCCGCAGTCAAACGGCCAGGTGGAACGAACCAACGGCCTCATCCGGTCCGGCATCAAGCCTCGATTGGTCGAACCACTTTCGGCTTCGCCGGCTGTTGGGTCAAAGAGCTGCTCGCCCTCTCGAGTCTGCGCGACAACCCCAAACAAGTCAACCGCTTCACGCCTTTCTTCCTCGCTTCATTGCGAAGCCGTCATCCCAACGGATATAGAGTTCGACTCTCCACGAGTCTCCATGTACACCGAGGAGGAAGTCGAAGAAGACGCCAAGACGGCGCCGATCTGCTGGAAGAGGGCCATCGCTGGCACTCGGTCGGTCCGCATCTACCAGCAGAGTCTGCGCCGATACTACAATCGCAAGGTCAAGCCAAGATCGTTCCAAGAGGGCGACCTTGCGCTCCGGCTGATTCAGAGAACAGCCGGCCAACACAAGTTGTCGGCGCCTTGGGAAGGTCCCTTCATCATTAGCAAGGTGCTAGGGAACGACGCTTACTATTTGATCGACGCCGTAAGCCTCGAGCACGCAAGAGGGACGACTCCGCAAAGAAAGCAGGCGCAGTGGACGCGAATCTTCTTCAAAGATTTTACAGTTGATGCAGTATGTATCGCGCTACCCTCTTTTTGTATTAAAGTACTAAGACCTTAGGCCCCCCGGGACGAGCTCGGGAATGCCTTTTTGATTATCTGTATGATATGGATTACGCTTCCGAATATGCTGTTCCTTTTATCATCGTTCGCACCGGGTCCGACTAGTCGCCCGGGACTCGCCGCCTTGGCGCTTATGAAATGCTCCTCTGCGTTAGACAAGTAATGTGTCGCGCTCAAAGCCATCTCCTGCCGAAGCCTTGATCCAGAGCGAGCCGTCGGTGGGCAGGGGACAAGCAAGAACGGCGCACATATGAAAAATGGCTAAGGACTTAAGAGCTACGATAGCCCAAGCCGCTACCAGCCCCCCTTACCGAGCCGACTCATGAGCAGCGGCTCGCCGCCTCAATTTTCATCAAAGATAGCCGACTCTCGAATAGTCGGGCTGTCGGTTTCTAGCCAACCCGCCGAGATATTCAAACGATTATACTTGCCTCCCTAGTAGCTAAAGCGCTTGACCCAGCGGCAGTCCGCAGAGCTGCCCACCGGCAAGGCGGCAATCAAGGAAGGCGGCAAAGGAAAAGTCTAAAGAGCAAAAAGCAAGGAAAGGCGGAAATTAGATAAATATTTACATAAGGCCCTTGGTCAATACACCCAAAGGTGGAATTGTTCGAACCTAACAAGTTTTTTTCAAAGAACAACAAAGACAGATAAAACCTTAGCATCAGGAGGCGGCCTCCGGGCCGGAGGGTCGGAGGTGACGGCGGTGTCGGATGTGCGGGCAGTCGGTGGGCGGTCTCGGCTTGTCGCCCGGCGATAGTCGCCTTGTCCTTCATGCTCGTTCTTTGGAGGCGCGATCAGGCTGAGGCTGGCCGCTGCCGTCTTCTGGCGCCGCCTGCCTCCGTCCTCCGACTCCTCCTCCTCGGCGCTGGAGTCGATCACCTCCGCCGAGTCCTCCTCGTACTCCGGGTTCATCCCGAACCAGTCTCGCAGTGCCTCCTCGCCGCCTTTTCGCTTCGGGCACAAAGACACTGGTGTCCGTGTACTGGCGATGGCTGCCGGCGCCGACAAGGGCGCCTTTCACGGCCTCCGGCTCGGCTCGGCCTCGACCGAACGCTGCCAGCGGTCGTGGTCCAGCCCGGACACCACCCTTTGACAAACTCCAAAGCCCGGCGTGCTCCGGCACGGGCCGAGGAGCCCCTCCAAGCCTCAAAGCGGCCGACGGCGACCTCCAACCAGTCGGCGGTCCGACTGGCGGTGCGAAGATCCGGCACGTCCGGCCATAGGGCGGCGACCACTTGGGCACCGGCGCGCTGAAGACGGCGCAGCATACGGTGCGCAGGACGAAGACGAACCCCGATGCTCAGAAGCTCCTCGTCGATGGTTCGGGGGGCGTTGGCGGTAATAACTTCACCCTTCGCCCTTCGCTCCTCCCGAGCCGCCTCGATGGCCAGAGGAACGGCTTGCGAGTGGCCGGGAAAGATGTCTGCCAAGACAGAAGGAAAGACAGTCAGAAAATCCAAAGTCAGCCCGACGCGGAGTCGGAAGACCAAAGAAGAGAAAAAAGACTTACCATCAACGATGTCCTCGAGCTCGTGGTAGCCGGAGGTCAGCATCGCCTCCCGGTCGGTCCACGCGGAGCGTTCGACCTCGAACTCGGCTATGAGGGCATCTTCCCGCGACTTGGTGTCGTCCTGCGCCTTCCGGAGCAGCTCTTTTTGCTCGGCCAACTGCGCCGCCAGCAGGTCGCGCTCTTGGGCAAGCTTGTTGCGCTCCTCCTCCTTGGCGCGGCGTGCGGTGTTGGCCTCGCCCAGCTGCTCCTGGAGGGCGGCGTTGGCGCCTGAAGATCGAAGACAAAAGACAAGAAGGTCATTAGTAAGGTAGATCGCCGGGGAGATCCGGCCCGACTGCTCAGCAGTCGGCCCGAATCTCGGGGACTACAGCCCGCGGGCGCACCAGCGCACCCCCGCGGAGAAGAAGGAAGATAGATCGCCGGGGAGATTCGGCCCGACTGCTCAGCAGTCGGCCCGAATCTCGGGGACTACAGCCCGCGGGTGCGCCAGCGCGCCCCCGCGAAGAAGGAGAATTAGCTCACCTCGGCTTTCCGTCAGATCGGCGGTCCGCTTCTTCAGCTCTTCAACATTGCGGTTGAAGGTAGTGGCGCTGAGATTGTGGTATTCCTGCAAAGCCGGCAAAGCAAAAGTTAGTCTTCGAGCTCACGGAGGAGTTCGAGCCGCCTGCTCAGCAGCCGCCCCAACTCGGGATTACACCAGCAGGGGTCTTGTTGGCGCCTGAAGAAGTAAATCAAAAAGAGAAACGGCGCGTGCGGACGGAGGTCTGCAAGGCCAGATGCGCCCTGGTACAGAGTTGGAGGGCGTCGCCCTCTTCGCGCAGCTTCGACTGGACGTCCAGAAGGGCCTGGTTTAGCGGGCCGGTGCCGCCTTCACGCAGCTAGCCGGTGGGTGCGGCACTTGAGGCCTCGACGTCCAGATTCGCCGAACTTGCAGCGCCGGTTTCCCGAGCTCGCGGCACTAAGCTCGTCCTCTCGAGCCGGCGGCGCGCCGGCGCGGCGACCTGGAGAAGCAGTTGCGCGTCGGCGTCGTCCGCAGTCAGAGGATCCTGCGGGTCCGCCGGTTGTTTGCCATGCGGCCTCGAGGACAGAGGCGGCGGAGGCGGCGCGTGAGTATCCGAGCCTGAGACGTCGCCGCCCTCCTCCGCGAGAGGGTTCGCGATGCCGACCTCCCCGGTCTGCCCCGTGAACTCGTGAGCCGGCGGCGCCGACGACAGCGGGGGGACAAGCATCGCCGCTCGACGACGTGCGACCTCCTCAGCATGCCGCTTCACGGCGGCCGCAGTCTCGGCCTCCTCCAGGCGTCGCTGGGCATTGGCGGCCGCCTTCTCGGCCGACCACCTGGGCGGTCGGCCTCCTCCTCCTCGCTCTTCTCCCGCGCATTCCGTTCCGTCGCCTCCCGAAGGTCGGCGGCGGGATCAATCCGCCGAGTGTTGGCGGACGTCTCCACCGACCCCATGACGGAGGGGACGGCGGCTCTCTCAAGGGAGAGGGGAGCTCTGGAGAAGATTGGAGGGAAGATCAAACAAGAGTCGGATAAGATCCAGCAATAAAATGAAAGAGTAAAAGGACTTACGAAGAAACTAGTGGCGGCCTTCTCACTTCCTTTCGGAAGCGGTTGGCCTTCGCGGCCGCCTCCTCCCGCTTGGTCGCGGTGGCGGCTCCCTTGAACTTCTTTGGCTTGCCGCCGGGCGCACTCGGCCCGGCGTGACGCCTCTTCGCGCCGGCTTGGCCGGAGGGGCCGGCTCTCGGCTGGCGGCGCGGGACGACTTCCACATCGGCGTCGTCCTCGGGCCAATTGGCGAAAGTCGCCGACGGTCTGAGGCCGCCGTCTGCCCCCTCTCCGCCGTCTTCGGCGTCGGCCTCCAGCGCCGCCGCCCCCAAGTCAGGGTCGTCAACGTCGCTGACCTCGCGATATGGGATGTAGTCGCGAGGCTCTCTTCTGGCGCCGGCTGCGGGCGCCGTGAGGGGGTTCTGCTCAGAAGATGCCAGCAATGATTAGAGTTCGAAAGTCAGACGCGGAGGAGATCGAACTACAGACGGATGTGACTTACCATTGGAGGGGGGTTGTCGCGCGAGTATGGCTCCTTGCCGAACTGCCAGTCCTCCGTGAACTCGCAGTGGGCGATGTGGTTCACCAAGTTCGCCACCTCCCCGCGCGGCATGTCCTTGGTGCACAGCCGGCTCGGATCATGGCGGCCGCTCATCTGACAGATGAGGTGAGGCCGGCCCTGAAGTAGAAGAACTCGGCGCGCCACGAAGGCGGCCAGAAGATCGGAGGCGACGAGCCCCTCCGACTGCAGCATGACTCGGAGTCGCGCCACGGCGCCGGCTCCGGAGGGTGAAAGAGACTTGGACCGGTGGGACCAGCTGGCGAGCCGGCCAGTCAGAGGCTCGGGGTCGAAGGGCGGCAGGTTGACCCAGTCACCGTCGGTGGAGATGTTCTTCACGTAGAAGTAGGACTTCTGCCACATCTTCACCGACTTCACCAACGAAATGGGAGGAAAAGGATTGTCGGCCGTCGTGCGCTGCACCGCGATGTAGGTGCCGCACTGAGCCGGCGTGCCGGCGGCCTGAGTGCCGAGTTTTGAAGAGAAGAACTCCCCCCACAGCTCGAGGGTGGGGAGAACGCTGATGTAGCCTTCGCACAGAGTGGCGAAGGCGGAGAGAAGCACCACCGCGTTGGGGGTGAGGTGGTGCGGCTGCAGCTTGTGGAACTCGAGAAACTAGCGGAAGAATCCGCTCGCCGGAAGCCCCAGCCCGCGCATGAGATGTGGCGAAGATGATGACCCGCCGCCCTCCTCGCTGGCCGGATCTCTCCGCCGGGCGCTGGACAGGCGTGCACCAGTCCCGTGACTGGGAGGCGGCGGGTTCGGCGGAGGAACTCGATGTGCTCCGCCTCCACGTCCGAGCCATCCCACACGCCGGAGCACGAGGTGGGGGTGCGGCGGAAGAAGAGCTCATCGCTGGCGGGGGAGAATGTCTTGGCTCGCGGCGGAGGAAGAAGGAGGGGTAGGAGAGCGGGGGAGAGGGTGTGCGTACATTGCTGCCCCACTCCCTCCCGCCTACTTATAGCCCTGCGGGCTGAGGAGCCGAGGGGGCGGACGTGGGATTAACTGCGCCCGCGGCCCCACGCCGCCCACGATTAACCCCCCACAAAGTTATTCTGCGCAGTAACAACGTGGGGATGCCAACCGCCCTCGGCCACAGCGGATCCGCTCGGGAGCCGAGGCGCGGTAGTGGCGGGCCCCACCTGGCGGCCCGTCCCGTCACGCGCGTGGGAAGGCAGACTATCACCTCCACGTGGCGCTGCGCGATAGGACCGTCTCAATAATGGCAGGGAAGCGTAACCGATACGCCGCCCGTTTCCCGCAGCGACTTGCGAGCGGCGGCTCCTCGTTGAGCCAGTCCAACTTTGGCGAGGGGGCCCAAAGAAACGACGGCCGAGTCTCAGAATCGGCGCTGAGAAGATTGAAACTGCTGAAGCCCCACGAGGCGGCGCTCGCTGGGCTTCACCAGCTTCGGGGACTACTGTCGTAGTAATGGGCCACGGGTAGGCCGACCCGGGACCCAGGATCTTTCAAGACATCGGGGCAGGCCGCGCCCCTCTGATCGTGTCCCAGCTGGCGACCTTCGGGGAGGCCGAGTCCCAGCTGGCGACCTTCGGAGAAGTCGAGTCCCCAAATGGCGACTCTGAAGCAAGCCGACTCCGGGTTTGCGACCTTTCGGGGGGGCCGACTATGAGAGTCGGCCCGCGACCTTTCACAAAGACCGATGCAGGGCACGGCCCAGACGTGGTTGTCCCCTCCGGCCCACGAGGGGTGGGCATGGCTACAGTCGAGCCGTATCGCCAGGAGATCTCCGGTGAGGCGCGGCACTGTTGCCATGCCCCCCTGACCTCAGCCACAGTACGCGATGCACTGTGCCCACGACGCCGGCCTGTACGGCCCAAAGATCGCCGGGCCACCTGTCAGTGAGAAGATCGAAGACGGCCGGAGAGCCCGAAGACGGCCCTGCGGGAGTCGGCCTCCCCAGAGTCGGCCGCCTCCCGTGGCCCCCCAAGCCATAAACCAGATTGACGGGAGTGGTGGCGGTGATCGCTGACGAGATGGCGGCACTGTTCCCACGACCCCATGACCGAGCCTGCGTCATCAGGAGTGCTGCACAGTGTTCTGCATGTTCGCGGGGCCCGCCAGTCTGCGGGCCCTAGAAGTCGGTAGGAAGGACGACTGCGTGAGAGACAGACGGCTGGGGGCCATGCCCAGTCAGATTACTATTGTACCCCCGGGGGTAGGCCTATATAAACCCCCCGGGGCACCCATGCAAAGGGTTCGGCCCTGGATAGATTTAGACACAAAGTAAGCAAGAGAGAGAGCCAGCCTTGCTCCCTCCTGCCTCCCGATACAGCTCAAGGAGCACCTTTGTACTATCACCCGATAGTGATCATGCGGAGACCCCGCAGAGTAGCAGTAGGGGTGTTATCTCCCCGGAGAGCCCCGAAGCTAGGTAAGATTCGCCGGCGTGCATGTCTGCGCCTTATCCCGTTTCCAGGCACCGGCGATGTTCTACTCGCCCCCACCATGATAAGCCACCCGTTGGCATATGTCGCATCCAACCCCCGACACCCTGTGGATGACATCATAGAGAACACTAACTTTGAGCTACACTCCAGAATGAAGAACATATCCATGAAGGTGGCGGACGGTGTTGCTTTTCCAGTTACCCCGAAGCAACCTTCTGTTGCATCCCGATTCCAGAGGGCTATGCTTGTGTCATGGTTGATGAAGTGGTGGACCCATATTCGGGGCTACAGCTTGACATTCCTGGAGGTGAAGACGAGCGCACACTGGGAGAGGTCATACATCGTATCATCCTATGGAGAAAGGATTGCATCATCTTTCGAAGTCCACCGACACCGCGTCATCTGCCGACTCCTCCTCGAAGTCCGCCACTGAGTCAGCAGACTCTCGCTCCTCCAAGTCTAAGAACGCGTGAGCCGACTCCTCCTCGAAGTCCGCCACCTCCCCCAAGTCCCCGAACGCGTGAGCTGACTCCTCCGGTTTCAAGTCCGGCACAGTGTCATGCCACTTCTCCGGTTTCAAGTCCGGCACCGTGTCAGGCCACACCTCCTGCTTCAAGTCCGGCACATCATCAGGCCACTTCTCCTGGTCCAACTCAGCCACGTCAGCCGTCTCTGCCGTCTCAGCAATCGCAGAAGAGACATGCCGCAGCTTTGGTGCGTAGCAGTACGAGTCGAGGTAGTTCAGGAAGTACAGGCGGAGACAAGCGATATAAATATGGTCCAAGCCTCGCTCCTCTTCCTTAGAGGCCTTACGACATGACTAAGGAGCAAAAAGCAGCCATAGTGCAGGCCCAAGTGGACGCCCATTTTGGACCGAAACCGGCACCGCCGCCAAAGGAGAAAGTGCCTGAGAAAGTAATTGACCACTTCATTCATATGGCTAGAGAACCAGCTCCCAAGCCTGTTGACTCGGACTATGAGCACCAAATCAGGAAACTACATCGAGAATGGCTAAAGAAGGAAGCGAGCTCGAGCTCGAGCCAACAAGCAGCTGGCAAAAAATGCGGGAAAACCGTTCCCCAGTTGGGAGAACAGGCGGCGCAAGCGATCCCCCCGCTTGTTGTGCCAACAACACATGAGAGGAGTACACGCGCCAAATATTATTGTGGGCAAACCGTTAGCGTTCCCCAGCAGGGCGATGTGGTAATAACGGAGGATCATATAATGCAGGCTGAAATGCTCAAGATCTCTGTTGGACAACTCCTTGAAATCGAGCCCATGTCTCCGCTTAGAGAATCGGAAATAAAATGGAAATATCTCCGGGGCAACCTTTGGTCCATCCAGAGAAGGTCAAGGACCTCCCAACAAGAATGTATGAATTGCATCAATGGTACATGAACATTACCAAGATTTCCAATCGAGAGTCCCTCATGGTGAATGTCAAGCATGAGCATTATTACCATGAGAAAGCTCTGGCCATTGAGTATCCAGAACTATTTCAGTTATACAATCAAGATGCACTCACAAGTCTATCGTCAGTTGTTATTGTCTGTAAGTGATTTCTTTATGTAATTTAAGTCTCAAGCTAGTTATTGGTGATAATTTTGATCAATCATTACATGTAAGTATCCTCACTATATTCTTTTCTTTGGTATTATATGCAGGATGAAGATGAAATGAAAAAATCTGGACGCTATGGCATTGGGTTCATTGACCCAAATACCATTAATGAGGACATATGGAAGCTTCCATTTTATTAAGCAGGTGTAGAGGAAAGCATGCTAGAGTTCTTGAAGCGCCTCAATACCAATGAAGATATACTGCTTCCTTACAACTTCCCGTGAGTCACACTGTCTTGTACTACAAATTCTGTTTTTGCTTACTAGCTAGCTAGATGTTAATAATTAAGTGTATACGGTTTACGGTAGTTGATTAATTTTATGCACATGCCCGCTTAATTAAGACATGCAAATATGTGCGCATGCAGTTGGCACCGGGTCTTGTTAAACATTAAAGTTGAGGAAGGAAACGTTGAATTACTGGACTCACTAGCTAAAGAAGATAAAGACTTCACCATCGTGAAGGGGATAGTCAACAGGTATTTTCAATCATTATTAACTATATCTCGGCCTATTATTAGTTCGTCATTTCCTGATATGAACTATTTAATAACCCCTTTATTAATTTTCTTTACCGGCGGGCAGGGCATGGGCAAAGTTCATCAAGGTGACTCCAGGCAAGTGGGCAAAAAAGTTGTTTTGGCATCAACCAAAGGTAAGTAATTAAGTAGTACTAGCTAGCTACCATCTCTTTAATTCTTGTTTCAATATCATTAATTAATTATCATGCTTGATTAATCATTATCTGATTCAATTCCATTCTCGTAAAGGCCCTGAAGCAGGCGCCGGGGAATAATCTGTGTGCATTCTACGTTTGCGAGAACATTCGCATGATGACGTGCGAAAGGAGCAGATCTGATAGACAAGACTGGGTACGTTTGTCAGAACACTATTCACACCATTATCGATATCTAGTCACACAACTAGCACACATGCATATTGATCTCCTTCTTAACAGTTCAGAGAGGTGCGGAATAAGCTCCTACCGTCGGACCGCATACTAGCACTTCAGGAGGAAATAGCCGGATTTTTGCTCGACCAGGTCATAGATCCCAAAGGAGAATATTATTACCCGCTACCGCCCCCGTGAACCACTTGTCATCGTGCTCCAGAGGCACAAAAGGCAAAATATGTAGGAGAAATTGTATATGTATATACATGTGTATGTGTGAATAATTAATGGTGATATATATATATATATATATATATATATATATATATATATATATATATATATATATATGAAAATGGGTTGGTACTCCTAGGAGTACGTACTCCTTTCCTATGTGGCTGTGATTCATTCGTTCGCAATGCTGCAGGGTTGAACTCTGCAAAAAAAAATGCTGCAGGGTTGAAGCGTTTAACCCCGTTTAACATTTACGTAAAAGGATAAACCGTGGGAAAAATCCATTCAATCTTAGGTCGTTAGTGATCCTATTTTGGGGGGTTTTGTTTATTCACCTCTTTCAACGGAGCACACACCACATGTTCTTTTCTACTCCCGCGGCAGTCAACGGTGGCGGCGGCGGCGATGGCGACAACAACTTGATCGGCACCTGACCGCTGCGTCGCCAACTTACATGGGCGTGTGCATGCATCCTAACCCGACCACCGAGTTGCTCCTGGTGACCTAGTCGAGCTTGAAGCACCAACATCAACGGCAAGCAGCTGGCTATGGATTCAACAAATGCTAAGTATACCTGATTGATTTGTCCCATCACTATCTGCATGCATACATAAATTCCTAGCGGCATCAGTTCTTTAGCAACTCCTTTGATGTAATAGGCGGAAACCACTATATATTGGCTATAAATCTATACAATGGTTACGTGCTAATTAATTTTCTTTTACTTTCTTTTCCTGACAATGGAATTGTGATTGTATTATGTTACCAAATAATCGAAAAACGCATATCTTGTTTAGTGAGATTGTGAGAATATCGATCCCTTCCGTTATCTTGTTAGTGGATTTTAATAAAAGATGAATATATACATGTAGTTGTGCTTTAACCCCTTAATGTTTTGACTAAAAATATATCCCATACTAATACCGATCTTGTACTTGGATTAATCGTTGCAGCCACCCGTCAATTGATTGAAGAAACAAGGAAGAAGCACCTTGTGTCACCACAGTTACCATGGGTGCAAAGCATGTAGAATTCATGTGACCGAGGATCGTCCAATCGATTTTTCTTAAAGTATATTTGGTGTCATGTGGAGCTTGATGGAAGATACTATCTTTTTTGTAGTCCCTATTTTTCTAGCATTTAATCGTTCTTAAAAATGTAAGAGTAGTTGCATGTTCTGATCAAGATACAAATTTGTTATAAGATACAGGTTCCTGTAGCACCACCAGAGAAGTATGTACATTGTTGCCACTTGACAAGTATATACTCCTTTCCCAAGAGGCAGTACAAACTCGTTTAAAATTCTATGTATTTGCTTTCTAGATATTTGTTACATGATACAAACTTCCTGCAACTCTAGGTGAAAATTAAGCATCTTGTTGTGGCCACTTGACAAGTATATACTCCCTTGCCAAGAGGCAGTATAAAGTCCTTTAAAATTGTACGTATTTGCATTCTGAAAAATATTTGGTATATGATACAACTTCTTGTACCTCTACCAGAAAAGTATGTATCCTGTTGACCGCCACTTAACAAGTATATACTTCCTTCCCAAGAGGCTATATATACTCCTACAATAATATTTGTACATATTTACATTCTAAAAAGAATTGTAGATATTTCTTGATGAGAGAGCTACCTATTTTCTTTCAGTTCTATTAAGTGTATACTTCCAATTCAACAAACATAAAATAAGTATACGCTCCTTCAAAAAAGACAACATCATGCGTATACTACCAGTGAAAAATAAATTATCTGAGATCCCGCTAAAGTATATACTGCTTTCCAATTCAATGACGTATATACTACTAATCATCCAATGAAGTATATACTATTTTTTGAATAACCAAATACTACTTTTCTAACAAGGAGAGTATAGTATATACCACGTATCACCCAATGGAGTGCAGACTGCTTTTTGTACTTGGAGTATGTGCTTTTTAATTAAGGAAAACATATACTGCTAGCTTAACCATCTTATACGTCATCCAATGTAGTATATACTCAGTCATGTGTTTGTTAGGTAGTTGAGAATTTAAATATTCAATTAGTAGGCCACGGTGCATGCAAAACGGCCATCCACCAGATTGCTCGCTTGTATAGGAGGTTGTTTCATAGCCGGTTAGCCACGGGGCAGGATTATCCACTAGTCAAACACCTGATTAGACATGGGAGTACATACTCTTGGGAGTATAAAGAGTTATATATATATATATATATATATATATATATATATATATATATATATATATATATATATATATATATATATATATATATATATACATAGGACAAATGTTTCCTACAAGCAGTGGTAGTTACCACCGCTTGCGTTTTGTATGTTGTATGTAGTATTTGTCGGAACCGAAAGTATGTACGTGTAGTATGTAGTATATAACAATGATTCTCGGGCGGCGCGGGCGTGGTGACGCTCCACCTCCCGCTACACGTAGACACAGCGCCCACCCCGGCTGCTAGGCCGCACCCGACCCACAGTCGCCGATCTCTCGCCGCCGAGCTCTCTCCCCGTGCGCCGACACCGCCGAGCTCTCTCGTTGTTCCTTCCCTCTCATCTTTTCAAGCCGCGGCGATGGGCGAGAGGTTCCCCGGCGATGGGGCGGCAGCCAATGGCTTTGGCCGCCGCTCGCTACACGAGTGGGAGGCGTACCTCCTATTCGAGGCCAACGCGCCGGCGTCGCTGGACATGCGCGCGACGGGGCAGTGGAGGCTCAGCGCCGGTGGCGTCCCCATCCGTCGCTGCCCGTCGTCGACGTGCGCCCCGACCAGTTCGCCGACAAGACCGCCCGCGTGCGGGCGTCGGTGACGGAGGAGCAGCGAGCCCTCCCGCAGTACGCCGTCGACAACCACGAGGCCTGGGCGGCGTACTTCCAGCACCGGCAGGCGCAGCGGCTTGCCTCCACCAACGGGGCGCCGGTGGTGCGGGGCTCGAAGAACAGCGAAGGCCGCCGCCTGTTGTGGGGTGCCCCCAGCCGCACTATCCATGCCATCCTCCAGCACCTCGAGGGCGGCAAAGAACTGCCATTGACGTACCCAACCGCCCTGGTTCCCAGCCGGAGCGGCGGCCAATGGATGCCGCGCCGGACCGGCTCCTCCTCTTCCTCCTCCCGCTCATCCTCCCGCTACTCCGGCTCGTCCGCGTTGCTCGGCGTCAAGGCCGAGCCAGCGGAGACCACCGAGACGCCACTCGGTCGGCACACGCGCAGGGCCGGCATCGTCATCAATGAGGGCGGGCGCGCCTCCTCTTCCTCGGCTCCTCCCCGCTTCATCAAGCCGAAGACGGAGGCGGGCCTCGCCGTTGTGAAGACAGAGACAGGGCTCGCCGATGTGAAGGCAGAGCCAGGGCTCGACAACGCGGCGGCCTTGAAGTGGGCGCGCGAAGACTGGGCACGGACGGAGCTGGAGCGCCAGCGCCGCGCCCTGGAGCAGTTCTCCGCTCGGCGTCGTGGCCGCGACGAGGGAGGCATCATCGTCCTCGACAACGACAGTGGCGACGACGCGCCGCCTCTGCTGGTCGGTCAGGGCGACCCCGGTCAGGAGCAGAAGAAGAACGACGACGACGGCGGCAACCTCGGCGACCTCGCGTCTCTCATCGTGTTTTTCGGCCTGTAGTCGCAGCCCTGTTTTGTTTTCTTGAACTACTTTATCTATGTAAAAAAAACTATTTCAATTCGCCGAGATAATGTAATGATTCGCCGAATATTTGTCCCGTTCGCCGAATTTTGGACAAGTATAATTGTTCAAAAAATTTAAAAACAGCCACCTGGGGCCTGATTCCATGATAAATTCGAAGTAAACAATCCATTATGAGAAGCTATCTCAAATGGAATTCCAGCCGTTATGTGGTTGAGTGAAATGTCTATGCCGACCCTCTCGTTAACTGTATATATGTCATACTTCAGATTTTGCCGCTTCATCACCATAGACAGAACATCCTTGTTCAAGTCCTCTTGAACATACGAGTTAGTACCAAGACTCTGTGGACGTTCTAGGGTCATTGCTATTAATTTTGACAAGGACGATGGAATTGATCTTGAGATATTGTTGCTTGCTAAGCTGAGGTACTGAAGTAGTAAAAGATTTATGACGTTGGCTGGAATATCCCCATAAAACATGTTATGGTTTAGCAGCAGAAATTTCAAGTTCACCAATTCTCCAATCCATGTTGGTAACGTTCCACAGAACTTGTTCACTGCAAGATCAAGGAAAAGCAATTTTGAGCTGTTCTGAATCCAAGATGGAAAATTCCAAGACAAGTTGTTGTTACTTAAGATTAGAAATTCCAGGCTTGGCATTGCAGAACACCATAGAAATTCTCCCTCAAAAATAATATTGGATAGATCCTACAAAAGAAGGTTTTTCAGTTCACAGATAGCCCTAGGAACATGACCAGTAAGGTAATTGGAGAAGAGACTTAGTTCTGTAAGATTTGGAGCTCCAATATCTAACGGCAAAGGTCCTGACTAGGAGTTCATGGAGATAGCCAGTCCAGTGAGGCTTCTCTCTAACATTGGTATCTGGCCAGTTAGTGAAGGAAATACGTCCTAGAGGCAATAATAAAGTTGTTATTTTATATCTTCTTATTTCACGATAAATGTGTATTATTCATGCTATAATTGTGTTAACCGGAAACTTGATACATGGATATATAGACAAAACACCATGCCCCTAGTGGAAACGAAAAATAACAACTGGCACTTAGCACTAGGTTAATAGGTTAGGCCAAGAAAATGATATAAAATAGCATATAATTGCACATAAAACATCCAAGATTGACACTCTAATAGGATAGAACAAAAAACAACTATATATGTTGGAGACGTATCAGGTCTGTCCGATCAGGTGGGGTTTTATGGGGGCATCCATGAGGCGGCGTGGGCCCTAGCAAGCTGATCCGACGTGGTGCCTGCATCGGGGGTCCCCATATCCACCCCAGATATGGGCCGGCTATGGGGAGTGTCAGTCAATCCGATTGCCGGTGCTAAATCTAGTAGATCTTGAGGTAGGGGTTTTAAGCTAGGCATCATGAAACGATGGTAACATGGATACATGATTTTACCTATGTTCGGGCTTTCTCGTAGAGATAACGCCCTGCTTTTGAATGTATGTATAGAGAGTATAGTTATATGCCATGAGATTATTGTATGAGATTCTAACAAGGGTTCCTTGACGCCGGCCAACGCTCGCGCCACCGGTGATCGCCGGAGGGTGGGTGGCCGCTTCTGGGCGCTTGCGGATGAGGGCAGTGGCGAGGACGACGATGAAGGCGGGCACTCCGGTGACTCGACGGCATACTCGCCAACGCCTTCGTCTGTCATTTGTGAGGCTTTCGATCCGGGATATTCCGAGGAAGAGGTGGCGGAGATCGTGGATGGCGTGGTACCGGTTGACGATCCCGCGAGGCAAGGTTTGAGGCCCGAAGACAAGATCGAGATGATCCGGCGCATTGTCCACCGACGAACGGCGGCGGCGGGCGGCTGACCATGGAAGGGCCCATCCCTAAGGTTAGTCTCCCTAAACCCACGCTTTCTGATTTCATTACTGATGCCTCATGGAGAGTGGTAAAACGGAAGAAACACCGGCGATCGCCGGCGGCGATGGAGCCGCTGCCGGTGATTGGCAACGGAAGTTCGATCCGGAATCAACGCCTCTTTCGTTTGAGTTGCCTGTTGGGCTCCAACGCGGGGCTGCTGGTGGGTGGGCCGGTTCTGAGTGAACCGGGCCCGACGACGGTTGGGCTTTCGTCCGAGGGGTATGAGGCCCAAGGCGAGCGTATACGTCCATGTACACCCCATGCAATGTTCTCAGTCGACGTTTATTTGTGCGCTCGTTCTAGGGTTCGGGCGCTGCGCTTGGCCGTCTTCGGTGACGCGGTGGTGCTCGGCGCGACGCATCCCGCCGCTAGCCAAGATGGCGGGCGAGGACGCCTTCCCTTTCAGGTGCGGGCGACGAAACGCGCTCGTCGCGGGGCTGCGCGCGCGGCGCCGCGAACGAGACGGTGGTGGTCGGGGACGGGGCCTGTTCCGGCGCCACGGGCCGCGGGTATGGCGCCGCCACGGCTGGGAGTCGAGGCGCTGGTGGCCTGCCTCCGGATCCATCGGCCAGCGGGCTGCTCGGTTCGGGCGTGGTGTTGCGCCACCGCGCTTAGGTGCTGGGCGGTTGCTACGGCTGTTGGAGGACCTCCACCGCAGATTCTCGGTCAGCTGGGCGTGGGGTGGCGGCGGCGGCTGCTCGGCCTTCGCGCTGGGATGACGGCGCCCACGCCTGGGCGGGGGTCCTAGGCCGCCTGCTCCGGCTTTGGGGACCGGCGCGGGCCGAGGTGTCCCGACGACACGGCCTCCCGCTCCCGCTCCGGTTTCTAGGCCTCCTCCCGGGGCTCAGGCTGCCGCACGACCGCCGCACTTCGTGGCTAGGCACTCAAGTGGTTCTTCGGCTCCGGTTTTGCAGCAGGTTCAGGTGCCGCAAGCCAATGTAGCTACCGAAGCTCATGTCGCGCCCCGTGGCCAGTGGGGCGATGATGGTTATAACGCGTATGGAGAAGGGCAACACCGGGGTCCTCGTTGCTGTGTGGTGGGACGGGATCGCTGGCAGAGTGATGGTTCGGCAGAGCGGCCTTTCATGGGGCCAACAGTGGTTTTGTCGAGGCGTGCCCGTCCAGCTCATCGCTGTGAGGAGGATTCCGTGGTAACCGTGGCGCGGTGGCCGTGGAGGCGTTACCGCCCTAGGCAGAATCATGCTAATGTTAATGATACGGTGGTGCATGCTGATACTGAGGAGGTAGGGCTATCCTCCCAAGCTATGGAGTTAGTCGCGGATTTGGCGGCGGCCGTGCCTCCTGTGGAGGGGGACACTCAGCAGATGGTGGTCGAGATGGCTGAATCTACGGAGTCTGACAGAGCTGCTAAATTTGCCAAGAAGAAAGAGAGAATGCTTTGTTACCGGTGTGGTGATAAGGGTCATTTCATTGCTGAGTGTGTTGCGGTTCTTTGTGATACTTGTGGTAAGCCTGCACATGAGTCGGAGGGTTGTCCATTGCGACGAGAGCAGGCACCGAGCCTGATGACGTATGGTGTGTTCTGTTCTGAGCTCACATTTTTTGAGTCGCCGTCTGAGAGGGAGGTAACTCAGGAGGTGCACAGTATGACGACTGGTGTTGTCAAAGTGACTAGAGGTCAGGTGTCGGATGCCCAGATCATCCAGCGTCTCCGTGAGCTGGCACCTGGAGACTTCCATTGGGAGCTTGTCAGGTTGGAGACCAACTTATTCAGGGTTCAGTTCCCGACAGTGGAGGATTTTCAGAGGTTCTTGAGCTTTGGGATGTGTAAGGTTCCGTGCACGGAAGCCATTCTTGAGTTCCGAGTGGAGCTGGTGGAGCCTCGTGGTGTACCCTTACTCAAAGCTTGGCTGCGCTTCTCGGGCGCCTTCGCCCTTCTGCAGGATGCCGGGGTTGTTGCTAGCACTGGGATTTTGGTGGGTAAACTGAGCAGGTTGACATGGAGTTTACTCGGGCTCATGGGATTGCTCAGATTCGTCAGATATTTTGGACATTGATTTTGTGCGGATGTGGTTAAGTGGGCATTTGGCGGCTATGTTTACTGATCTGGAGATTGAATTTGAGGATGACAGCCTCTTCTGCCTTGCAGCAGCTGCCATCGGTGATGATATGAGTGAGGGCGATGATGATGCGACTGGTCAGGATCCACGAGTTAATGAGACTGGGTCTGAGATGGCCAAGAGACCGGTGGAAACCGCTAAGGAAGCAGATGGGGGGTCAGTGCCTAGTGCTTCGGTGCCGTCGACCACTTTGAGATTTGGTTCTTTTGGTCCTGCTTCTGCACCGCCGAGGCTTTGGAGTGATAGGGTGGAGTCGGCTGAGGAGTTTGAGCTATCTTTCCCTGCGTTGGACCTTCAGGGCGCAGGTGCGGTGGGTGTTGATGGGCAGGTGGGCTCGGCGTTCGGGAGTTTGGCGAGTCCGGAGCCGGTTCTTCACGAGGTGGTTACCGAGAGATTCGACAGGTCTGCGATAGGGGGGCCGGAGCACGTGGACTCTGCCCTTCCTAGGACGTTTGATGGGGAGGCTATGCAGCCTGCTGGACCGGCCCCGCAGGAGGGTTTGAGGCGGGCGGCCTCAAAGCCCTCTTCGCCGGTGGGGTCAGGCGGTGGTGCCCTGGTGGTGCCATCCTCGGGCTCTCCGGACAGGTGGTCCGGAGGGTCGGGGGGGCGGAGGCAGGTGGCCTCTGCTACCACAGTTGCTGACGTGGTGCTCTCGCCGTCGGGGACCGTTGGGGGTTCCCAGCTTGCGCCTCTTGGATTTGCGGACAGAGGTCGGGGTGGCTGGGGGGCAGAGGCAGGTGGCCTCGGCCTCTCCAGCTGTTGACGCGGTGCTCTCACTTGGTCATGGAGGCCGGGTGGATATTCGGGGAGTGACAGGCGGTTACTCTCCGGATAAGTGCACGAGGGAGGAGGTCATCCAGTTTGGCGGGATCCCGGACCAGGCGTCTGAGGGCCGACGTATGAGCTGTCGGCTTCAGGGCGATCCGGAGGTTGACGATATGCAGCAGCGCTGTGCCACGAGGGCGGCAAAGCTTCGTTACGTCCACGCCACTACTGGTATGTCCGTTAATATTTCTAATACTATCTTGCATTTTTCGGATGAGCAAATTGTAGATAAGGCAAACCAATTAGGAATTTCACTTGGGAGTAATGAGGGTGAAGTTTCTAATTCTATTAATGATTTGCTAGATCTAGAAGCCGAGAGGGCTTTAGACGTGATTCGTAACTTAGCTGCTGTTAATCCACTGAATGACTCAGAGATTGATGCTTTGGGAGTTCGAGTGCTTGATAAGTTTTGTGAGGACCTCGCACCAAACACTGGTGGAAAAAAGGCCTTTGGTCGCGGTTCGCAACTGCCATTAGTCGCGGCTGCGCAACCGCGACCAAATAAGCGCGACTAAAGCCCCCCACCTTTAGTCGCGGCTGCTAAGAACCGCGACTAACGGCCCGTCCACGTGGGCGCCAGCGGCCGTCAAGCGGAGGACCTTTAGTCGCGGTTCTTCGCCAACCGCGACTAAAAGCCGCCCTTGAGTTTAGGGTTTTAGCCCCCTAAACCTGTTTTCTGTTTAATTTGTATTGTTTTATTTCTTTTGTGCTTTATTTTAATTTTGAAGGAGTTTCATATATTCTACGGTACTACATACATGCATATGAATGTACAATTTCAAATAAATTTGAAATTAGAACCAAAAGAATTCAAGAGGAATATACAATATATATTCAATATCATCGGATGACCATATACAATTTTGAACAAGTTTCCATACATGATTTAATCCATATAAATTTCTACGCCCTCGTAATAGTGTTCTCCTTTAGGATGGAGGACTTCCTTCGAACCATCCAGCTAGTTCCTCTTGAAGTGGTCGGAAGCGAGCTTCGACTAAGCATCCACCGGAGGTTATTCCTCCGAGCATTGGTATCACTCGGAACCCGCCAGAGGTGTATCTCCGGATCCTCTCACGAACATAGTATCCACATAGATTGGTCAACGGTGGCTGAATATCCCAAAGATTCTTAGGCTTTAACATTTTGAATTCTAGCTCTTTTTGAATTCACCGACCTTTGTATCTACGAACCGTCTCCAAACCCTACGAGGCAAAGAAAATTAAATGAACAAGAGAGTTATTAGTTACTTGATATTAGGAAATGAACGAAATAGGCCGATCGATATAGGCGCAAATGAATGAAAATAATTACTTCGCAGCATTTTTCTCATGTCGCCCCAAAGCTTTGGATCCATATTCAGAGAGTCGTGGACGAGACATTCGAGGTGTTAACTTTAATTACTAGCAGAATCCGGTGGAACTGCGGACACGATACATGCACAAGACGTCATGCATAACTCATCGATTAGCCGCCACATACCATGCATGGAGTAAACAAAAGAGAATGTGCTCAAGATGAAACACTCACCCAAAATGGTAAGGAAATAGAATATCACTTTTGAGTTCCTGCTTTGTAAGAAATCGCCACAGTGTCTGCCTCCACGTCGGCGGGGTAATGCTTCAACACAATTCCATTAACGATGTGTGGGTCAATGAACCCAACATCATGGATGTTCCTTACTCGCATTCCTTAATCTTCATTCTGCATGTATAATAGCGGACACAACAATATAGTTAGGACATATATATAGTGCAGGCAATATGAACGAGATGGGGTAGAAATTAATAAATCACTTACAGAACGTAGCAACTGATGATAGATTTGTCGAGCTCGCGCAGATTGAAAAGCTGGAACAATTCACTCAGTGCAATTTGTACATAGTAATGTTTGAAGTGATGCTCATGTCTAACTTCCGCATAAATATATTCTTTGGCGTTTTATTTTTATGTAACCCTTGTACCAATTCAGCAGACCTTTCATTTGGTCGGTAGATCCTTTTCTGCAAGCAGCTCGACGAGAGGCCCATTCTTGACATATGTAATTACTACCTCCTTCAGTGGCGCCTCATCAAGGCCTAATAGTTCACGAAGAGTAATACCTAAGTTGGCCGCTTGTTCTCTGGCACTCGTTCTGATCAATCCTGTGTTGCCGCAGCTTGTATGACCTCGGGGCATCCGGACGAAGGCTTCCACTATAAGCGGGCAATCGATTGTTTACTTTGTTCCCGAGCTGGGCAACTTGTTTCCGCTTTTTTACTTCGGCCTTCTCCGCTCTTTGTTCTCCTTGAACATGAGTGCCTGCCTGCAAGTTCACGTGCATAGTCGTTAAGCGATTCTTGGCGGCTTGGGACGGTGTGCTCAAAATGACTTAGCCCACTTCTTTTGCTCATCGAAAATACTGGCTTGGGCTCGGGCTCTCTTTTCTTCTTGCAGTCCGCCTTCCATTTCTCCAAATCAGCAGCATGCAGCGTCGACTTCCTCGGCACTACGCTCCCAAGGCCTTGTGGGGAGAGGCTTGATGATGGCTCCGGTACCTTTGTGGTCTTAGGTACATAAGGGTCCGGGTTAATAATCCAGACTGCTTCTTCTTTTTGCCGAGGTGAATTGGGGGCGGCGTCGATCACCCGCGGACGAGGATCGGGGCGGCGTTTGATCACCCGCCGGACGAGGATCGGGGCGGCGGATGATCACCGCCGGACGTTGTGGATGGGGCGGCGTCGGTGATGTGACGAGGTGTAGGTGAACCGCCACCACCACCACCACCACCACCACCGCCACCGCCACCACCACCACCGTAGGGGGTGGACTTGTTGTCCTTGGCGCCTCGCTGAAACTTGATAAACTTCTTTTGCCATAGAATGTAATGGCGCTTGACATCTCAAGTCTTTTCTCCCTTGGTGTAGCAATGTCAATCTCGTGTCCTCAAACCCTTGGACTATGTCCTCCACCGTGACACGAGCATAGCCATCTTGAATGGGGTTGTTGTGGTGGAGTGCTCCGTAAACATGGTAAAGCACTGCCGATGGCTACCTTCATGGACATGTTCCCGATAGGATAATCAGATGACATTCTTTCATCTCCTTTATATCGCCCACGGGTAGCGAGGAGGCTCCGTGCAGTAATTTCGACCACCGAGGCTCCGGTGCAGTAATTTCGATCACCGAGGCTCCGGTGCAGTAATTTCGATCGTCGGTGCATCTGCACCAGCCGGTGGGGCCTCCGTGGAAGCCACGCTGCTTCTCCGCTGCTGGCTTCCGAGATCCATTGGATGATCTTCATGCTGCACCGAGCTGCATCTCTTTCGCTACTAGTACACTCATGGTTTTCTTCATCACATCCATTTCCGATGCCAACCGCGCCACAACATCTGCTTCCGATCCATCTTTCTCTTAAGGCTTCAGAACCGACGGGTCATCGCTCGGGGAACCCTATTTTCCACGGAATGTGCCCCATGCCTCGTACACGCCCTCCGTGTTCAGGATTCCCGAGGGCTTTTGTCGTAGCGTCGTTCTCTCTGTTGAACTTGATCTTCCCTGTTGAGCATCCTTCATTGCGTCAATAAGGGCTTGGGTGGGTTTAAGTAATTTGCCCGGTAAACACACTCCCCTGTCTCCGGGTTCAGCGTTCCCCATGCCCGTACCACCAGCTTTTGGCCCTTGGGTCCCATCCTCCGCACTGGACGGATTCTCGCGCCCTCAGCTCGTTCTCCATCTTCTCCAACCTAGGCACCCAAATGCGATACCCTCCTGGCCCCATAACATGATTGTACTCCTTCTTAGCCGATTTTCCTTATTTTTTTCGATATTTGAATGAACTGCTCCGATTTCTTTTGCTTCAAAATTCTGGCCAATCATGTTTCAGTTTCTCATATTGTCCTTTGAAATCCGAGTCTTGTTCGCTTGACAAAGTCACGGGCTAGATTTTGCTTGAATTTCCGGAATCGTCGGCCATCTTATGAAGAGCGAACTGTTTGACTAGCCTCCTCCTCTCCTTGTTTTCCTCAATCTTGTTACCCTCCTCATCGAATTTGTTGTATTCGGAGGTAGAACGAAATGTTCCATAAGCTTCTTGAAGCAATCTTTTTTGTTCTCTTATCGACAAAAGTGAAACCATCAATTCGTGCCTTCTTTGGCTCATTCCACTCTGGACGGTGATCGAGACGTTGTCTCTAACAATGGCTCCGCATTGGTGACAAACTTGGTGGCGTTCTTGCGGGGCTCCAGCTGACCTGCGGTTGCCTTGTCGACAACCTCGATGGTGCATGTTTCTCCTTGTTTCATCGTCTTGGTTGCGCCATGCTTTGACGACGTACTCGATTGTTTGACGATCCGCCGAGGGCTAAAATAAGAAAGAGAGTCGCGCGCGTTAGTACACATATTTATTCAAATCAGTTAGTTTGTATCACGGAGGCTCAATGTATATATATACCTCGGCGCCGGAGGTGGTTGCTACTTCGATTTGAAGATCGTCATTTATCGACGTTTCTTCGGCATCATCTTGCTGACGGCGCCCTTCATCTTCACCGTCAAGGTTCAGATAAGAAGAGATATCATCTTCTTCTTCTCCGGTCGGCACATATTGAATATCGCCGTTTATGATGCCGAACATATGTGCTTCACCGTCCGGATCATAGTTGTCCATAATCGGGTCAGCTCTATCGTCCGCCATTATGTCAGTCCTGAAAACATGTAGTAAAAACAAATTAATTAAGTGAAGAAGGGGGGCGGTGGCGGTGGTGGTGGCGAAAGGGCGGTGGCAAAAGGAGGGGGCGAGGAAGGGGTGGGAGAGGGTGTCGCGGTAGAGCGCGAGACGGGGCGGCAGAGGACGGCGTCACGGAGAGGGAGGCGTCACGGGGTTGCTATATCTTGTTTTTTTCGTTTTTCTTTTGGTTTCTCTTTGTTTCTTTCATGGTTTTTATCCATTTTCCCTTTTTTCAAATGTTCCTTCTTTTTTCCTTTGGTTTTTTGTCTACTTCTTAGTTTTCAGCGAGTTTTTGTTTTTCTTTGTTTCTTTGTCGGTATTCATAGTTTTCTATTTTTTTGCGTTTGTTTCTTTGCTTTTATTTTTCATTTTCATTTTTCCTTTAGTTTCCTTTTTGGATTTCATTGTTTTCATTTTCCTCTTTCTTTATTTTGGTTTTCATTCTACATTTTTTGTATCAAGAATATTTTTTAAATACACGTTTAACCATTTTCATATATGAGTTTAACATTTTTTAATACATGATCAAAAAAATTATACATATTTTTCAGCATTTTTAAAATACAAAATTAACATTTCTAATACATGGTCAACATTTTAGCTATACAGACTTTTAAACATTTTTCAAATGCTTGAATAATTTTTTTCAAATACAAGATTAACATTTTTAACACATGGTCAACATTTGTTCTATACATATTTAACATTTTTGAAATGCATTATTATTATTATTTGAATACATGGTTAACATTTCTTCAATATACATTTAGCATTTTTTTAATACATGCACACCTTTTTTTTCTTTGCACATTTTCAACGTTCTTCAAATGCTGGATTAACATTTTTTTAAATATAAGATTAACCATTTTCTAACACATGGTCAACATTTTTTCTATAAAAACATTTAACATTTTCAGATGCTTGATTAACAATTTTCAAATACAAGATTAGCAATTTAACATTTTTACTGCATCATCACCTAACACACACACACACACGCACACGCACGCTGCAAGGTCGGACGTGGCAGCGGCCGGGAACGGAGGCGGCGGCGGCGGCGGTTGCTCGGGAGAGAGGGCGGAGGCCGGGAACGGAGGCGGCGGCGGCGGTTGCTCGGGAGAGAGGGCGGAGGGGGTTACAGGGGCGAGCGAGGCGGCAGTACCGAGGCCGGCGGCGGCCTTGTATGCGGCAAGGGGCGAGGGCGCGGCGGCGGGCGGCGAGGGCGAGGGCGACGGCGGGCGGCGGCGAGGGCGAGGGCGACGGCGCGCGCGCGAGGGCGAGGGCGACGGCAGGCGGCGCCGAGGGCGCGCAGAGACGAACAAAGAGAAAGGGCGGGCGGCGTCGAGGGCTTGTATTTATAGGCCCCCGCCTTTAGTCGCGGTTGGCGACGAGACCCGCGACTAAAGGTACCCTTCAGTCGTGGTCCGCCCCCAACCGCGACTAAAGGGTTTTGCCGCCGCTGCTCGTTCAGAGAAGACCCTTTAGTCGCGGTTGGGGACAACAACCGCGACTAAAGGGTACCTGATGTCGCGTCCGCCTCCCCAACCGGGACTAAAGGGTCTGTCTTTGGCGGCGCGGTGCGGTGGGATGTTTAGTCCCACTCGCTAGCCGAGAGGCTTCGACAGTGGTTTATAAGCGGCTGCGCCACCACTTCGAGCTCCTCTCAAATGCAAGCTTACGGGCCTATTCATTACTATGAGCTGTGGGCCTATTGGGCCTTCTGCGGGCTGAATCTGGCCCATTAATGGGTTTCTAGTCGTATTCAGCCGTGGTGGCCCGAAGAGGTGGCATATTTTTATTTTTGCCTGTTTTTGTTTTCATTTTTGCTTTATTTATTTTGTTTTGTTTCTACATACAACAAAAAACTTATTTATTTTATTTTATTTTGTTTCTAATTACTTATTTATTTTACTTTATGATAATTATTTTTGCTACTAAAGTTTCTAATTACTAATTTATTTATGTTATTAAAATCTTAAAAATACAATTATATATCAAAAAATCAGAAAATAAAACTAATTCATTTTAAATTCTTGTTTTTCTTCTGTTTTTTTCTTCCTTTTTTCTTCTTTTTTTTCTTCTGTTTGTTTCTTCCTTTTTCTTGTTTTTCTTCTTTTTTTTCTTCCTTTCTTCCTTTTTCCTTTTTCTTCTGTTTTTCTTCTGTTTGTTTTTTTCTTATGTTTTTCTTCTGTTTGTTTTTTTTCTTCTGTTTTTCCTTTTTTCTTCTGTTTTTTTCTTCTGTTTTTTTCTTCTGTTTTTTTCCTTTTCCCTTCTTTCTTCTTCTTCCTTTTTCCTTTTAAAATCAGAAAAATAAAACTAATTCATTTTAAAATCTTAAAAATACAATTATATATCAAAAAAATCAGAAAAATAAAACTAATCCCTTGAAGGTTTGACAAAAGGTTTGATACATCATTCAGTTCATCGACCAAATACAAAGTTTGGTACAATAAATTATTACACATCAATTCTTCCCTTGTGTCCTCGCTTGCTTACGATTGTGCCGTATCCATGGAGCATCCTCACCATTTAACTTAATGCTTGGGTCGGTGTTCACTTTGAAGGCGGAATTTCAGCAAACATATTATAATCTTCGACATGTCCGTCTTGTCCTCCACTCCCACGATGTTTCTTTTCCCTGAAAGAACAATGTGGCGCTTTGATCATCGCATGATGTCTCGATCGTTTTCTTATCTTTCCGTTTCCTCGGTTTGCTACTCATGTCCTTCACATAGAAAACCTGAGCGACATCTTTCGCTAGGACGAATGGTTCGTCAAGGTAACCAAGATTGTTGAAATCCACCATTGTCATTCCGTATTGCTGGTCCACCTTTACCCCACCTCCCGTTAGCTTGAACCATTTGCACCGAACAAAGGGACCTTAAAGGAGGGTCCATAGTCAAGTTCCCATATCTCCTCTATGTAACCATAATATGTGACCTTTTGCCCATTATCGGTTGCTGCATCAAAGCGACACCACTGTTTTGGTTGGTGCTCTTTTTATCTTGGGCGATCGTGTAAAATGTATTCCCATTTATCTCGCACCCTTGGAAAGTCGTTATAGTCGAAGATGGTGTCTTGGCCAACATGTACAGCTGATCTACAACATCATTGTCATTCATTAAATGTTTTCTCAACCAACTGCCGAAAGTCTCCATGTGGGCCTTCCTAATCCGGATTCAGCTTCCGGGTTGTCGAACGTAAAATATTCTTGTGTTTCTCAAAGCACGGAGCCACCAAGCTGGAATTGGTCAAGACAAAGTGTGGTGTGCTTCATCGAGAATGGCCGTCCATACATATCGTTGATTTCCTTCCGATCGTGCCTTTTCCACTTAGTCTCCCCTCGTGCCGCGATCGAGGAAGACCAATCGGCTTAAGGTCAGGAACAAAGTCAACACAAAACTCAATTACCTCCTCATTTCCATAGCCCTTGGCGATGCTTCCTTCCGCCTAGCACGGTTCTGAACATATTTCTTTAATACTCCCATGAACCTCTCGAAGGGGAACATATTGTGTAGAAATACAGGACCGAGAACGAAAATCTCTTCGACTAGGTGAACCAGGAGGTGCGTCATAATATTGAAGAAGGATGGCGGGAACACCAACTCGAAACTGACAAGACATTGGATCACATCGCTCAGAACGTGGTAGAACTTGGATTGATTACCTTCGAGAGATTGCATTGAGGAATGCACATAGCTTCACAATGGCTACTCGAACATTTTCCGACAGAGCCCCTCAAAGCAATCGGAAGCAATTGCGTCATAATCACGTGGCGTCGTGAGACTTCAGGTTTTGGAACTTTTCTCCGCCATGTTTATTATTCACTTTATATTGGACGAGAATCCAGACGGGACCTTCATACTGCTCGGGCATTCAAAAAGATGACCTTCTCTTCTTTGGTCGAGCGTAGTGACACGACCTTGAAACCATTCCGGATGCGGTCATCGTGGTCTTTCAAACGTTCTGGTCTGCCGTGCTTCCTTTGTATCATTTGTCTTCCCATACACGCCCAAGAAGCTTAGGAGGTTCACGCAAATATTCTTCGTAACGTGCATCACGTCGATTGCAGAGCGGACATCTAGGACTTTCCAATATTCTAGCTCCCGAATATAGATTTCTTCTTCCACATGGCTGCGTGCCCGTCGGCTCCCTTCGAACTGATTGTCCGCCAGACCCTTTCCAAAGATGACTTTCAAATCCTTGACCATATCAAATACCTCAGCACCGGTCGTTCCGCGAGCTTCGCCGGTGATCTGCCTTGCCGTTGTAATGCTTGCCTTTCTTTCTTCATGGATGAATTTTCGAAGAAATCGACGATGCCCAAGGTACACGTTCTTCTTACAATTTGGCAAATGTACACTTTCGGTCTCATGTAAGCGGTGCGTGCATGCATTGTATCCCTTATTTGACAGTCCGAAAGGTTACTAAGAGCAGGCCAATCGTTGATGGTTACGAAAAGCAACGCTTCGTGAGGTCAAATTCCTCTTGTTTGTGCTCATCCACACACGGACACCACCCCACAGCTGTAAAAGTTCATCAACTAATGGCCTTAGGTACACATCGATGTCGTTGTCGGGTTGCCGGACCTTGGATGAGCACCGCATCATAATGAACTTCCGCTTCATGCACAACCAAGGAGGAAGGTTGTAGATGCATAGAGTCACGGGCAGTGCTATGGCTGGAGCTCGCCGCCAAAAGGATTCATGCCATCCGCATTTAGAGCAAATCTTATGTTCCTTGCGTCACCTGCAAAATCTTTGAACCATCTGTCGATCTTTCTCCATTGCGCTCCATCTGCGGTGTGTCTCAACTTCCCGTCCGACTTACGGTCCTCTTTGTGCCATCGCAACAACTTGGCATGCTCTTTGTTCATGAGCAGACGTTTCAACCGTGGTATTATAGGAGCATACCACATCACCTTGGCGGAACCCTCTTCACGGTTTCGCCCTCAACATCGTCACCGGGGTCATCGCCTCGATCTTGTAACGCAATGCAAGATGCATACCGGGCATTCATTCAAATTCTCGTATTCACGCGGTAGAGGATGCTGATGCATGCATGTATCTTGTAACCTCTAAACCTAGAGGGCGACAACCTTCTTTGCTTCAGACGATGGCGGGCAACTCGTTATCCTTTGGAAACATATTCTTCAACATTTTCAGCAAGTTTTCAAATGCCGAGTCAGCTACATCTGCTCTCGCCTTCCATTTCAGCAAATCCGAAGTGCAGCCCAGCTTTTGAGACCATCATCGCATCCGGGTACAGCGCCTTTCGTGATCCTCTAACATGCGATCCAAATTCTCCCTCTCCTTTTCGGCCAGCGTCTCCGTGCATCAAGCAATGGTCCGACCAAGATCATCAACGGATCATCACGTGCCTCTTCTTCACCTTCCCTTCACCTTCAAGCATCCTCCATGAAAGTATCACCGAAATGAGCAAGATAGCTTTCATCGATGAAATCATCCCTTCTTCATCTTCTTCCATTATAACCCTCTTTCTCCATGCTTGGTCCAACAATTATAGCTTGGCATGAAACCCTTCAAGCAAATGCATGTGAACAACTCTTGAGGAAGAGTAACCCTTCTCATTCTTACAGATAACACATGGACAGATAACAAAACCCCCCCGCTTGTTCGCATTAGCCACTACGAGGAAATCTTTCAAACCCGTAGTGAACTCGCCGGAGAGTCGGTTACCGTACATCCATTGCCGATTCATCTGCATTATTATAATATAAAATATATAATTAACCATCATGCATTTGTTAAACTAACTAGCTACAAACAATATAAATTAAACAATGAACTACACACATGCATATTGACACATCAAAGGTTCATCAAGTTGCTAACCGCGATCGAAGAGTGTGGCTCCAACACTTCATGTCATGTTTGTTTCATGCTCTTGGGGCATTTCATCAAACACCTTATGTGCATAAGAGGAACCAAAAGCAAACCTACACCCACTTGTGAAGAGAATGGCTCCAAATGGCTAAGTGTTGGCTGCTGGATGGGTATATATAGGGAGGGCTTTAGTTGCGGTTGGCACGGCAAACCAGTGACTAAAGGTGCCGAAAACCTTTAGTCGCGGTTGTCTGGCCAACCGCGACTAAAGCCCCTCACGCACCACTGGCCACCGAGCGCCAGGCCCAGCCTTTGGTCGCGGTTCACCTCGTAACATGACTAAAGGTCCCATTAGTCGCGGTTCCTACAGCTTCGCGACTTATGGGGCTGGACGGAAGCCTGTTTTTCCACCAGTGAAACTTCCCGGAGCAAGAGGAGGAAGAAGAGGATCTTCCTATGGTAGAGGCTCGACCGCAAGAAACGGAGGTATTAGACCGGGTAGGGAAGTCTAGTCCTAAGCGCAAGTGGAAGCGCAAAATATATCCGACGTCCGCGGTCCGTAGGAGTGCTAGAATTCGCACGGCTAAGAAATTTCACGATGAGATATGAAAGGAATTTTCTGGAATAGCAGAGGTCTTAAGGACTTGGCTAAAAGGAGGTTCCTGGCGGAGGCGTCCATTGAGTATCGACTGGACTTTATTGCCGTATCCGAAACGGGTAGAGCCAATTTCTCGCCTCAATTTCTCAATACTGTTGTCGGGGTATGGAGTTTGGTAGCATTGTCTTCCGCCGAGAGGAAGGTCGGGCGGTATCTTACTTGGTGTGAGATGCGACTCCTTGAGGTCCGCATGTGGTCATGGGGATTTTTTTTGTTAAGTTCGTGGTTCGCTCAAAAGTGGATGGGTTTGATTGGGTTTTGGTTGCGGTGTATGGGGCAGCGCAGTGAGCTCAAACCTGACTTTTAGTTGATCTTGTCGAATCATGGTCCGAGCAACTCCCAATTCGGTGGGGGTGATTTTAATATTATTAGAAGACGTGATGAAAAAATAATGACAACTTCGATGGAAGATGGTCATTTATGTTCAATACCATTATAGAAAGCTTAGATTTGCGAGATTGGGCTTTCAGGAGAAAGTTTACAGGCTAATTAGCTACCAAATCCAACGTTTGAGAAGTTGGATCGAGTTTTGGCAAGTGTTGCGTGGGAACAAGTTTCCTTCAGAACGGTACAAGCGCTTTCTCGTGGTATTTCTGATCACACACCCTATTGCTCGATTCGGTGGGGCCACGATTCGGGCAACAAGAATTTATTCTCCTTCGAATGGCGTGGTTTGAAAGAGAAGGATTTTGGATCTTGTAGCCAGAGAATGGGCTAAAGACGCTGGAGGTAGGAATGCTCTAGAGCGTTGGTAGAACAAAATTAGACATCTTCGGAGTTTTCTTCGAGGGTGGGCTAAGCATCTAGGTGGAATGTATAAGGTGGAGAAGGAACGGCTGCTCTCCTTATCCAAACCCTAGATGTTATGGCAGAAACTTCGATTTTGTCCATACGAGCTACATATCAAGCATGAGGCTGAGGGGAGGCTGAAGGAGTTACTTCGTGAGGAAGAATTGAAGTGGGCGCTGCGGGCAAAGGTGACAAAAGTTGTCCAGGGGGATGCGAACACTCAATTCTTCCACATGATAGCCAACGGTAAGCACCGAAAGAAGAGAATATTCCAGTTAGAACAAGATGAGGGCACCATTGTCGGTCAGGACAACCTCAAACTTTATATTACGGACTATTACAAGCGTCTTTTCGGACCTCCAGATGATAACTCTGTGTCCCTGGATGAATCTAGAGTGCACGATGTCCCTCAGCTTACTTCTGTGGAGAACGATATCCTAACTGCCCCTTTTACGGAAAAAGAGGTTTTTGAGGCGGTCTCCAACATGAAGTGTAACAAGGCACCCGGGCCGGATGGTTTCCCGGCTGAGTTTTATAAGAAGTGTTGGCATATTATCAAAGGGGACTTGATGCCGATGTTCCATGATTTGTTCGCGGGACATTTGCAGCTTTTCCAGCTAAACTTTGGCACTATTACCTTGTTGCCTAAGAAGACTGACGCCATTCGAATTGAGCAATTTCGGCCTATTTGCCTTTTGAATGTATGTTTCAAGATCTTTACCAAGGTGGGTACGTTAAGGCTCACGCAGATTGCGCAGACTGTTGTGCAACCTTCTCAAACGGCCTTCATGCCGGATAGGAACATCCTAGAAGGGGTTGTGGTCCTGCATGAAACGCTTCATGAAATTCATACGAAAAAACTTGATGGTGTTATTTTCAAACTGGATTTCGAGAAGGCGTATGACAAAGTCAAATGGCCGTTCCTGCAACAGGCTCTGCGGATGAAGGGGTTCGATGAGCTCTGGCGCAATCAGGTGGAGACTTTCACACAAAAAGGTAGTGTGGGCATTAAGGTCAATGATGACATAGGCCATTATTTCAGAACACATAAAGGGCTGAGACAGGGAGACCCTATGTCGCCTATTACATTCAATATCGTGGTTGATATGTTGGCTATCCCGATTGGGAGGGCCAAGGAGGCGGTCGGTGGATGGATTGGTGCCTCATCCGGTAGATGGTGGGCTATCCATCCTGCAATACCGACGATACAATCATTTTCATGGAACACGATTTGGCAAAAGCGAGGAACATGAAGCTAGTCTTATGTTTATTTGAACAGTTATCGGGGCTGAAGATTAACTTTCATAAGAGTGAGTTGTTTTGCTTTGGGAGGGCCAAAGATGACCAACAAGCTTATACACAACTGTTTGGCTGCGAAGTTGGGGCGTTACCATTCACCTATCTGGGGATTCCAATGCACCATCGTAAGTTGACTAATCGTGAATGGAAGTGTATCGAAGATCGCTTTGAGAAGAAACTGAGCTGCTGGAAAGGAAAACTCATGTCCTATGGAGGCCGGTTAATTCTAATTAACTCGGTGCTCACGAGTTTACCTATGTTTCTCCTATCGTTCTTGAGATCCGATGGGTGTTCGGAAAAGGCTAGACTTTTATCGTTCTCGTTTCTTTTGGCAGAGTGATGAATCCAAGAGAAAATACAGATTAGCCAGATGGGATATTATATGTCAACCAAAGGACCAAGGGGGACTTGGGGTTGAAAACCTTGAGATCAAGAACAAGTGCCTGCTTAGTAAATGGTTGTTTAAGTTGTCTTCTGAGACAGAGGCAACGTGGGCGCAGATCTTAAGGAGTAAATATCTGCACTCAAAGACATTGTCCCAGGTTACTCTGAGACCTACAGATTCACCGTTCTGGAAAGGGCTTATGAGGGTTAAAGCCGCTTTCTTTAATAGAACAAAATTTATTGTCGGCAATGGCGAGAATACACGTTTCTGGGAGGATACGTGGCTGGGGGACACGCCATTGGCTACACAATATCCAGCTCTGTATCGTATTGTTCAGCGTAGGGACTCTCTTGTTGCCACAGTTATGCAGTCGGTACCTCTAAACATCCAGTTTAGGAGGGTGCTTGTTGGGCCTCGTTGGGAGGCATGGCTGAACCTTGTCCGTAGGCTGATGGACGTTCAGCTAACTCCTAACCGCGATCAGTTGCTTTGGACACTAACTAGGACTGGGGTATTCACAGCCAAATCGATGTATGTTAATATTATTAATTCTGTTGTAATACCCACTTCCAAGGAGGTTTGGAAAGTTAAGGTTCCTTTGAAGATTAAAGTGTTTATGTGGTTTGTGCATAAGCAGGTTATTACGACTAAGGACAATCTAGTTAAGCTTAAGCTGGACAGGTTCTACTAGGTGTAGTTTACGTGATACGGAGGAGACCATCAAGCATTTATTCTTTGACTGTCCGTTGGCTCATGGGTTGTGGCGCCGTGCAAATTGCCTTTAATATTACTCCACCCACTTGGTAAACACGTTATTTGGGGCGTGGCTTGTTGGGATTCAGGCCGACACAGCGGACATATTCGATGTAGGAGTATGTGCGTTATTATGGGCAATTTGGAATTGCGAAATGATTTGGTTTTAACAGAGCAACAAATACTCACTTTTGCAGGTGTTATTCGAGCTACAGCGCTGATCCGTACGTGGTCGTTACTCACTCCGACGGAGGCCAGGGAGCATTTGGTTACTGGGTCTGTCCGGTGGGAGATGGTGGCGCGGGATATCTTCAACCGGTTTGGATGGCGATCATGTAATAGGATAGGCATTTAGTTTTACCTATCTAGTTTCATGCTGGCCGGTTGTGAGTGCTACCTTTTTATGCTTTGTCATGGACGTTCTATGTTGAGCTTATCCATGCGCGTATTACGCTGATGTAAGACATTGTTGAGACCTTGATTTATTTATAATAATAGAGGCCGTATGCATCGTTCTGATGCAGAGGCCGGGGATTTCCCCCTTTTCGAAAAAAAAAACAAATATATGTTGATCTATTGACTAGCCTAGCCTTGGTTTATATAATATATTGTACACCGAAAGTCTGGGATTTAAAAAGTCCTTGTCTTGTGCGCCAAGTCTTTTGAGATTTTCCTTGTATATGTCATGGGCTGTTCATAGTGGCCCATTAGTGAATCGCTATGGGGTCCTCGGCCCAGCCCTCCTGGCCGAGAGACGACGCGTTGAGTACACAAGAAAATTAGTGCCTAGATCCGCCCGGCTCATAGGCTAAACTAGACGAATTGCTCAAAAATATATATATAAAACAATGTATCATTTTTTTTGAGAAAAAAATGTATCCAGGGAGTACTACTAAACAAGCCCGCGTGACAGCCATGCTCTTGTCCACTTGCCATTTTGTCTATTGTGACCCCATACAATGCATTTGATCTTGTATACTAAAAATAGAGCAGCAAGTGGCCCTTCACTTGATCCATACGTCCCGAGATAGATCCAAGTGGTCTATATAAAGCATAGCTGCGTTTGCCATTCTTGATAAGTTGGCTAAACATCTAAGAGTAGCTAGCTAGGATGGACATGAGTATGGGCAGGGGCTCCATCATGACAGCGAGAGCGAGGGCTACAACACCATGGGTGTCTACTAGGCGTCACAATGCAAATGCAAGTAGGAGTAGTATATCGGTGAGGTCTCACTCCCACGGTGATGGCCCAACCCAAGCAAACAGCTACAAAAACGCGCCGGTGACTGCCGTCACTTGTGAAGAGCTGTGTGGCTATGCGCGGTCCGTCTGGGGTAACTTTTTCATCGACCATGTGCCGCAACCACTGCAGGTACGTACGTTCCGCAGCGTTGGACCTGCCTACCTACTGGGTATTTTCCTTTTCCGGATTATTATTACGATACATCATACTACTGCTTGTGGTTTAGTCGATTCAGATTCGGTTCAAAGTTCTATACATTAGTATGCGCTTGCATTATGTGGCATTGTTGGCCATTTAAACTCTACTCGCTCCATTCCGAAATATAAGATGTTCTAACTTTTCTTTGAGTCAGATGTATATAGACGTGTTTTAATATGTTTGTTTACTCATTTTAGGCTGTATCCAGTCCATCTTGAAATATCCAAATCATCTTATAATGTGGAACGGAGGGAGTACTAAGTTCTTGTTTCTCTGTTTTATACAGTACCTAACTCTGCAATATTTTTGTATGTGCTCGCAATTTTTTTTTTTTTTTTTGGAAAAGGGGCAGCTCCCCGGCCTCTGCATCAGGGGTGATGCATGCAGCCATCTTATTAAGCAGAATTCAAAAAGTGCGTACAGAATTCCAAAGTCTCAAAGAAAAAAACAGGCCACGCAGGGCATAGCAGGCTAGAAACACAAACTAGCCAAAAAATAAACGGCCACAACCGGCTGGGTAGATAGATAGGAAAACTAATTGCCTATCCTACTACATGACCGCCATCCAAACCGGTTGAAGATATCCCGAGCAACCATCTCCCACCGGATAGACCCAGTAACCAAATGCTCCCTGGCCTCCATCGGAGTGAGTAATGACCATGAACGGATCAACGCCGTAGCTCGGAAGATAACCTGCAAAAAATGAATCCGTGATGCTCTGTTAAAAACCAAATCATTTCTGCAAAGCCAGATGGTCCACATAAAAGCACAAACCCCAACCCGAATATGTTTTGCTATTGTAGAGTCAATCCCAGATAGCCAGTTTCCAAATAAATCATTTATAGTATTCGGCGGGTTAATATTAAAAGCGATGTGGACCGTCTGCCAAAGAACCTTGGCCAGTGGGCAATCGAAAAAAAGATGCCGAATAGTCTCATCTCGGTCACAGAAACTACACCTAGTAGGTCCTGTCCAATTACGCTTCAATAAGTTGTCCTTTGTAAGAATAACTTGTTTATGAACAAACCACATAAACACCTTTATTTTCAAAGGAACTTTTATATCCCAAATTTTCTTGGAAGTTGGAATGGAGCTTGTATTGATAACATCAATGTACATTGACCGTACAGTAAACACTCCAGACTTAGTCAACTTCCAGCGTATTTTATCCGGTTGGTCAGAAAGATGCACCTCCATTAGTCTCCGTACTAATTGGAGCCAAACCTCCCAACGATTGCCCACTAAAGACCGACGAAACTGAATATTAAGGGGGACATATTGAAATACCGTTGCCACGAACACCTCACGTCGTTGGGCAATACGATATAAGGATGGATATTGAACTGCCAGAGGTGAATCTCCCAGCCAGGTGTCTTCCCAGAAATGTGTATTGGCCCCATTACCAATAACTACTTTTGTCCTATTGAACATAAGTTGTTTCACTTTCATGAGGCCTTTCCAGAAAGGCGAATCCATCGGCCTAACTGTTACCTGAGACAACGTCCTAGTCTGAAGATACTTGTTGCGAATGATTTGCGCCCACATGGCTTCCGCACCACTCGCGAGCTTCCATAACCACTTACTAAGCAGGCATCTGTTCTTAATCTCCAGATTCTCAATGCCTAGCCCGCCTTGGTCTTTGGGTCTACATATAATATCCCACTTAGTAAGCCGGTACTTTCTTTTAAGCTCATCCCCCTGCCAAAAGAAGCGTGATCGATAGAAGTCCAGCCGTTTCCTCACTCCCACTGGAACCTCAAAGAAAGATAAAAGAAACATTGGCATACTTGTGAGGACCGAATTTATCAGCACTAGCCGTCCTCCATATGACATTAGCTTGCCCTTCCAGCAGCTAAGCTTCTTTTCAAATCGATCCTCGATACACTTCCACTCTTTGTTCGTTAGCCTACGATGATGAATCGGAATGCCAAGGTATGAAAAAGGTAGACTTCCCAACCCGCACCCAAACAATTGCCTATATGATTCTTGTTCATCTTTGGCCCTCCCAAAGCAGAACAATTCGCTCTTATGAAAGTTGATCTTTAACCCCGATAATTGTTCAAAAAGACATAACAGCAACTTCATATTCCCAGCCTTTGCCAAATCATGCTCCATGAAGATTATGGTATCATCAGCATATTGAAGGATGGATACACCGCCATCAACCAGATGAGGTATTAAACCACCCACTTGGCCATGATCCTTAGCCCGTCCGATCAAAATTGCTAACATGTCCACCACGATGTTAAACAATACAGGGGACATAGGATCTCCTTGTCTGAGGCCCTTATGAGTCTGGAAGTAGTGCCCTATATCATCATTAACCTTAATTCCCACACTTCCTTTTTGCGTAAAAGATTCTACTTGATGGCACCAAGCCTCATGAAATCCTTTCATACGCAAAGCCTGCTGAAGGAATGGCCACTTAACCTTATCATACGCCTTCTCAAAATCCACTTTAAAAATTACCCCATCTAATTTTTAGAGTGAATTTCATGGGCGTTCATGCAGGACCACCACTCCTTCGAGTATGTTTCTGTCCGGCATGAAAGCAGTTTGTGATTGTTGCACTACAGAAAGCGCGATGCGTGAAAGCCTATTTGCCCCGACTTTGGTGAAGATTTTGAAACTAACATTGAGAAGGCAAATTGGCCTGAACTGCTCAATTCTCACCGCCTCAGATTTTTTAGGAAGTAGTGTGATAGTTCCAAAATTCAGCTGAAAAAGCTGAAGCTGACCCGCAAAAAGATCATGAAACATGGGTAGCAGATCCCCCTTAATAATGTGCCAGCACCTTTTATAGAACTCGGCCGGAAACCCATCCGGACCGGGTGCCTTGTTATTTTCCATTTGTGTGATGGCATCAAACACTTCCTTCTCCGTGAATGGCGCAAGCAAGATATCATTCTCAGCCGCCGACAGTTGAGGAACATCCTCGATCCGAGACTCATCCAAGGTTACACAATTATCCTCTGGTGGTCCGAATAACTGTCTATAGTACTCAGTGATATAATTTTTAAGATTATCCTGCCCAACAATAGTACCTTCATCTTGCTCAAGTTGGAAGATTCGTTTCTTGCGATGCTTACCATTAGCAATGAGGTGAAAGAATTTAGTGTTCGCATCCCCATGAGTGACCTTGTGGACCTTGGCTCTCAACGCCCACTTGAGCTCTTCCTCACGGAGCAGCTCTTTCAACCGCTTTTCAGCCCCATATTTAACTTGCAACTCAGCAGGAAGCAGAATCACAGTTTCGGCTTTGGTATCTAGGGCTTGTACAATAGAAAGGAGTCTATCCTTCTCAATCTTATACATCCCACTTAAGTGCTTAGCCCACCCCCGTAAGAAGCTTCTTAAGTGCCGTATCTTATTCTGCCAGCGCTGAACTGCGGTCGAACCTCCAACCCCCTTTGCCCACTCCCTGGCCACTATGTCAAAAAAACCTTCACGTTCGAACCATGCCATTTCGAAAGAGAAGTTATTCTTGTTTCCCACATAATTTGACTCCCCGGAGTCCACGAACAGTGGCGTGTGGTCAGATATGCCCCTAGTTAAAGCTTGCACCGTGACCAAAGGGAACTTCTGTTCCCATTCTACACTGGCTAGGACTCGGTCAAGCTTCTCATAAGTGGGATTAGGCAACGCATTGGCCCAAGTAAACTTTCGACCAGAGAGTTCAATCTCCCTCAGATCCAAACTCTCAATAATAGTATTAAACATGAAGGACCATCTACCGTCAAAGTTATCATTATTCTTTTCCTCTTTTCTCCGAATGATATTGAAATCACCTCCCACCAACAGGGGAAGCTGCTCGGACCCACAAATGCGAACCAGATCCGCCGAAACTCTGGTTTGAGTTCGGCTGCGCTGCTCCATACACCGCCACCAAAGCCCAATCGAACCCATCGATTTTGGACCGTACCCGAAACTTAACCGCAAAATCTCCCATGACCACACTCCTGACTTCCAAAGTATCGCAGCTTACGCCCAAGAGGATGCCCCCCGATCGCCCTCGCGGGGAGGCAATGCCAGTCAAGTCAATACCACCGACAAGAGAAGAAAGAAATTGAGGAGCAAAATTATCTCGTCCTGTTTCTGAAAGAGCAATAAAATCTAATCTATGCTCCAAGGACGCCTCAGCAAGAAACCTTCTTTTAGCCAAGTCCTTAAGACCTCTGCTATTCCAGAATATACCTTTCATAGCTCATCGTGAAATTTTTTAGCCGTACGAATCCTAGCACTTCTACGTACAGCGGAAGCTGGATACACCTTCCGCCTCCACTTACGCTTAGGTTTGTCAAAATCCACCATCCGGTCCTCATCACCGGTTTGTGGCGGTGGAAGGACCTCAACCTCTACGTTGTCCTCCTCCTCATCTGACTCATTAAGAGATGGTGCTAGATCCGCACACAGGGAGTCCAGCACTCTCACTCCCAAAGCATCTATCTCAGCATCATTCATAGGCCTAACCGCCGCTAAATTGCGAATGGTTTCTAAAGCTCGGTCCGCTTCCAAGTCCAGAAGGTCATTAACCGAGTTGGAAATTTCAGCGTTATTATCCCCCAGAGAAATCCCAACTTGATTCGCATTATGAATAATCTCATTTGAAGAAAAATGCAGAATAGAGTTGGAAATATTAACCGACATACCCGTAGTGGCCTCGATACCATGAAGCTTGGCCGCCCTCGAAGCGCACCTCTGCTGCATATCGTCCACCTCCGGATCCTCGGTGAGGCGGGCACTCATCCGCCGCCCCTCGGAGACCGGGTCCGGGATCCCGCCAAAAGCGATTACCTCCTCCCGAGAGGCAACAGCCGCGTGAAGAGTCGGCCGACTCCCTCCTCCCGGGGAGAGCGGGCCAGGTACAGAAGGCGCCGGGACCACCCGTCCGGTCACCTTCTCCACCCCGACCCCCGACGCCGGTGACGGCGCCATCCCGCAAGCCACGAGTGAGGGAGGGCCTGGGGACGCCTTCCCCAGCCCCCCTCCCGCGGACGCAGCCGTCACCTCCTCCAAGCGGACCGAAGGAGGAGGGTTTGGGGCCTCCTGCCCCATACCTCCTCCCGCAGAGCCCGACCGCGCCAGAGTCGCCGTCGTTGCCGGGGCCACCTGCCCCAGACAAACATCCAGCCGCCCGGACTCAGATGGGCCAGCGAGCCGCCCTCCCGAAGAGGACTCCTCCCTCTCCTGGGCCCTGCTCAAGATCATCGACGGAGTAGGGTGAATCGAGGGCTCCAGCCGGAGATCCACCTCCAAGCTCGAAGCACCGGCCTGCAAGACGGGCGAAGCAGCACCACCAAAGGAAGGCGAGAACACAATCTCCGAGCCTCCCTCCTGACCAGAAAACTCCACACTGGGACCCTCGAAGTCCAAAGCTGGTAAGGAGTGCTCGAACACATCTGAGGACTCCACCCGCTCACTCCAGAGCCTCGGCGGAGCGGAGGCAGGCTGGAAAGAACCAAATCTGAGAGTAGTCATCGGCACCGAAGAAGTAGGTGCCGTTTCCCCTCCGGCATCCTTCACCACGGACCCCTGTCTCTCGACCTCCCGACTAGAGTCATCTACCCGCGGCTCATTTCGGCCCCCATCATCATCACCTTCGTGCATATCAACATCCACAGCATTAGGTGTGTCGGCAAACAGACTATCATCCTCGAACTCAATCTGAAGAGTATACACCTGTCCGCGATACGCCCACTTCACGACGTCCGGAACATACTCCACGTCCAGGATGCTGACAAGGATGCGAGCCACCCCCTGAGCTCTAGTAAATACCATGTCCACTCGCTCAGGTTTTCCAACCAACACTGCCATACTAGCAACTACCCTGGCATCCTGCAAGGGCTTGTGTGGAGCCCCCGAAAACCGCAACCAGGCCTGAGTAAGTGGCTGACCCTGCGGCTCAGTCAACTTCCACTCGTGGAACTCAAGAATGCCATCGGTGCCTGACACCTTACACATCCCGAAACTCAAGAGCCTCTGCAAATCTTCCACTGACGGAAACTCTACCCTGAACGAATTTGGCTCCAGTCTGACCAACTCCCAAACGAAGTCCCCCGGTGCCAGCTCCCGGAGCCGCTGAATAATTTGGGCCTCGGAAACCTCACCTTTAGTCACCTTGACGATTCCCGAAGTCAAGTTGGGCACCTCATCCGAGGCCTCCTTCTCAACCGGAGACTCAAAGAACGTGAGCTCTGAGCAGAACACACCATACATCATAAGATTAGGTACCTGCTCTCTCAAGAGTGGACACACCCCTGACTCATGGTCGGACTTACCACACGTATCACATAAAACTGCCACACACTCAGCAAAGAAGTGACCTTTATTGCCACAGCGATAACACAACATTCTCTCCTTTTTTCGCGCATACTTTGCTGCCCTGTCTAGCTCAGACTTTTCAGAATCCTCCACAGACAATACCTCAACCTCAGCATGACCGGCAGGAACCTCGCAATTCATCAGTCAAATCTATTTTTACATGTGCATGCAGGCATCCGAGGAATGGATGGTGCTGAGAGTCGATAAACTGAAGCAGGACGTATGCATGTTATTTAAGGCATCCAAACACGTGATAGAGACACTTACCCTTGTGAATGCGTTACAATTTCTTGGAATCGATCATCTCTTCCAAGAGCAGATAGACGTCGCTCTGCGCCACATCAGTGTGTGCGAGTTCAATAGCTCCAGTCTCTATGAGGTGGCTCTTCGTTTTCGGTTGCTTAGAGAGCATGGCCTTTGGGTATCTCCAGGTACATATCTATTGATTTTCTTTTAACATAACACAAGGCACTAATACCCATCGAATCATACGAGCCTTTATATTGTAGATGTGTTTGACAAATTCAAGGACGAACAAGGGAGCTTCAGTAAGGAGTTAACTAATGAACCAAAGGGATTGTTAGGTTTGTACAACGCTGCATTCCTTTTGATTCATGGTGAGCCGGAACTCGAAGAAGCCATATCTTTCGCAAGGTATCATCTTGAGTCAATGAGGGGCAACTTCAAGTCGCCTTTAGCAGAGCAAGTCAAACGAGCCCTTGACATTCCACTGCCAAGGACCTACAGAAGATTGGAGACAACGCATTATCTAACAGAGTACAAACAGGAGGAAGGGCATAACCCGATTCTACTGGAGCTTGCAAAGCTGAAGTTTACCCTTTTACAGTATGTCCATTTGAAGGAGCTCAAGTCTATTTCCAGGTACATCTCTTTGGTACCTACGAGAAATCAATTAATCTAGACTCAAGCAAAAAAAAAAACTTGGGCGTCACAATTATATATGTCATATGTCAGACACTAGCTTAGCTTACTTTCGACATTATGAATAATCTCATAGGCCCTAAACTACGCAAGAGTACCGATCTTGTCTCTATATTTATTATACAATCTGATTAAGGATGTAATTGTTTCAGGTGGTGGGAAGGTGCTTACGAGCACATGGGATTAAGCTATGCCCGGGATCGTCTGGTGGAGTGTTATACTTGGTCCTATACTTTGTTCTACGAGAAAGACTTTGAGATGGCACGAATGATGTTTGCCAAAATACTGGCACTACAAACCGTGATGAATGACACATATGATGCCCATGCCACCATAGTGGAAAGCCGGCTGCTAAACACGGCCATACAACGGTTTGATTACTTTATCTCCACATTCCTTTATATATAGAGAATGAACACACAAACCCTAGTAAACTAGATGACTCTCAACTAATCTTCATCCATTCAATTGGCATTGTAGATGGGATTACGACGCTGATTCTCTTCTGCCAGAGTATTTGAAGATGTTCTATAATTTACTACTCACAACCTTCAAGGAGTTTGAGGATCAACTTGGACTTGACAAGAGAAATCAGGTGGCGTATGTGAAGAAAGAGGTGCAGTACATTCCAATATTAGCAGGAGATGGTGATATTCTTTTCCATAAAATTAGTTCTATGTTTAATTACTTTTAATTGTCTACAGTTCCAAAAGCTATCTACTCATTATCTCCAAGAAGCCGAATGGTCACACCTGAATTTCAAGCCAAGCTTTGAAGATCAACTAAATTTGACTAGCATATCCATAGGCGTGCCAATGCTATGTGTGGCTAGTGCGGTTGGCATGGGCGATGCCCTAATGAAGGGAACATTGGAGAGGGTGGTTGATTACCCTGATGTCGTCATGTCATGCGCGAAGATTGAACGTTTAATGAATGACATTTCAGCAGTTCATGTATAGTCTCTTGGTTTTTGTTCTAATTCTTATGTATCTCCATTAAGCAGCTGGCCAATAATGTATCTAACTATACCTTGTACATATGCAGCTCGGAAAGAACAAAGGAGATGTACCAACCACCGTGGAGTGTTACATGTATGATCACAAGGTCAGCAGTGAGGTCGCCTTGTCCTGCATTGAATCCTTTATGGATGGTGAATGGAAAACTATAAACCAAGCTCGCTTCGAAGATCTTGCACTAATGTCAGCGGGTTTTTTGAAGAGGGTTATCAACTATGCTACCAGCACGTCATTGTTCTATGGTAGGAATAAAGAGGGATTCACATTTGGCACACACCTTCAAGAGACAGTTGATATTCTTTTTGTCAAATCAGTTCAATTGTAGAGTCTCAGACCCTGCTAGTTCAGATTCAGAAGATAACCAAGCTCAAGATGGTGTTTCTGATAAGGCTCACTCCGCCTACAATGATTCTGATTGAGTCCATGCATTGTCACTTGTTATTTGTTTTCCACTTTTTTCATCTGCATTGGTCTACCGAACTATTTGGCTTCGTGCCTTTTTTCATCATTACAATGGCTATTGCTGGCTACTACCTTGCTAGTCGAATTATTGCCATTTGTAGATTTAAAATCTGGCCCTGTAATTCAATGTTACGGGCTGCTATGTAATGGACTTATGCACCTCCTTTTATTGCGATAATCCTACTTGATGTTCTATACTATTTTTAATCATTGGACCATTGAATTTACGATGCTTGTTTTGAATTTATGGATTTATGCTTTCCCCTGTTGTTGGCGAGATATGCCTGAAATGTTGGAAATATGTCTAGGAGCAATAAAAAAGTTGTTATTATTCTATTTCCTTTATGTTAGTGATTTAGTTTATATTCTGTTTATACCAATTGGTGATCAAGTAGCAGATGGATTTACTAAACCGCTTTCGGTGCGGCAGTTAGAAACTTTTAGACGCAATCTCAACTTGGATATTTGTGATTGAGAGGGGTGTTAAACATTGTAAATTCGGTGTTGTATAAACCGTACAGGGTATAGGATGCGTGCGTGTGTTTATCTCTGTAAATCGTCTTGGCTGTTAGGATCGATCTCTTCTCTGTTTTCTATATTAAACACGTACATCTTGTCTATATAAAACATGTATGCGTCCCTGCCCACGGCATATGCTTCTATCCTCTCGTTTTACAACTGGCTGTGAGGTAGCTCAGCACCTGAAAAGAAAACAAATAAAACAGAAATTAAAAGACTTGCATTTCCAAATTAAAAACTTAAATTGAAATTAAAAGGCCACTGTTTCCAAAATAAATCCTTGGACTGAAAACAGAGCTAGCCGGAGTGAGAAATTGTCTTTACAATTTACCACCATTTTTGTGAAACTGTGCAAGAATGTGTGCAACAAATACTCAGGTGCTTGTTGACACTTTACAGACTGACTTAACCCCTCTGATGCTTAGATTTATTTTGCTGCCTATTATGAGGTGACAAAAGCGCCGGTGATATGGCAATCTATTTTGCTACCTGTTATGAGGTGCAGTAGCTCAGCAAGTTTACCGTCTAACCAGACACCATCTTAGCAGGGGAATGTATTCACTTATGTACAGTGTATTTGTAGTTCACAGGAATTTACAGGTTTAGATTACAGAGCTCCCAAACGGAGCCATAAATGGAAACAGAGCCACAGCCGGAGTGGGAAGAGAAGGTAGGACGAGGACAAATCTTCAAAAAGACATCTACACATTCGATAATGTATATGGAATAAGTGAGTCGGATAGGTCAGTATCTCGGCAAAGTAGTCCTTCATTAGCATATTCTTGCCGAGAGCTCGGTTGCACGGAATACAAAGACGACCAACCATCGATCCACGGCGTTTTTTCTTTCTTACCAGCTCCAAATCCTTTGACGAGATGCAAAAAGATGAGGTGCTCGACATCATCATCAAGAAGCATCTCCTCTATGTCGGGATCATATGACTCTGATGATGAGGACGAACTCCGATCATCCATCTAATAAAATTAATTCTTTACTTTGTTACAAACCGTCCGCCGGCTGGAAATAAATCGCTACCAAAACTCTATATAGTAACTTTGGGCAGAACCAAATCCACAGGAAGAATGCCACCGTCTTTAACTTCCGCATAGTTAACCGAATGCAAATCCGCAGCCGCCGCCGCCCCCTACTTCCCCTCAATCCTAACCGCAGACGGTTGTGCGGCTCAATCATGGCTGGACCAGCTGGGCCGCTGACAATAAGCCATTGCACGAAGCTCCCGGACGGATCCGCTGCCCCCGACAAAAAATGGCCACCCCCGAGCTCCAAACTTTGGTGGAGAAGGCGCGGACAATGACGACCGGAGCTCTCCACGGCGCGGGGTGGCCGAGAGGAGCAAACATCACTGGAGATTTGCAGCGAGGGCGGCGACGGAATGACGGGCACGAGTGGAAATTTCGCTCCTGCCAATTCACGCGAGGGATAGAGGGAAACGCAAAAGAGGGGGCGAAACCAAACATTTGGAGGAGCAGGTCGTTTTTTACAGCTCCCCGCATAAAATTTTATGGGACCTTGTTTGGATAATTTTTTGTCCCGGTCCCGTAAATTGGCGTTTATTTTGTGGGACGTGGGATATAGTGGATATGCTAGAGTTGGTCTACCTCACCAACCATGCTGAATAATCGACACTAAAAGAAAAAGGACCAAATTTCAGGAGTTTATCTGAAATGATCTTCAGTGTGATATTATCATGTCAACACAACTGATTTCCCTCGAGAACATCTATTAGCATGGCCATGACGCCGCTTTTTGGTTGGATTTACTACAATAATTTGTGTCTGTTGGCCGCCTCATTTGCTTTCTCAAAGACACTGATTTTGGAGGATTCAGTATGCGTTGCAGTTGCTCGACAAGATGGACACACAAATGAGAACAGAGGAAAAACAGAGCAACAAGACCCGGCCGGTTGTGTTCCAGCCAACAAGTTCAATGCTCTACTTTTTTCACTCAAGAAAAACTGAACCAGCAACATACACATGCCTGCGGGCTCCTCTCTTTTGATGTATACTCCCTCTGTTCCTAAATATAAGTCTTTGTAGACATTTCAAATGGACTGTAACGTACGGATGCATGTAGACATATTTTAGAGTGTAGATTCACTCATTTTACTCCGGATGTAGTCACCTGTTGAAATCTCTAGAAAGACTTATATTTGGGAACGGAGGGAGTAGTTACTAACAGCTGCTTGGGTACAACATATTTTTATTTATCATCATGGTGTTTGTGCTTTCAGAACTGACTGTATTTTTGATTTTTATATAACAACACTATGGAACAACAATTTTCAGGAGTAGTTACTAACAGTTGCCGTTTTTGCTTGGTAACATCTCGCAATTTTCTAACCGATGCAATGCAAATGCACATGGTGTATCCGTCCTTGCTTTTGACAGGATGATGCACATGGTCAATCTTCACTTCACTGTGTAGGTAGCTTGTGTGTGGTGGACAACTTAGCACACTAGAGTTCAGTGAAACTGATTATTTCCCAAGGTGAAACTACATCAGCATGCTGCCGCTTTTTGGTCGAACAGAGGTTTCAGTGAAAAAATAACAGAGAGGTGGTAACTCCACAAGCAGTGGGTGCTGCTCTCCACTGTCGTCCCCTGCTGGCAAATTCAGTCAACAAATTCTGGATAAATTCAGTCAACCAATTCTGGACCTACTTGAAGAATTAACAAGTAATATGCATCGACTTATTTCAGTTCATAAAGCTCTATACCTGAAAAACAGAGGAGTTCATCTAGAATAACCGCCTTCTTGGAACAAATATTCTGTTGTTGTTACCGCTTTGCTTTCTGTATTTTTCTGTTCTTGTCTCATACTGAATTATTTGCCACAGTTTTTAGGGAGGCCTTCCAGCAGCTACTCATCTTCAAAAGGAGCAACAGCAATGGGAGCTTCTGGCTTGAATCATTACAATACAGGTATCAGTTATGTGCTCCTACAGCGTGCATTTTTCCATGTTGACAGATACTTCCTCCGTCCGAAAATACTTGTCATCAAAATGGATAAAAAGAGATGTATCTACAACTAAAATACATCTAGATACATCCCCTTTTATCCATTTTGATGACAACTATTTCCGGACGGAGGGAGTAGAATCATGCATGGTTGAGTAATTGAGACGGAGATCTGACATAGTTGAGGCACGCGTTATCTGACTTCCCCCCGAGTTGAGGCTGTCATCTGTTTGTTGATAGGTATTTATGCTTCTTGGGAGGGAAAATGGAGTGACACACATCATGCTTCAGAACATGCTTCAGACCGGGAACAGATTTGCATACATACATCATGCTTCAGAACACAAGTAGTGGTGCTTCTCAGTTTTCACATCGAGTGTACCTAGCTACTCCCTCCGTTCCAAAATAGATGACCCAACTTTGTATTAAAGTTAGTACAAAGTTGAGTCATCTATTTTGGAACGGAGGGAGTAGGTTATTACTCAACATAAGCATATAAACAACGGGCTCAACACTACATCAATCCTAGAACAAATAAATAATCCCATGAGACCGGCATACAAAAGCACAGGCACAGCCAGCCTAAGCATTCAGGGCACGGGTTCAACCAACTTGTCTCTTCGGAATTGCTTCAACCAAATCCCAGTAAGCACCTCCTCTTGTGAAGGCCACCTCCAAGCCAGGGCAGTGCCTGATATATAGTTCCTCGAGGGCTGGAAGTTGTTGCAGGAGTTCCTCCGGTAGTGTCTCTAACCTTGGGCATCCAACAATCCATAGCATCTTGAGCCGAGGGAATGATGCAACCGCGGCTTGTCCTGCCACCTCCTGGTGCCATCTCTCTAGCTCAGGCACGTGGAAAACTTTCAAGGTTTCCAATTTAGGAAAGAAGGGTGGTGGAGAAATACATGACTCCCCGTTGTTTGTATCATAATTACGGATGCATATACTTGTCAATCTATCCAAACCAAACAAATGCAAGTACACGAGAGAGGGAAGCTGCCACAATGGTGGAAGATCCTTGCAGTTCCTGCACTGACTCAGACAAAGTTCACTGAGATGTTCTAACAGTGTAGAGTCGTGCATCCATGATGAGAACTTGGCACCGTTATAATTACGTAACAGTAAAGCTTCAAGCCTTTTGTGAGGACGAAGGGCCTCTAATATTCCTTCTACATTAGTGTTTACTTCATCTCCATAGCTTCTTGTAACACCTCCATACCAATCGAGTGCCAATCTTTTCAAATTATGCTTGGTGAATATATTGCCTTGTTTAGCATTTTCTGCACTATGCACTTTTCTCAGCTCTGTCAAACAAAGACCACCACCCAGATTCATATCTTTCAGTTGATCAATTCCACGGCCGTCATCACTATCAATGACATAACTCGTCAATGTCTGCAGAGAATTCAGCTTACCGATACCTTGTGGCATGCGCTCCAAATCGAAACACCCAATGAGGAAGAGGTGCCGAAGACTGAGCATATATCTCATGCCTTCTGGTAATTTCTTAAGTTTGTCACAACAAATGAGCTTCAATGTTTGCAGGCTATACAACATGGTAATCGCTTCAGGCAATGCAGATATATCAGAATCAGAACACTCTAGATAGCGAAGATGCTTCATGCTTGCCATACGTGTCTCAATTGAGCGTGTCCTCAATGCTCGCAGGGACATGAATTTTGACTTGGCCATACTCAGCGGAGTGCATAGTCCATCCCAAATTCTTTCCAGTCCGGGTGGACTAATATCGTGCAGGGTCGGGGAGCTAGCATTTCCTTCATGGCTGCAATAGTATCATTGCTGACATGATCAAGTGACAAATATCGAACCTGATGCTCTAATGAACTAGCATATGTGGATCCTTGCAGACTTTCTTGACTTGATGAAGATTCTTGCAGAATGGAGCAATCATTTCCGCTTAAAGAGTCAGCAAGATCATGCATAAGATCATGCATCTTGCAAGTAGTTGGTTGGTGGACGAACTCGTCTCCAATCATTAAGATCCTATTCTTTTGAATCTCAACATCTTGGAGGAAACATCTCCAAACTAGCACATTGAAAATTTATTGGCCTCTTGTTTCTGATGCAATGAAGTCATTTGCCATCCATAGCTGGATTAACATGTCTTTATCCATCATGCTATCCTTGGGGAAAATAGCACATAATGAAAAGCATTTTTTTTCTTCCGCTGACATGTGATCATAGCTCAGGTGTAGTGCAGGTGCAATCCCAGTAGCGAGGATGTCACTCTTCCATACATCACTATCAACAATAGAAAACCAATGATTGTGATTCTTTGAACAAAGTAAAGCTGCTATAGTCTTGATGGCAAGAGGCAATTCCTTACACTTGTGGACAATACTCTTGGCCATTGAAATCAGTTCCCCTTGCTTCTCTACTCCCCTTCCAAATGCATTTCTGTTGAAAAGCTCCCATGACTGATCCTCATTTAAAAGTGATGTATGATGTGGAGGATGTGTACCCATGATAGAAGCAACTTGATCGCTTCGGCTTGTAACAATTATAGCACTGCTTGAGACAGTATGTGAGCATAACAAAGATCTCATGTAATCCCATTTTTGTGTATCTTCATTCCAAACATCATCCAGCAGTAGGAGGTACCTTTTCTTTCCCAACAGTTCACCAAGTTTCTTCCGCAGTGCTTCCATCTCAGTCAATTCACACTTGTTCATTGTGACAACTTGGATTATAGATCGAATAATTTCTTTGATAACAAACTTGTTAGAGACACAGACCCATATGACCAACTCAAAATGATGCATCACCCTCGGATCATTGTGCACAAGTTGGGCAAGTGTAGTCTTACCAATTCCCCCCATACCAACTATGGGAAGCACCATGACATTGTTATTCTTATTGTTGTTGTCAGCGTGGTCGAGCAATATCTTCACCAATTGTTCCTTCTCATCTTGTCTGCCGACTATATCTGATGCATCAACATGAGAGTGTGTTTGTGGATGATCAACAGTTGGTGTGTCGGTAAGTTGTAGGAAGTGAAAATTGTTCATCTCGACAACCAGTTCATCTATCATCTCAAGGGCATCCTTCATCTTCCTGCTCATGGATAGACGGAAAACAACCGGACTATTGACGGTAAAGTAGCTCAGCGCCTGATATAAAAACCAATAAAACTGAAATTAAAAGGGTTCTATGTTGAGATTGAGCTTAAAATACCGTCGGAGTGGGAAGAAAGTAGGACGAGGACGAACCTTACGTGTGGTGGAGTGGCGGATATGAGCGGCACGGCGGCGCAAAGCCTCGCATCGGAAGGCATCAAGGATGTCGTCGGCTTGGTAGGCGGCAGTCTTGAGGTCCATCATCCACCGGCGGACAGCAGGGTTGGTGCGGCTTTTGGCCGCGGCGTCCAGCATGATGCACTGGACGGCAGCGAGGTGGCGCTCCAACTTCCGGCGGGCCTTGTCCAGCCCCCACGCCCGCAGCAGCTCGCCCACCAGCGCGTCACCGACTTTGGCCGCCACGCTGCCTAGCAGCGGCGCCAGGAAAGGAACCATGTCGGCGCAGGTGAGTGGCTCAAATCAATCAGTGGGTGGTCCGGTGCGGTGACTCTCCCGTTGTGGAGGTTAGTTGGTAAGGAATTATCAGCTCAAGGGTAGTTCATAACGAAATAGAATTAGACTCCTTGTACCTAATTAAGTCAGCCTAAGTTTGTACGTCCAACTGCAAGGAAGCATGTAGCTAGGGCGTTTCCATTGTTTCCTCCGCGCGGTCTGGGCATTTCAATGTCCACACCAACACCATCATCGATGGAATCCATACAAAAGACGGCCGGGTTTTCATTATTTTCTTGTACTAAGCTGGTTGCCAGACCCAATGCCCTCGCTTAACTTAGACGACGACGTCCATGTTAGAATAATCCGAGGCACTTCGTCGATCTATCGAGGACCAAGCAACCACACACGAGGCACAACACCGAGATTTGTTAACAAGGTTCACCGATATGGCTACATCCTCGGGCCATGACTACGGGCGCTCCTTCCCATGATACCGTCACAATACCGCACCCCGGCCGCCCGGGCGCCGGCACACACCGCCGGCTCCCCCGCGTGCATGTGCTATTATGTTGGCATAGGTTACATCGTGTGTCTACCCTCGCTATATATGAGAGGCCTAGGATACAAGTGTCCTATTAGGACATAACTCCTACCCTGTCTACACACAGTACGACTCCAAGTCCAACTGGAACCTAACTTGTACAATAATATTCGACACAACTCTAACAAACTCCACATTGGCGAATATTCTCCACCACCTTGAATTCGTCCATGCGTCGAACCTCCATGTACATTGGACTTGAGATACGCCGTGAGCACCGCTGCTACTCCCAGACTCCATGTGACTCCACCTGCAACTGTAGTCCCTTCTTGTCTTCTTCACAATCAACACTCGAGCAAAATTAAGTTCCTCATTACTCTACCTTGTGCTTCCAACTTCCGGAGAATCCGTTCAACACCATCACACACCGACCACCGTCTGCATGAAAATGAACAACTCACATATTGGACGCCACATATAAGAGTTACCTGAACTCAACGTCATCGCTCTTTCTTGACTGCTTGTCTGAAACTTGAAGGAATTTCACCATCGTCCTGTGTCACCCTGAGTCAAATTCGCAGTTGTCTCACCCTTCTTCCATATAGTCTCTGGCATGTCCCACAGCTATAGCACTCCACCTCCTTCTGTATTTGTCATCCGCAGTTTGCCATGTGCACTGAACACCACAGAATATACGGCCATGTACTCTCTCAGCTTTTGACAATTTCAGACTTTCCGCCACTTTCTCAGATTCTCCATGGTCAACTCATATCCATCTTCCGGCACTGATAGACCCAGTCACCAACTTGAACCCGGTATTCGTCAACACTACTTCAGCACCCTTGCACACTTTGTCTGACCACATGTCTGACCACCAGTGCCTTGGTCTGTCGCTGTGTCCCGTGCTTACCGCACGCCTCGTCGCTATCACCGCGCCGAGCCTCTGCTGTCCTGGTCGAGTCTCTAGGGCTGCAGACCCACACCACTCAAACCCCTACTGCAGAGAACCATCGATCATTACCGACCGATGCCGAGTATCACGTCTCCATCAAACCATTGGTACCCAGTCCGATCCACGTGTCTCTCGCTATCCTGCTGAAATAAACTTCGACTCTCCATGCATTTACGCCGTAGCCCCTCCATCAGCACAGAATGAAGTCGTCCATCAGACTCCAACTCCACCTTCAACATGACTCCGTGGTGGTTGTACGTGCCACCCTCCCGCGCCCTGTCGACTTCAAGCTCTCCTGTGCGCACCTCTTGAATCAACCCCGCGCCATAGTCTGTCGAAGCCGCAGCCCTCAGGCCTGCACCACGTGTTTCCACGCCCCAGAAGTCGGCCACCATCAGCATCACGCTCCTATGTCGTCGTCGCTGAAATCAACCGCCGTCTCCTGCTTTGACCGACATCCCCGTCGATCCGTTAGACAGTCCAGTCCGACCCAGCCGAAATTATCCAACGGCAAACATGCTCCACCCTACGTCGTGTCCGCCTCGCACATCTGTGCATTGCCTTGACGCCCTGTGTTTGCATGATCCTGTCACGACGCGCTCCAGACTCCTCCAAGCCTTGTACGCACGTCGGCATCCTCGACTCCTGTTTGATTGTTGTACCGAACAACAATGTTGCTGCCATGACATCATCTCCTTAGCATACAAGAAAAGAGCCTCAAAAACAGTCCTTGTAGTCTCCGTGCACGTGTAGGAACCACTCAACAATTAACTAGCTCAGCTCCACACCCGTAACACAACCTCTTTGACTAGTTTTCTAGTTCTATTCTTCTCCACACTTGAGATCAACATGGTACCAAACGAATCATGTACCAATACACCGCAACACCTCTCCAGAGAATCGATCTTTTTTCTTAACAAATCTCTCATGCCTTTGCACTTCCAGCATCAGCCACGCCCGCGGCCCGCATGCATATTCCACACACAGTAGCTCACCTAGCCTGCGCCCCGATTGCTAGTGCTCCAGGCTCCAGCTGCATTCCACCCTGACATGGGCCTTTGCCCGCGCGCCTCGGCTGCTGCCAGCGCCCAGCTGCTATGCCAACGTGCACGTCGCGCTGGAGACCACCAGCTCCTGTAACGTGGCACACCACGGCCTTGGGCCTGCCTAGCACCGCTGGGCCTTGCGCCTCGGATCGGGCCGCCTGCCCTAGTCATCTGCACGCTGCTGCTCTCTGGACACGATCTCGCCGAGAACTCGGCTGCTGTACCTTCCGTCGTTGCCACGATCAATCCATCACTCACAAGACGCCGTTCCCATGTACACACCGCCCGAGCCTCCAGTCCGATCGAAATCCTACGAGTTCCACGCTGACGCATCTACGTGCTTCTCCGATTGCCTTGCTGCCAATCCACGCAGATCGGTTGATCATGTCACTGATCCGATCAAACCAGTTGCTATCCACTGTGGCCGCAACTTTCAGTCTCTCGGTCACACGCCGATCAACTTCCGATCTCTGCGGCAAATCCTCTAGATCAACTTCCACGGCCTCTTCGAACCTTGCTCATGATAACACTTGTTAGAATTATTCCGAGGCACTTCGTCGATCTATCGAGGACCAAGCAATCACACACGAGGCACAACACCGAGATTTGTTAACGAGGTTCACCGATATGGCTACGTCCCCGGGGCATGACAACAGGCGCTCCTCCCCATGACACCGTCACAATACCGCACCCCGGCTGCCCGGGCGCCGGCACACACCGCCGGCTCCCCCGCGTGCCTGTGCTATTATGTTGGCATAGATTACATCGTGTGTCTACCCTCGCTATATATGAGAGGCCTAGGATACAAGTGTCCTATTAGGACACAACTCCTACTCTGTCTACACACAGTACAACTCCAAGTCCAACTGTAACCTAACTTGTACAATAATATTCGACACAACTCTAACAGTCCAGACGTCGACGTCTCCGCTCACTGCGAGGCGTATTGTGTACATTCTTAATCTTAATCTTGCCCAATGCCCATCCAACTCATTCTTAATCTTGAACCTCCACAGACCGTCTTCAGTACACAAAGCGTTTTGTGCACACGCATTTGTCATATGGAAATAAGATCAACTCTTCACAACACTCAGGATAAGCGTTGTTGCCGTTGTTGTATTGGTCGACATAGTAGTATACATTCAAGTTTAAATTACAATTTTCAAAAGTACAGTACGGATGGATGTACGTTCAGTTCACTTATCAGATAAGCAACGAACAGATCGTTGAATTCCCTGGTCCCTTGCCACCAATCATCAAAGGACAAGAGGTCAAACAATTAAGGCAGATTCCCGCAAAATAACTATTCAAATGATCCTTTATGGATTATTCATAAAATTTATTTATTTCATATTTTTCACAATTTTGTTTTATCACCATTTTTAAAATTTCAAACACAAATTGTTAAGAAATTCAGAAAGAATTCTAGTGTTTTCAAAATTTTACATGTTGCATTTCAGGGTATCTAGAGTTAAACAGATTAATGTTTCCTCCATTAAATTTAATTTCAAAACCTACACATATATTTGCTGCATATTTCACAATTTTGTAATTTTATTTTCACCATTTTTTCTGTTGCCTAATTCCTTGAATTTTATTTTCTATATTTTTATTCATTTTACTTATGTTTTCCTTTTTTATGTTTTAAATTCTTGCAATCTTCTTTTATTTTCTACAAAAATTCTTGAACATTGTTTTTAGGTATATGAACATGTATCCAAACATGAACGAACAACTTTTTCAAACATATGATCCTTCAAAAACAATAGATTAAATTTTCTTTGAACACACATAAGCATTTTAAAGCGCGAGGATGAAACTTTCATTGCATATATATGTATGGGTATTAATATTGAGATAAATGGGCCTTTTCCATTCTTCCCAATATATGATTTTTCTCAATATTTTTAAAATATGTCAAATATTTTTTCTCCAAAATATATTAAATGTATTTATTGGGCTGTGTAATTGACAGCCCTTATAGAATACTTAAGACCTTTGCTAGGCTATTTGTTCTGAAAAGCCCTAAATAGGAGGACACCCGTGCCCACTCAAAAAAAAAGCAAGGACTCCAGGGCAGATCCTATTTGGCGCTTCAGACGCACTTATAGGCAATTTTGCAAACGGACGATCCTCCAGCGAGCTGGCCCGGCCCCGTCTAACCTTTTCTCTTTTTTTTTTGTTAAAACTTCTAAAAAAATTGTGTGACTTCCAGTTTCGAACCAAAGATCTCTAGGCCATCTCGACCGATTGTCCTAACTCACATCTTTTTTTCCCTTTTTATCCTTTTTTCGGTCGCGGAACAATTTATTTTTTCTTCGAACGGTTTTGTTCGGTTCTTTTTCCTCTTGCTAAATGCGTGAAGTATTTCTTCAAATTTGTGAACTTCTTTTCAAATTGATGAGCTTTTTTTAAAATCAATGAACTTTTTTAAAAATTGATGCCATTTTTTCAGAATCGATGAACTTTTTTTAAATACATGAAATTTTTACAAAATAGATAATTTTTTATTAAATTGATGAACTTTTTTTGAACGGATGTTTTTAAAAATGGATGAACTTTTTCTTTAAAACTGTAATGGGTTTTTCCTACTGGATCAACTACAGAAAAAAATGGAACAAAAAAATTAGCTGCTAGCGAGCGAGCGACCGAACTCAGCTGGGCCACGGTCCGCTAAGCGCGTGCGTCAGCGCAAGCTCAAGTTGCAGGCGCTGAAGGAGCTTAAGTTGACCCTATTTGGCGCTGAAGGAGCTCAAGTTGCAAGCTGCAGGTCCCGGACTCCAGTGGGTCACGAACTCATGATTACTAGGAAAAGCAGTAGATTCCCAAAAGAAAAGAAAATACTAGGGAAAAAGCAAAATATAAAAAAACATTAAATGAAATATTGGGCGGTTTCATGGAGTATATGTAGCCCACTGCATTGCGAGAAAAATGCATGCTGGAAGTTGTTCTTACGCCAGAAAAGAGGTCATAATCGCGGTGATCAAAATCATGGAAAACCCTAAACATGGATGACCTGGATATTGAACAAAGCAAAGGAAAATAATTGTATGCACTGTTTTTCCATGGCAACAAATGTCCTTGTTATTTTCCGCTTAACCAGCGATCTTCTCTTTTCATGTCTAGCCACAGAAACCAACACCACACTTGTTGGATCTGGGCCATGCGCTAACTCAACTTAACTGAGCCGTGCTTCTTCAAAGTACTACATACCTTTCTTCAGTGAAGCTTAATTTGGCCGTGCTCCTCTCCTTTTCCATGAAGAAAGGCATCCTTTCATTTCAGTGTCGAGAACCACGTGAATAACAACTTTCTCCCAACTCTAATCAACGTAGAATAAGCTCAGTGATATGCACAAGTCATACAACCTCATGAAGGTAGTCTCTTTAATTTTACAAGTAAAGTTCGCGTGAATTAAACAAATACAAAATGTGCTCAAGTTATGAACCGTTGGATTGGTGTTTTAAACATGATGAATGTTGTTGTCCCGGCGCTCATGCTGCCCCCAATCGACCGACCGACCAACTCGTTGGATTGGTCCTAAGGCTTTAAGAGCCTACTTATGTAATTACAGAGGCCCCAACCGTATGGGCTCCCTGAAGAAAGAAATGTGCAGGAGAGAAAGAAGAAGACGGGAGCCCGCCAAAGGTCTCGGAAGACCTATCCCGCGACCTCCACCGCACTTGGGGCGCGATGTCCTGCACGGCTGCACCGGGGTGGCTAACCTAAAGGAGCCCAGGCTCGGTGTCCGGCCAGGGGCCCACAAAGCTCGGGGGAGAGGAAACCCTAAGAGGGCGCCAGAGATCTTGTTTCCCTCCAAGACAAGGGCAGCGGAAGGAGAGATCACATCTACCCAAGGTTGTCAGAATCGTGATTCTGTTGTACGATTCTACGACTTTACAATCCAAACTAACCCATGTGATTCTACAATTTTGGTCTGTAGAATCTGCGTTTTAACGATCCTAATAGTGAAGATTCTACGATTTGCGATCCTACCATCGAATCTCCGATCCGATTCAGAATCACGATTCTGACAACCTTGCATCTACCCTCCTTGTAAACCCTAGGCATCCACCGTCTATATAAGGGGAGACCTAGGGTCCTTCATAGGGGTTAATCTCAAACAACAACTCTCGGTGGCAACATCAAACACCCTTGTAACTCTTCGCACGAGATATCCCTCCACCATGCATAATCAAAGCAAGCAGGATGTAGGGTATAACTTTACGGAGGACCGCCACCACACCGCTGCCTCCATAACGTTGATGACATCGTCGCCACGATGGAGGACACCGGCCCTCGCTGCTCACAGCCCACGACTCGAAGCACCAGATCTGACCGAACCGGCACCAGCCGCCCCGCCATCACGCCGCGCTGGCCCGCCCCGCCACCTTCGCCACGCAGCCGCCGCCGCGTCCACCTACCACCACGTCCCAACGACCGGCCATTCAAGACGCCGCCACAACGCCCTGAGGGAGCACCGCGCTCCACGCCCACTCGCCATGTCCCACGCCGAGCCATTATTTGTCCAACGACAGTCTCAACTACATTATTTGAAGGGTGGCCCAAGCCATGATGCCAGTAACTCGACGAAGACCTAACTCCGAAAAATGCTCGATGTGAAGATGGTCAACCATACAGATGGGGTAGAGACCACCTAGACTTCTACCATGAAGAAGAACCCTCCTTGTGATTTTGCCCTTCACAAGAAAGAAATATTTGTGAAATTCCAGAAACACTCGGTTAGCAAATCGAGTAAATATGAAAGTCTTATACAAGCAGTCAGATCTGGAAAACAAGAACAATCACAGATTGCTTCCAAATTGAAAATCATGTAAACCACTTCTTACATCAACTTCATCTGATGCAATATACTTGACATGGTTATTGCAGAAGATAAGCATCAGGTGAAGTTGATGTAAGAAGTGTTCACAAAATAGTAACAAAGAACATCCAAAAGTGATAACCATCTAACTCCATGACTATTAAGAGGAAGCATCACATGTGCAATAATCTGAAATAGGTGGTCGCTGATGGTCCGCCAACCTGATTGTCAATGATGTCAGTATGGATGTTGATCTCCGGTAGAGAGATGTCCTTGGAAGGGTTAAAGCCCTCCACACCAAAGAGCAAGAACTTCATCAACTATTAGAGCATAGAATATCATCACATTAGTGGTCTATGCTAGTAGGAAGATCCCCACAAGCAGCGAATTCAACAGATTTGAGCAAAAACTTCTAATGAATTCAACAGATTTCTAATTAAATCCTTTCCAAGATCGAAGATCAGCGACACATTGTAGTTTCTTGAGACAGTGAAGTTAAATGCGACAAATGAAAAGAAAAAAAATCAGAACCATTTTGTAACTCACCTTTCTTGTTTTAGAAGTTACCGTCTCATGTTTTCCAATGCCTTTATTGCACTTGGCAGGCTTGTTTAGCAGAACCATAGGGGTTCAATATTTTTGGGTAGTTCACGATCTCGGCATGGCCGCTTAATTAAGTTTCTGCTTCTTTCTTCTTTTCAATTTTACTGTTTACTGCAAAGGATGTGCTTGAGAGTTTGAGTCACCTGATACAAGCTGGTTTCCTTCTTTTCTTTTTGATTTTTTCAACACTGTTACTCCAGTCTTGGAAGGCCCCTCGATGAAACAGAGGATATGAAGAGTTGACTCACTTTCCGCCGAGTCCTCATACTTGTCCTTACCAATGCCTACATACTTTCCAACCCTTTTGGATTCATCTATCTGAAGTGCTATGCGAAGGCCGAAGGGCACCTGTCGTGTTCATTGTTTTTATAACCTGCTGCAATGCGAGCAGTACTTGAATCATGTCATGGGCAGAAAAGCAACAAGAAAGGGACAGATAAACTGCAGTTCTCATGTTGTAGCATTACTGGCTTTCTAGAACAGAATTTAACGACACCTGCCAACAAAATCACCATACTTCTGATAAACATAAAGAGTGAAACCAATTTCTGAAAGGTGTGGCATGCTAAACATTAATCAATAGCCACCAATGATACACATCAAGCCGCTTCCAATGGCTATTATACATGAGAATCACCATTGGTTAGGGTATGCGTAGAACCAAAAGAATGACAAAAAATATATCCTGAAATCATGATGAGCAGCAATGAATGGGATGGCTAGATATAAATCATCAATACTACTATATTCTACGTCAAAAGGAAGTTACCAGCCTCAAGAAGTCGCCAACTCGCCATGCTTCCTCTCTTCTGCGTCAATTGCTCTATCCAGTATCCCACCAGATGATGCACTGGCCACAACATGTCAAAGGGCAAGTTTCAGATGTCAGTAATCTTAATCTATGGTTAGATTAACACACCTTAACCGTAAAATGTTGAATGTACTGTTTTTTAAAGACATGTTAAGTGTGCTGTCTTGAGCGTACATTCCAAATAGTACATGTTTTGCAGATGAAGTAACCTATGACCTATGACGAAACGGATGGTGATGCCCTTCTCCTCTTCCATCTTCCTCTTCTCCCATGCAGTAAATCCAGCAAAACAGGTCAGGGACACAAGGTCGGCGCCGAGGCAGGGAACAAAATGCAATTTATGTCACGAAGAAGTATATTAAAGCAGGAACAGGGAACTGCAAAACCTTGAGGCATCCATGTAGCACGAACTGAATCTCGTCGCCTCCGGCTGCTGAACGCGGTGTTGATGGCGATGACCATGAAGAACTTCTGTTTCGCATTAAATCAGCCAATGTCATAGAGGGCCGCGCCGGCGTGCATCATCCAGGGCTAGGCACACCAGCCCGAACATCATCGGCCAAATCGAACGTACTAACTTCCCCGCGCGCTGATTCACGAGGTCAGCCGCCTTCGGGAGCACGAACTCTGCCGCCATTCTGACTCCTTTTCAGACAGAGGCGCGATGGAGAGGAATTGGCGACCGCACCATCACTGGATCCACATCCCCTCCGCTACCCAGACCGCTCCATTCATGCCCAGCAGGATAGCCCCTGGCGCAAGGGCGAGCACAACGACGACAGCGAGGATCGCAGTGGTGATGTGCCGGCGCGATGGGTCCTCGTTGACGCGGGGATCGCCATCCAGATCGGGTGCGAAGCGAGGCGAGGGGACGGGGAGGAGGCGGGGGGAGGGAGAAAGGGCGCGGCCGCACGAAAATCGGTGAGGTGGGGTGATCAATTCCTTTGATCGGTGTTGGTGTGGGGGACGAAGGAAAGGAGGGGAGCAACTAGTTAACGGGCCCTTCTTCGGAAGCCACACGATCAACCCCTCACTTGACGCACTCTCAGCCACCCGTCACATGTCGCGCGCGTTCCCTTCTGATTTTTTTCGCACGCGTTTTTGGATTTTTAAACGGTCTTTTTCTGGTTTTTTTGACATTTTGGTTTTCCACCAGCCTTCCTTAACTTTTAGAACAAAAAAATGTTCGGGAGAAAAAATTGCGAGAGAAAATGCATTTTTATTTTTTTTTCATTCGCGAGAGGCACGGTTTTGCTTCCGCGAGAGACACGTTTTTGCTTTCGGGAGAGGCACGACCATGGCTCTCGGAAACGGAAAACATGCGTTTTTTTATTTTTTATTTTTGCTAGAGGTACGTTTTTGCTTCCGCGAGAGTCACGGTTTTACTTACGCAAGAGGCACGACCATGCCTCTCAAAAAAAAAAACGTGTTTTCTATTTTTTTCATGAGATGCATGGTTTTGTTCCGGCGAGAGGAATAGTTGTGCTTTCGCAAGATTGAGTGATATGCATTGAAAATCCCAGCCACTGAATTCCATCATACAGTAACAGTGGCTGCCTGAAGATTGAGTGATATGCATTGAAAGATTCCAGATAGCTGCTGTCCAAATATGCACTCATTTTAATCCTAATTTGCAACTCCGCTTTATAATTTACCCAAGTATACTCTGTCACCAGCATTCATCAGTGAAGAAGAAAAAGAAAAAAGAGCGTTGGTTGGCCGGAACAGAGCAGCTCCTCTGCTTTACCAACATTCATGTCAATTGTACGAGAAGTGGACGAAAAATTGTGGAGGACAGGGTAGGACAGTGGGCCAAGTGCCAAGTGAACAATATGAACATCCAAGCAAGATTTAGAATTGGTCTCAATGTCAATGTCTAAGTGTCAAATATATCAACATCCAAACAACAAAATTTGTCTTACATGTCAATATCAATGTCCAAGTTGAATTGATATTGGCCCCAATATTAATAGAAGAAAGTATAGTTTTCCCCCTCGAATCCATCTAGGTGGATCAAATCCCCCCCAAAGTCTAAAACCGGTTAAATCACCCCCCAATCTCTGCAATACCAGATCAATAAGCCCCTCGAGTGGTTTTGGGAAGGATTGCAACCGGTTTTGACTATAGGTTGTTGACTTGTCATTTAACTTGTGCCCCACGACGCAATATTCTTGACGAGCGAGCATCGCGCCGGGCAAGTAGTGGCTCTGACCATTCATCCAGGCTGAGGTTGTTGGCTTTGGCGCCGCCGAGATTGTAGCCGAGCGCGTGGTCGCCAGAGCTCAAGAGGTGCCCAAGGTGTTGGAAACCCGACCGTGGCCCACGCTCAGGAGGAGAACCACCTGGACCTGTTCCTGCGGTGACCACGGCGCCCATGCTCGCGCACTCGCCCACGACTCCACGTACGGCGTGATCGCCGCTTATCCTGTATAGTCTGTTGTAACTATCGTAGCGTAGGATGTGTGCATCTGTTGTATTTAAACCCATGAGCTCTTCAGATGGAATATACAAGCGATTCCACAATCTAACTTGGTATCAGACGTTCTCTCTCTCTCTCTCTCGCTTCCGCAATGAGCATCCGACGCCCTCTTCGTCGCACTCGCTCCTTCGGGGATGCCGACGCCGAGTTCATCCTCCCCTGCGTCACCCCCGGCCCTGCGCCGGCTGCCCCTGCAGCACCGGCTCCCGTCGCGGCGCCGCGCGCGCCGCGCCCGCCCAGCGTCTCCTAACGCGCGTTCTCCGTCGCCCCGGCGCCCCTCCAGTGGCGCCCCACCGTGGTATGCGCCCCCACGCCGACGCCCTCGCCATCGCGCCTCCGCCTCTCCAGGTCCCTGCGGTCCCTCCTCCCTCCATGCACCACATCAACATCTCTTCATTCATCCCCTTCAAGCTCAGCATCGACGGGGACAACTACTCGAAGTGGCGCCACTCTTCTGGTTCGTCATGTGCAAGTACCACGTCGAAGAGCACGTCCTCGAGGAGGCCGAGCCGCTGCACGAGGACGCCGTGTGGCGCAACGACGACATCACGCTGGTGCTGTGGATCTACGCCACAATCTTCGACGAGCTGTACGACGTCATCCAGTCGCCCGAGTCCACGGCGTACCACCTCTGGCAGCAGCTGGAGGTCTTCTTCCGCGACAACGCCGCCGGGCGTGCCGTCCACATCGGCGCCGAGTTCCGCGCCACCGTCCAGGGCGACATGTCCGTCGCCTAGTACTGCCGCCGTCTCCAGCAGCTCGCGTCCGCCCTAGCCGACGTCAGCGAGCCGGTCACCGACCGCTCGCTCACTCTGCAGCTGGTGCGTGGGCTGAGCCGGCGCTTCCAGACGATGGCCACCCTACTGCCCATGCAGCAGCCCTTCCCCACCTTCGTGCAGGCGCGGTCCCGGCTTCTTCTGGAGGAAATCAACATCACCGAGCGCGAACGGACGGCCGGCGCCACGGCCCTCGCCGTCAACCACGGCGGCCCCTCTGGTGATCGTCCGCCTCCGTCCTCCCTGTCTGACAAGGGCAAGGCGCCCGCCTCCGGGAGTCCCTCCGCTGATCGTGGCCGTGGACGCGGGCGTGGGCGCGGCCGTGGCCGCGGCACCCCCGGTGCCTCGTCCAGCTCCAACACCGGCCGTGGCCAGCCTAGCCCGCAGCCCTGGATGGGTTACTTTGCCCCCTGGGGCTCGCCGGCACCATCTCCTCAGCAGTGGCGCTCCCCCAGGGTGCCACCCAATGCCGCGGGCGTCCTCGGTCTGCGCCCGCCCGCTCCCCAGCAGGCGTACCAGGTGGCCGGGCCGTCCTCCTCCGTGCCGCAGTGGGACCAGCAGGGCATGATGTCCCACGCCTTCGCCAACCTTCAGCTGCAGCAGCCTCCCAGCAGCTCGGAGTGGCTCATGGACACGGGGGCCACCAGCCACATCGCCGGCTTGTCGGGTAACCTCACAAAACTCATCTCCTCCTCATCGCATCGTGCTCTTCCTATAACTGTTGGTGATGGCTCGACAATCCCCGTAGTTGCTACCGGCTCCACTACTCTCCCCCCCACCCCTTCCACCTCCATGACATCTTAATTTCCCCACAAATTATCCGCAACTTAATTTCTGTCCGTCGTTTTACTACCGATAATTGGTGTATTGTGTCTTTTGACCCGTTTGGCTTCTCTGTGAAGGACATGGCAACGGGGAAACTTCTCATGAGGTCCAATAGCTCCGGCGATCTATACCCGTTTCTCCCACAACATGGCGGTCCTCTGGCGTTCTCCGTTTCAAGCACCGGCGATCTTTGGCACTTACGGTTGGGGCATCCTAGTCGTGCCTCTCTTTCTGCCTTAGCAAATAACTTCTTTAGTTCATGTAATAAAAATGTGCCAGACTCCTCCATGTGTGGTTCTTGTAAGCTTGGAAAGCATACACGTTTGCCGTTTTCGCAATCCACTTCATTTACTACTGCTCCTTTCCAACTTATTCACTGTGATTTGTGGACGTCCCCAATATGCTCCTTTTCTGGTTATCAATATTACCTCGTCGTCTTAGATGACTTCACCCACTACTCTTGGGTTTTTCCACTACGCAACAAGTCTGACACGAGTGCCACACTTCAACGTTTTTTCGCTTACATCTCCACCCAATATAACGCCTCTATTAAATGTGTGCAGTGTGACAATGGTGGTGAATTTCTCTCCTTCTCCCTTCGGGATCACTTCTCACGCCTCGGTGTAGTCTTCCGACTCTCCTGCCCCCACACTTCACCACAGAACGGCAAAGCCGAGCGCCTCTTACGCACCACCAACGACGTGCTCCGCACTCTTCTCGTTCACGCACACATGCCACCCGAATATTGGGTTGAAGCCCTCCACACTGCCAACCATCTCATAAACCGGCGCCCGTCCTCCGCGATCACCAAACTCACCCCTTACTTCCTCCTACACGGGCAGCACCCCTCCGACCACTTGCGCGTTTTTGGGTGTCTCTGCTTCCCAAACCTCACTCACCAAACGCCACATAAGTTAGCGCCCCGTTCCACTCCCTGTGTCCTCCTTGGGTATCCCTTGGAACACAAGGGTTATCGCTGCCTCGATCTCCATAGCCGTCGTGTTCACATTTCCCGTCACGTCGTATTTGACGAGCGCACCTTCCCTTTTGCCACACTCGCCGCAGAAGATCCCCTCCAATCCCTGCCGCAGCAAATCCGGCGCCCCTGCTAGCACACCAGATCCTACCTACCTCGTACCGGGCACCCGCATCCTCTCCGGGATTAGCGCGGGCGGGGCCACACCTGCCGCCCTCGACTGCTGCGCCAGATCCGCGTCCGGATCCTCTCCACGCGCCTGCAGCCCTTCCCGAGCCGCCAGCTGGCGCCCCAGCCCCGCCTGCCTCCCCACGCACTCCCGTGCCCCCGCATCCCAACACCCCGCGCCCTCGTGCTCCACCCACGCCCGCTCCGCGCCAGCCTCGCCCTGGCCCCGCGACTACCCCACCCGGCTCCCATGCAGCCAATCCCGTGGCCCCGTCCCATGCACCCGGCCCCGCCTCCCATGCAACGTCCCCCTTCGCCTGTGTTGCGCCACCTCTCCTACCACCGCGCGCCGTTGCCGTTCCTCCCCCTCGCAACCTTCACACGATGCGCACTCGTGGCAAATCTGGATTTGCACAACCTAAGCCACCCGTTAGCCTCTCTGTCACCTCTGTCAGCCCCATTCCCTCTTCTTACCGTGTAGCACTCAAGGATCCCAATTGGGCCGCCGCTATGTTAGAAGAGTACAATGCACTGTTGCGGAATGACACTTGGTCGTTGGTTTCTCGTCCTGCAGGTGCTAACGTGGTGAGTGGCAAATGGATCTTTCGCCACAAGTTCAACCCAGATGGCTCTCTGGCGCGGTACAAGGCTCGATGGGTTCTCCGAGGCTTCACACAGCAAGCCGGCGTGGACTATGGGGAGACATTCAGCCCCGTCGTCAAGCCGGCCACGATACGCGTCGTCCTCAGCCTCGCCGCCGGCAGCTCGTTTCCCATCCATCAACTCGACGTCAAAAGTGCCTTCCTCCATGGGCATCTCGCCGAGACGGTCTACAGCTCGCAACCTGCCGGCTTCATCGACTCTTCGCGGCCACGAGACGTGTGTCGTCTCAACAGGTCGCTTTACGGGCTCAAACAGGCACCGCGGGCGTGGTTTGCTCGCTTCACCTCCTACTTGCTCTCCTTGGGGTTTCAGGCTTCCAAAGCCGATTCCTCCTTATTCTCACTCCACCGTGGCGCTCACACTGCGTACCTACTGCTATACGTAGATGATATCATCCTCACCGCCACTACACCATCCTTCCTACAGTCCATCATCGCCTCCCTTCATCGTGAGTTCTCCATGACGGACATGGGGCCACTTCACCACTTCCTAGGCATTAACGTCCACCATACATCCACTGGCCTCCAACTCTCGCAAGAACAGTACGCGCTCGAGATACTCGATCGCCCGGGTATGCTCAATTGCAAACCCGTGTCCACGCCCGTAGACACCACCGCCAAGCTCTCCGCTGCCGCCGGTCAGCCGTTTCATGATCCTTCCCTCTATCGTAGCTTGGCCGGCGCGCTCCAGTATCTTACCCTCACCCGTCCGGATCTCTCTTACGCCGTTCAACAATGTTGCCTGTTCATGCATGATCCCAGGGATGTTCACTACCAGATGGTGAAGCGGGTGCTCCGCTATGTTCGTGGCACTGCTCACCTCGGCCTGCAGTTCTACCGCACCACCAGCAGTGACCTGACGGCTTACTCCGACGCGGACTGGGCGGGATGGCCGGACACCCGCAAGTCCACCTCCGGCTTCGCTGTCTACCTCGGCTCCAACTTGGTGAGTTGGTCGTCGAAACGGCAGAGCACAGTGTCTCGCTCCAGCGCCGAAGCGGAGTACAGGGGACTCGCCAACGCCGTCGCCGAGGTCAGCTGGTTGCGGCAACTCCTCGCCGAGCTCCGTCGTCCACCGTCTCGCGCCACCGTTGTCTACTGCGACAACATCTCCACCATGTACATGTCAAGCAGTCCGGTCCAGCATCAGCGTACAAAGCACGTGGAGATCGCTTCTAAAACTAGTACATCATTGCTAACTACAAAGTTATTATTATATTTTTCAACAGATAATCCCGAATGAATGTGTGCCTCATCTGATGTATACGCGTGGTAGCCTTCATGTTTTGAACATACTACCAGGTCGTCCTACGAATCTCAACTGTCCATACCGGGTTCCTAAAAGAAGTGGAGACATAACAATCAAAGAATGGAAAAAATGTATGGACTGTCGTTAGGAGCTTCTTGGAAGCAATAAGCAGCGAAAGGCAAGAATTGAAGACAGGATGATCGCCATTCTTCATAATGGAGAGTCAGGGTCTATATTGTTTTATGCTATTTTACCTTAAGGGTGTTTATGTCCTACCTGATACTGATGATCATGTGCTAAGAACAATTATGTAGGGTTGGGTTCGATGACTATATATGAGGATGATGATCGTATGACTTATTATTAATAACGAGTAGAAGTTGTATGATGATGCATGATTAGTAGGACTTGTTATTATATAGATATGATGATGTAATGATGCAAAAGCATGCATGAGCATGTTATATCAAGGGTGCAATGAACATAGCAGCAGCGTTGATAAACAATTAAAGCATGCATGATGTATATATGATGCATAACGTGTACAATGTGTAGTATCGTAAAATACCAGCAAGCGAAAAAGAGTTAAAATGAAAACACAAAATTAAATAAAAGAAATCATAAAACTAAAACCCACCAAACCTTATAGTACGGTTGGTGTTACCAACCGTACTAAAGGGCTCGAGCCCCAATGGCTAGTGCCGCGTGGTAGCCCTTTAGCACCGGTTCGTCTGAACCGGTGCTAAAGGGGGGGGGGGCTTTAGTGACCACTAATTAGTGCCGGTTATGTAACCGGCACTATAGGGCCTCACGAACCGGTGCTAATGCCCGGTTCTGCACTAGTGCTAGTAACCTTTGCTCCCCTCGCGTGCTCTCTGTTGACTTGCATCTCTGTCACGACAATTCCCTTGTTTGCATCACGAATGTTTACGCTCCCTGCGACCATGCGTCCAAGCCCGCCTTCCTTGCCGAGCTCTCCGGCCATGCCCCCGGTGATGCCATCCCATGGGCTGTCTTGGGCGACTTCAATCTTACTCGTTCCCCCGAAGACTGCAACAATGCTAATTTCTGTCGGACCGAGGCCGCACTCTTTAATGACTTCATCAATGAGCTCTCTCTAATTGACCTCCCCCTCCGCGACCTCTTTACACGTGGTCCAACCGCCGGTCCTCCCAATACTTGCTCAGCTCGACCGGGTCCTTGTCAACGTGTCGTGGGATGCTAGGTTTCCCACTTCCACCCTCTCATCCTTCGCCCGCTCTACGTCCGACCACGTCCCCCTGGTTGCGTCCATCTCTTCCGCCGCCCCCAAAACCCGCATCTTTCGCTATGAGAAGGCTTGGGCACTGCACCCCTCGTTCCGCTCTGCGGTCGTTGTAGCTTGGGCCTCTACTTTTTGGCCGGATCCTAATACTCGACTCATTGCTCGTCTTTGTCAAGTTAGGCTTTGTTGTAAACCCTGGACAAGACGGGCGGCGCCTGCTTCCCGCCGTGAGTAGGGCTGCCGCGTGCTCGCTGGCTTCCTTGATCGCGTTGAGGAGCTGCGCCTCCTCTCTGCCCTTGAGCGTCTCCTCCGAACTCTCACTATCGACGCCCTGCACCTCTCCATCAAAGAGCGGGTCCTGTACTGGAAGCTCCGTGCCAAAGTTCGCTTTGTCATGGATGGGGACGAGAATACTGGCTTCTTTCACGCCTCCGCCTCCTCACGTTTCCGGCGCAACTGTATCCCCGTCCTTTCTGTCAACGGGGTTGACCTCCATTCTCATGAGGACAAAGCTGCTGCCCTCCGGACCTTCTACAAGGATCTCCTGGGTACGGCGCCAGCCTGCTGCTGGAGTTTTTCCCTCTCGGACCTCTACCCCGACTCGACTCCGCTCCTCGGTGACCTCACGGCCCCCTTCTCCCCGGACGAGATCCGTCGGGCCTTTCTCGACATGAACCGTCTTTCCAGCCCCGGACCAGACGGTTTCGGCCCCTCTTTCTACGCCTCGTTCTGGGATACTGTCGTTGCGGATGTCGAAGGGGTCTTCCATGACTTCTATGACGGTACTCTCGATCTCACCCGCATAAACCGAGCCTTCCTCATCCTTCTCCTTAAGTTTGAGGCAGCTCGCTCGCCGTCTGATTTCCGCCCCATCTCCCTGCAAAACTACATCATGAAGGCCATCACCAAAGCATTGTGCTCCCGTTTGCAGCGCTACATTCACTCTCTAGTTGACCCCGACCAGACCGGGTTCCTCCCTGGCCGCCGCATCTCTGAGAATATTATCTATGCTGCTGACCTTCTTCGCGTTTGCCACACCCGGCGAGCTCCTACTGTGGTGTTTAAAATCGATTTTCGGAAGGCGTTCGACTCCGTCAACTAGGCCAGCCTCCTTGCCGTCCTGTCGGCTCGGGGTTTTGACTCTAAGTGGTGCGGTTGGATTTGCGCTATTTTGTCTACCGGTCACACCTCGGTTCTCCTAAATAATGTTCCTGGGGATTGGATCCTGTGTCGCAACGGCCTACGTCAGGGAGACGCGCTCTCCCCCTACCTTTTTGTTCATTGCGGCTGTCCTTCAACGCCTCATTCGCCGTGCTTCCGACGAGGGGCGGCTCGCCCACCCCATTGACCCTTCCCTCCCGTGCCCCGTTCTGCAATACGCCGACGATACCCTTATCCTCTGTCGCGCAGACATTCCCTCGGTTACCCACCTCAAAACCTTGCTGGACGCTTTTGCCCTCGCTACCGGGCTCCCATAAACTTCCACAAATCTGGGTTCATCTTGATGCACTGCAGTGGTGAACTGTCGGCGGCCTTGGCTGGGATCCTGGGCTGCCCTACCTCTTCTTTTCCTCAACCCTACTTAGGACTCCCCCTATCTCCACATAAGCTCCCCATCTCCGCCTATCACCCCCTCATCCGTTCTTTCGACCGTTACCTTTCGGGCTGGCGTGCCCTGCTCCTTTTCTCTGGTGGCCGAATGGTACTTTGTAATGCCGTCCTTAATAACCTCTCTACTTATTTTATGTGCTCCTATCTGCTTCCCTCTGGTGTGATTGGGATGATCGACCGTAGACGTCGTGCCTTTTTTGGACCGGCAAGGATACGTGCTCTGGCACTCGATGTCTTGTTGCTTGGGATAATGTGTGTGCAGATGTGCAGGAGGGTGGCTTCGGGATCCGCGATCTTCGACGACAGAACATGTGCCTACTCCTCAACTTCGTCCGCAAGCTTCACCAACTGGACTGTCCCCCTTGGAAGAGCTGGTTCCTCCACAGCATCAGGGGGGATGTTGGCGACTGCTCTTCGGCTCCTTCCTTCCTCGAGGTAATCGTCCGCCGAGGGCTCCCCACGTACAGGGCCATCACCCGTGTGGCGCTTGGGGACGGGCGCACTACCTCCTTCTGGCATGACCGCTGGTGCCCCGGTGGTGCCCTTTGCTTCGAGTATGCGGCGCTCTTCTCCCACTCCACGCGCCCCAACGCCTTCGTGGCGGCAGTCGCCCTCGCCGGTCTTCAGCATCAGAGACGCCTCTCCTCTGTAGCTGCTTCTCAGCTGGGAGAGGTCCGGACTCTCATCCGTGCCTTGCAGCTTGGTGACGCTCCGAACCGCCGGTTCATGGCTTGGGCGCGAGGACCTGGCGTTCAGCTCACGCGTTGCGTTTCGGGTTCTCTCCTCCAATGGAGTGCTCTGCCAGACCTCCATCGACATTTGGTGCTCCAAACTACCCAGGAAGATCAAGATCTTCGCTTGCTTGATGGCTCGTGACCGCCTCAGCACGCGTGTGAACCTGTTCGCGAAGAACTGCGCCCCCTCTATTATGTGTGCCTCCTGCTCCGCGGAGGAGACCGCTGTGCATATTTTCACCTTGTGCGCGCGCGCAGCCTCCACCTGGCGCCGCCTTGGACTGGGCCCCTTCGACTCGGTTGGCGGGATTCTCTCCTCGCCCCCGGGTGCTCTGACCTCGCCTCCGCTCTGGAAGGACGGGCTCCTAGTGCTGCTCTGGCAGATCTGGAAAGCCTGGAACAACGCCACGTTCAACGGCGTCGACTGCAACGTTGGCGACATCCTCTCCAGAACTGCGGATGACATCATGCTCTGGAGCCACCGTTACAACCCTCCTGATCGCGTGCTGTTCCTGGAGACGCGTGCTTTCTTTCTTTCGGCCCTGTAACTCTCCCTCTCCCCCCCCTTCGGTTTTTGCTGCTTAGTTGGTAGTTTTTTATCTCTTCGATGAAAAACTATGTATGACTGCAGCATCAGAACATAGTGGATGGCTCCACGAATGCTCAATTGCCTAAGTCAACGGTATGTGAAAAAATACGCTTTTCCATCTTATAACCTGAAATGATTTGGAAAGGATTTTCTCTATCGTGACGCTATGTACACTGCTATCGCAAGTGCTCTTGCGAGAACGAGCTCACGTGCACCCTTTACTACAGTTAAATCTGAATAAATACTAACAAAAAATTGGCAACAAAAATTGTTCTGTGTTTCACATGGGTCCAAATTTTGCGATGGATTGACATTCATGTAGGTCTGGATAAAAGACATAATCGATGCTCCAAAATACTTTCGAGAAAAAGTTGTTTTTAGCATCAATTATTTTTTGAAAATTAATGAAGGGATCACGCTATGAGTCGATCGCGTGATAACTTTCATTTATCCGCCACCCTTCTTGTCAGCTCTTGGTGGGCTTTCGAGAACACCTTGAGGGGCTCTTGAAATCATCTGCCAAAAGTCGAGCAAATGCATCGAGAGAAACTATAGAATAACAAAATAGCAAGCCTGGTATGATCTTTCTTCCTCCCCAAGGAAAGACCTCAGCCAATCAAGTTTTCACTTCCTCCTGCCGGCGCTGCAGCCGACCGCTCCATCCCATTTGCATTTGGGTCGTGGAGTTGCGGAGGACCTCAGCCCCATTGAGGAGGGACCCTGTTAACATTCTTGTTAGGTTTACCATGTTGGTTGGGGTTGTGTGGCGGCAATGATGTCACTCAGTAGGAATAATGTCTCCCACATTCGATCCCCTTCCCAATGGTGCGTCTAGCATCGTCGGAGCATGTGTGGATGTGTATCTCAGTCAGATCTCGCGGGATTCGTTATGTGCTTCATCTCCGGTTGAACTCTTTGGATCCGGTCTTCATTCATATTCGTTTGAGTGTTTACATGTTTCATCCTTCCAATCTATGACTCTCTTCGTCACCAATGGTTCATGCTCTCGTGCCCTGGTCATGTGGGGCCATAGCATGATGACTACCCAACTGTTTACTACAACAAGATTTTCCATCTTCCATGAAGGAGGGGCGATGACGATGACGCACCTTCGACTTGCTTCAGTGCTTATAGTCATCACCTGGTGGTCTGCGAATCTGGTTGTAATTTTTACCTCTGGTATTCTCTGTATTGAACTATTGATTATGAATATAGCTGAAGTTTCTCCCGCAAAAACAAACAGTGAATGTCCGGAAAAAAACACACCCCCCCTTTCCTTTATTACATAAAAATCTACCATATTTATGGCATAAACCTCCAAGTTCAACTACTGTCTACTTATTTACACGACGTTCCTTCCCTTTACAATGTCTTCTTAAGATGTCAATTTTCTAGCGTTGAGAGAACTAGCGATGGTAGATGTGTGTTGTTCTTGTCCCTCAATTTTTCGATTACCATCTTGGAAGCCTAGCTATTGAATAGGAATGATAGGTATCGGGAGGAGGCAACAACAAGAACGGAAAACTGCAGTTTACCCGCTTTATTATAGCTAAAACAACATGTAGCAACAAGAACATATCATGTTTGCTCGTATTTTGCTCTTGCTGTACACTTACAGCGGAGTTGTGACCACTCTAGTTGGGCGACCACGGTTAAAGCTGCACCATCCTCGAGGTCCCGTCTCCTCCTTTTCCTTTCGACGATAACAAGAGCAAGGTGCAGAGTGGGGACAACAAGGCATCGGTGGACTACGAACCGCCGGGCAACGGGACAGAGGTCCACGTCGTGCGAGCACTACCGGGGTGAACCTGAACCTGCAGCATATGATGCGACGACAGAGAGCCGATGTGGGTGGCAATGCACCATCCAGCGAAGCATGACTACTACTTTTTCAGCAGAACCGCTCGATGACGTGGCACGAGGTCGAGAGAGCGGTCACCCGCAGCCGCTAATAATTAACGAGTTTGTGTGCGGTGTTTGATTGTGTCCTATGTTTCGTTTGTTTTGGTATGTGCTGAACTACATTGCATTCAAAGAACGATCAATGACGATGTGCAACCAGAATTGAGGCGCCAAATCTAGGGAAAATGATGGCACTTCCAAATTTTAGGCAGCAGATAATAGAGTTAGCACTTCAACAAGTTAAGACAGACCTAACCTACTCAAAATCAGCTCAACCAAACTTTGCATCTTCTCTTTTGCATCGTGGGTTAACTCACATGCCAGGTTTCGCATCCAATAGGGCTTTCAATTTTTTTTTGTTTTTTTTTCTGTTTTTTATTTCTCTTTTTGGTCACTTTTCGTTTTTCCTTTTTATTTTTCATTCATTTTCAAACTCATGATAATTTTTTAAAATTCATGAATAATTATTAAATTCATGCACACTTAAAAGTCATGAACATTCTAAAATTCTTGTTTTTTCAAATTCGCAATTTTTTTCTAAATTTCATAAACTTTTTGAAAATCTTGAACAATTTTCAAATTCATATTAATTTTCCAGTTTAGTGAACATTTTTCAAATTCATGAACTTTTTTGAATTCAGAACCATGTTTTTTCTCAAATGCATGAACTCTTTTCAAGTATGCAGAAAAATATTCAAATTCAATATTTTTTTCCAAAAGTCAGCGGCCAACCGTGAATCAAATAATTTAACCAATAAACTGAGCGGCTAGAGCGCGAGCGAGCAAGGAGCGGAGCGTGCTAATGGGCGGGGCCAGCTGAGACGCACATGGGCAACGACGCTCCGGCAATCACCTGAAGCGCCAGTTAGGACCTTTCGTTGTTAACCGCGCAAAAATAAGTGTTGGTAAGCACGTACGCGGCCATGAGTTAGATTCATAGCTCTGTGTATGCCTGCGCACATCAATGGATCTATACTATCGGCGGGAGTTGGACAGCGTGGCGCGGCACGCGACAGGCAGAGCTTGAAGGGAGAGGATCGCATGCTGCAGTGTCACGAAGTCGAGAGCAGCGACACGTTTGAGAACTTCAACGTGTGCTCACACGACCTACGTGTTGTTTTCTTTTGGTCTTGTGCTCTTAGGTGGCACGTCTTGATTTCAATCTTATCGGAAATAAAATCAAGGGGAAACGACAGAAGCTGATCACCCGAGCCACAGATTAGCAAGCAAAGCTGCACTTGGCTTATTTCGCTCAATCAGGTGTTGTACTGCTAAAATCTGGGAAATTGCAAGCAAGAACGCGAAGTTGGCACTTACCACACATGCACACAAATATCCTTGATGAGTTAAACACCAAGATGGTATAACAGCATGAAGAAGTTCCTAAGGTCATGATTCAGTGTAATATTCACAAGAACTAATCACAGAGAAAGTTAAGTGCAACCTGTTTGTATCTTGTACCACACAACTGATAAATTTTTACGGTAACAATCAGTAACCAGAAAACATGTACCAAATGCCGGTTATATGCATTGGAGAAATCACAGAACAACAGACAGCGAACATCCATCTAGGCAAAACACAGCCTCCCATCCCTCTATTACATCAATCTCATCTTTATTACATATATCTTCAAGTTCAACTACCGCCTACTTATGTACACAACCTTCCTTCCCTTTCCAACGTCTTTCTAAGATGTCAATTTACTAGCGCTGGAACAACCAGCGATCGTAGATGTGTTTTTCTTGTCCCTCAATTTTTTGATTGCAATCTTGGAAGCCTAGCCATTGAATGGGAATGCTAGGTTAAGGAAGGAGGTAGCAACAAGAACACACCATGTGATCCTCTCGTGGTGTTCCCCAACAACTGCTGTGCCGGATGGCACCACCGGCTACTTTGCATGGCTCTCCGAAGCCATCCTGCAGCTCCCGGCTGCGCGAAGGCGAGGCCTGGCCACCATCGCCTCTCTCATTGCTTGGTCTCTTTGGTGGCACCGGAACGTGATCATCTTCGACAAGATTACCCTTTCCTCCTCTTCTCTGATCGCTGCAATCAAAGATGAAGCTCGCTCCTGGGCCTCCGCAGGAGCTCGAGGACTCGCTATGAATAGTTTTGTAACATGACCTTGTAATCTTTGGGGCTGAGCAACCCTTGCCTCCTGCTCCCCCTGGAATCATAGGCTCGCCATTCGTGTGCATGAGTCTATGACTTCCATCCCTGTACTTTTTTCTCTCCTTCTATCAATGCAATGATACGCTACCTTAGCATATTCGAGAAAAACAAGAACACACCATGTCTGTTCGAGTTTTGCTCCTACTATACACTTCTCGGCAGAGTCGCAGCCACTCTTGTTGGATGAATGCGACACCATCAAACCGAACACTATTCCATCATCCGGTGTGATGGTCTAGTGTTCGGTGAGCTGCTTGCCAAAAAAAGATATATCCACAATTCAATCAACCAGGCAATGGAGAGTAATACTCCGTACCATTTTAACGATGTACTTACCCCTTCTCACCAGATCTGCCTTCCCTTTCATACATACCCCTGTGTCAGAACCCTAGCCGCCAGGTGAACTCCCTCCCCTCGTGTCCGCCGGGCAAACCCTGCACAACATCGTCGGCGGCGGGGCACTCTGGTTCTCCCTCTCGCGGGGCTCGGGCGTTGCGGGGGGTCAGTTGTGGGGGCACGTGGTCGCCGTGGCGAGCTTGTGTCGGGGATGTGCGTGCGGTGGGCGGACGCAGGCATGGTGGGCTATGGTCTCATGGCACAGCGGCGGCTAGCAGATCGGATATCGGGGCGGCGGCCTCAATCGGTGGCGCGCGGTGCGTCCTGCCCGGCGGGCGGCACTAGTGGGTGCAGATGGGCGGACTTCCTCGGCGGCGTGGGCGGCATGGAGGCCGCAGCGCTGCGGCGGATCCTCATTAGCCGGACGGTGTTACATGGGAAGCGTCGTCTCTGACTCGATCTGCTCCGGTTCCTGCTGGCTCTGGTACCTAACAAATGTGGTCGACGTTTACCGTTGCTGCCTAGACGGATCTGGTGGGTGGGCATGGATCGGGGGAAACTCCAGGCCGGTGTGGTAGCTGCACCAAAATCGATGCCCCTCGGCGCTGATTCCCTTCCCGGAGGCTTCGGTGCAAATCCTACAAAGGAGGTATGCCCTAGAGGCAATAATAAGTGTTATCATTTATCTCCATGTTTGTAATTATGTTTATATTCCATGCTATAACTGCTATGGTTCTCGAGTCTACAATAACCACGAGGCTCGGAGGAAAATGCTTATGCACGCGTGGAATAATAAATGGTAAAAAGTATTCCTAGTCAATCCTCTAAGACTGGCTAAAGTATTGCATGATGATCACGTTTTCTTGATCATGGGCATATCTATGCCGGCAACTTTTGAGGGCATAATGTTAGGAGAACACTTGCGTTGAATAGTACTATATTGATGTTATGCTATGAGATACCTTGGTCGCAAGTTAATGGTATATGACACAGAGAAAGTTAACGTTTGCATAATTTCTTATACCATGAGACTATCAGAGTTTTTTCATGCTTGCTTCGTGAACTTTGGGGGTTTGTTAAACGTCATCCGTAAAAGGGTGCATATTACGGCGGCTTACGGGTTCATGGAAAGGTATGACAAATAACTTGATAGATCAAGATTGGGATTGCTCCTCCGGCGATGGGGAGAGATGTTCTTTGGGCCCTCTTGGTGTTACGGTACCAATCATCATCTGCCCAGACACATAATGATTTGATCACGGGATACCGGAACGCGAAAACGAGAAAAGACAACAAAAACCGGTAACGAGTTAACTGGCATAGTAGACAAAGTTGTTGATCCATGGGGATGCTGATAAGTTTCATCTTAGGTGCTTGTAACATCGCGAAGCAACAGGAATAGCACACGGCAAACTACATGTTCACTCAAATATCCGTTCAAATGTCTATGGTTCCGCTATTGATCATTGACCGGAAAGTGTTCCGGTCATGTCTATACTTCACCGAACCTACAGGGTCACACGCTTAAGGGTCATCTATCTGCTGAGTACTAGACAGGGAGTCTGAGAGAAAGACAACAATTTTTTTATAGATGTTCATCAGGGAAACTCGCCTATAGTCATTTCAAACAAAGTGAAATAACAATAAGCACATGTGACACGGAGCAAGACAAGGCAGATATGATGAATGTATTTTCATATTGGTCGTCGTATAAATAAATCACATTATAGTAGGATAGATCTTAGAAATTCGATCGTAGGTCAATATCAAACAGTCACATTTTCTCTTCCTCGCTCATAGTGGGGAATAAAAAGGCTCCACCTACAAATTTATTTTGATGGTTTGCTTTTACAGTTCTTTGTATTATTATGTTCCTTATCCACCACCACCCCTACCCATTTTCAATTTCCATCTGTATTTGAATTTACTATTTTTATTTTCGTATAAATTATAGTGTAAAAGAACCGTTTGTAACGCCGTAGCTCCTCATTGTGGTTAGCCTAGCTCATTTAGGTGACCATCGATGCCAACTTATCATGGCCAACACCAGTTGACATGAGTGGTGTGCTATCTCAAAAACTTATCATGGCCAAGGTGGTGGGACATGTTTTGATGGTGGCATCTCAGATTGGAGTGTGTTTCAACCTGGTGGCCTTGGTAGTGGATCTTGTGAGGATGGTACGATATCAACCTTGAGTGACCATTATTTGAAGACCCAATGATGGTGGCATGCATGTGCATCACTAAACTTCTTGCAGGACTTCTCTTCACGCTCTAGCATGTCTCTAACTTGTTGGGTAACGTAGTAATTTCAAAAAATTCCTACACACACGCAAGATCATGGTGATGCATAACAACGAGAGGGGAGAGTGTTGTACACGTACCCTCGTAGACCGAAAGCGGAAGCGTTAGCACAACGCGGTTGATGTAGTCGTACGTCTTCACGATCTGACCGATGAAGTACCGAACGTACGACACCTCCGAGTTCAGCACACGTTCAGCTCGATGACGTCCCATGACACTACAAGAAATATGTCAACTTATGACCTTATGTCAGTGACCCTCGAAGAATTGGTCATAAATTTATGACCATTTTAGACCAATTGGTCAAAAGCGGTCTGGGGGGCTCCAAACCCTAAACCATTGCGACCATTTTGGTCATAAAGGTCATAATTACCTTACACGAAATGGTCATAAAGCAAACAGCGCTAGTCCGCTGCCTTATTTCTAGTTGTTAACGACCAATATAGATGGTCATAGCCTTGTAAATTGTGGTGGGTTGCGATGACTAGGCGCCATCTCATCAGTTTTGCCTATGTGTCATGTCCATGTGGCAGTTTTTGCCCTAGGTTGTGAAGCAACCTATATTTCTGTCATGGCCAAAATTCCCAAACAAATCTCATAAATTCTTTGGGTCATATCTTCGTCAAATATGTAAAAATCTTCCTTGCCTAGTTCAAAAATAATTCAAAAATATTCATTTTCCTATTCTGTTCAGAACAACAGTTTGTGAAGGAAGTACCACTTTGGCATGTCCAAATAGCATCCATTTTCTACAGTGCTTTCCTATGCCCAAATAACCATCCTCCACCAAATGCCAGCTCAATCCATTCATTATTTTGAGCCGAGCTTCAACATTCGTAGTTATGTCCAGTGTGGTAGTTTGCAAAGCAAGTACCACCTAGGCTCTTTCTTTTGAGCTGAAAATTTGTGAAAACGGTCTTCTTAGTAACTGATCATCCTCATCCAAAACTCACGCCCATTAGCCATGTACATTTCCCGTACCGCTAATCAAACACTTGGCTGCTAATTCATGTTTGAGCATCGATTGGTCTCCTCGTGAGAATCTTATGTTGTAATTTTCTTCCTATCACCAACCTGGGGAGTGCCCAACCCACTAGACATGCCTAGGCTACCCAGAACACATGGCAACGCCACGGTCACGCGGTGACCACGCGGCGGGCATGCGAGTTTACGCACTCTAGAGTTGGGGCCCTCGGCCACCGCCCAAACCTCGACGTATCGCCACCAAACCATGTATTTATGATTAAATAGGTCCTTATGTAACTAGAAATGATTTTTGGAAAAAATAAATAGCAAACTATGAGGCAGCTGCGGTTCAAATTTGACCCGCTTCCAACTCAATCGGCGGGAAGTTGTCTTTTTCACCAGAGGTGGATCAAAATTTTTGACACCCAACCATTTTGTCAATTGTGCATTAAATATGGCCTAGTATTTTATAAAAATGATTTGGTCCAATTTTGCAACAATTATTTGGTAGTTCCTTCACAAAAAAACCTCCTTTCGGGCACTCAAAAAATGGAAAATGGTTTTTTCATCCAACGAAAATGAAAACTTCCTTAGGCAACATTGTTTGTCATTCCAATATGCACCCTTGTGCACAATATGAGATCATTTGAACAAACTATGCCATGAATGTGGCCATAAGATTGATCATTTGGCTTGAAAGCCATGAATCTTCACACTTGATAGCTCATTTCTGAGAACACTTTTTTAAAATAATTACTGTATTACAATTTTAGTATTTTTCCTGGAAACTTGTTCACATATAATGACACAATGCGAAGGTTTTCCAATTTTTTGATTTTTTTTGAATTTTTTATGCCCGTTTCAAAATGCGGTCAAAACGGCGGGCTTGACCTTTCCTAGCTAGTGGTTGAATATTGGAATTTTTTTGGTGTTTCTCTGATTAAATAGATACTTATGTACCTAGAAATGATTTTTGGAAAAAATAAATAGCAAACTATGAGGCAGCTGCAGTTCAAATTTGACCCGCTTCCACCTGAATCGGCGGGAATTTGTCTTTTTTCACCAGAGGTGGATCAAATTTTTTGACACCCAACCATTTTTTCAATTGTGCATTAAATATGGCCTAGTATTTCATAAAAATGATTTGGTCCAATTTTGCAACAATTATTTGGTAGTTCCTTCACAAAAAAACCTCCTTTCGGGCACTCAAAAATGGAAAATGGTTTATTCGTCCAACGAAAATGAAAACTTCATTAGGCAACATTGTATGCCATTCCAATATGCACCCTTGTGCACAATATGAGATCATTTGAACAAACTATGCCATGAATGTGGCCATAAGATTGATCATTTGGCTTGAAAGTCATGAATCTTCACACTTGATAGCTCATTTCTGAGAACACTTTTTTAAAATAATTACCGTATTACAATTTTATTATTTTTCCTGGAAACTTGTTCATATAACGACACAATGCGAAGGTTTTCCAATTTTTTGATTTTTTTTGAATTTTTTATGCCCGTTTCAAAATGCGGTCAAAACGGCGGGCTTAACCGTTCCTAGCTAGTGGTTGAATCTTGGAATTTTTTTTGGTGTTTCTCTGATTAAATAGATATTTATGTACCTAGAAATAATTTTTGGAAAAAATAAAGAGAAAACTATGAGGCAGCTACAGTTCAAATTTGACCCGTTTCCAACTAAATCGACGACAATTTGCCTTTTTCACGAGAGGTGGATCAAAACTTTTTACACCCAACCATTTGGTCAATTGTGCATTAAATATGGCCTAGTATTTTAGAAAAATGATTTGGTCCAATTTTGCAACAATTATTTGGGAGGTCCTTCACAAAAAAACCTCCTGTTGGGCACTCGAAAAATGGAAAATGGTTTTTTCGTCCAAAGAAAATGAAAACTTCCTTAGGCAACATTGTTTGCCATTCCAATATGCACCCTTGTGCACAATATGAGATCATTTGAACAAACTATGCCATGAATGTGGCCATAAGATTGATCATTTGGCTTGAAAGCCATGAATCTTTAGAGATGATAGCTCATTTCTGAGAACACTTTTTTTTTAAATAATTGTGGTATTACAAGTTTGTTATTTTTCCTGGGAACTTGGTCACATATGATGACACAATACGAAGGTTTCCCAATTTTTTGATTTTTTTTTTGAATTTTTTATGCCCGTTTCAAAATGCGGTCAAAACGGCGGGAATGACCGTTCCTAGCTAGTGGTTGAATCTTGGAATTTTTTTGATGTTTCTCTGATTAAATAGATACTTATGTACCGAGAAATGATTTTTGAAAAAAAAATTAGCAAACTATGAGGCAGCTGCAGTTCAAATTTGACCCGCTTCCAACTGAATCGGCGAAAATTTGCCTTTTTCATGAGAGGTGGTTCAAAACTTTTTACACCCAACCATTTGGTCAATTGTGCATTAAATATGGCCTAGTATTTTAGAAAAATGATTTGGTCCAATTTTGCAACAAATATATTATAGGTCCTTCACAAAAAAAAACTCAGTTTGGACACTCAAAAAATGATTAAAAATAGCTAGAAAGATCAGAAATGCATACAAATTGGTGCTCATCCATAAAATGTGGTCTAGCTTGAGTGAAAATTTGTATAATGCCCTTTTGCAAAATATTTTTGATAGTTGCTTCACAAAATAGCTCTATCTTTAGTACTTGGAAATTATTTTAAATCACAGATTTCTCGGACCAATCAGAACACTTCTCACGGATCACCCCACTCTATGTGATCTGAACCGTCCATACCAGGCGAATCCAACGACTCTCACTCCACTCCTCAGCGGGCCAACCCAAACCCTAACTCCACTCCTCTCCCCTCTCGCCCCCGATTCAGATCCGCTCTCTCTCCCCGATCCAGATCGACGCCGTCTCCCTCCCTCTCTCTCTCCCCGATCCAAATCGACGTCGTCTCCCTCTCTCTCTCTCGCTTCGTCGTCGCGTGTGTGCCCTCCTTCCCTCACCTCTCCTCTTCCCCACCTCACCCATAAATCCAGACAGAGGACCAAACCCTAGCCAGCTCGCTCGCTCGCCCCCCCCGCGCCTCCCCAGATCTCGCCGTCGACCCCCGACCCCCGATGGCCGCTTCCCCCGCCGGCCGCCTCGCCGGCTTCTAGTTCGCCAGCCGCGAGCAGATCGGGCCGCGCACAGCAGGCATGTAGGAGGACGCGGCGGCTGCTGCTGCTGCGGCGCCGGACTCGTGGGAGACGGCCGACCTCGACGGGGACATGAGCCGCCTGCTCCTCTCCTCCTCCACCACCTCCCCCTCGGCATCCCCCGCCGCGCGCCGAGTCTCCTCCTCGCCCGACCTCGCCGACAACCGCCAGGCCATGGACGCGCAGCAGGAGCAGGACCCCGCGCGCGGGGACGGTCCGGTCGCGCAGGTCGGCCAGTTCCTCCGCGAGGCCCTCGAGAAGCCCCGCGAGCGCCTCCAAGGTACGGCCTCGTCTCCGTGCTCCTCCTCTTCTTACTAGACACATGGCGTCTGCTCCCTAGTTTTGGTTGCTGCAAGTCGCGCTATCTAGCTTTCAGGTGGATTTGTAGCTACTCGTGTGCAGGACGAGGAATTTGGAAACCGTGCAAATTTCTCAATCAGGAGTATTATGCCTAGACAGAGCATGGTTTCTCAATCAAGTTTCTTGCTGCACACACTACATTCTAAATAGATTTATTAACTTGATCTTAGAGCTATTTATGCAACAATATCACAAAACTGACAATGATGTGAATTTGTTAAGGGAGGTAGCTGCTTTTATGTGATCAGAGGCATAAACAGTGCAGTTTTAATTTTCCAGTATGTCTTTGAGGTAATAATGTCATGGAAGTCCTTGGTAATACTCATATGAGTGCTTAGTATACTCACATCATGGTCTACACGGTGTCAGTTATCAACTAGCTGTAACCCATATTACTGCTTACTATACTCATGAAAAGGGTTATTTCTCCACCTGGAGTTCACGGTTTATGCAGCAGTTGTTCTTCTACCAATCTGTTGCTCGATTGTGTCGCGGATTCATATGATATTTGTGTACACTCAATTTGGTTATTTCTTGCTAGTTCTGCTACTAGTTGCTGTGTAATCCTAGTACTACAGGTGGATCAATCTCCCCCTCCCTCTCACCCCCGTCTCTGTCTCTGCAGGTAGGACAGGAGGAACAGCGACAAGCGACGGGATGAAGCCCGGCCATGGAAACCCACCGCATTGCACTCTTCCTCTTGCTCTGTTCTTGGGCTGATGCTGGCGGCGGTGCAGGGGATCCTGATCAACATGCAGTTCCCAGGGCCGCAGATCGACGCCGTCACCAACGACAACATCGTCATCAACGTCTTCAACAACCTGATCTGATATTGTTCTGAGATCCAGTGGCATCTCTATCCTCTTACAACTAATAACATTTTTTTAACTTCTTTTGGATGTGCTTTCACTTTCACTACAGACCAGATCAGTGGTGAACGAAAGAAAAAGTGCGCAACTAGTATCAGTGGGCTTGTATTTTTCTTGTGTAGCTGCTCTGCACTTGTTGTACAGCAAGTTGATCACTATCTACCTTGCTGGGAATTTTCACTTTATATAAAAATTTAAGAGGCAAATGCTGGGAGTTCCAGTCTTGTCTGATGGCTAGGAACTCAACTCTGCTTCTTGTTGTTGGAGTTTCAGGCTTGTTGCATAGTTTGTAGCTTCAAGTGTACTCGGCTTCTAGCATGATGCACTACAAATTATTATAGAATTACAAAGTGTACACAACATTGCACCTTACACATTCTTCTCTTGTGAAATCAAATGCCATGGTGGGCATTCTTTTATTAACTTCTGTACACTTGCTCGCTTTTAGGTTCTTGTATAACTTGTGCCTTTTAACTTGATGTACATAGCATGCAATTTTTTACTGTATCACATTCACACTTGTTGTACACTTGCTCTGCTTTAGGTTAATGTTGGTGGTTTTGTTCTACTTGGATGCATTGGTACCCATCATCGAACGAACGGATGCAACAGCGGCAAGAAGCTCATGGCTGTGTGCATCTAAAGCGCACCATGGACACCATCCACTTCCTCATCAATGCTAACTCAATCCAGATCATCGTCGACACTCTCATCCACAGGTATCTTCCTTGGTTCCCTTTATTCTCTCCTGCCTTTGTGAAGTTTAGTATGCGTGTGCTGACGAGTATTGTTAGATCTTTCCAGTTGAATGTATGGTCGTGATAGTAGAATGGTATTTTGTTTTAGGCGCAATGTGTTGTAGTGCAGGTTTTTGCACAACCTGCATATGTGCCATGCATATTCATATTGTGTCTCTGTTTCTTATATGAACTACTATCTCATTTTAACTAGCTCGACAACAAAAAGCATGGTACTAGCTGAATGTTGAATGGTCTGTTCTTGAATGGTCATTCATAATATATTTGCCCCAGTTTTTCTCATTCTTTTCGATTCATGTAACAGGATGTGAGAGGAAGCCATGTTGCTGTTTTGTTTAGTCTCATACGACTATCGCCGTCGGCGAGTCCGGCGTGTTGTTCATCGATTATGGTTCCAGCCCGACTACCAAAGTTTTGTCTGTTGAAGTTGCATAGAAATATGAGAGAGTCCAGCGAGTCCAGGGGCTTGTGAAGTAGTACTATATTACACTTGTAGAGCTTGTAAAGTATTGTATTATACATGGCCCTTTGTAATGGCACGGATAGAGCTTGTAAAGTATTGTATTATGTGATCTGGTTGCTCTTGTTTAAGTATTATGTGTGTTTTTTGTCTCTGTGAATCTAAATACTGCTTGATAGATGGATGGGACCTACTTACCTGACAAATGGAAACCTGTTACCAGAACCTAACAATTGGGACCCATCTGACTAGTGGACCCATTTAGTAAAAAAGAAATGAAATTGTTTAGCCAAAATGGCTGCGGCCCAACAATAAAAAAGGCTGCCATATTGGGCTTGGCCCATGATCCTGACCAAAAATTGATGGAAAAAATATAAAAAAGGCCGAATTGTTGGGCTCGGCCCATGTAGAAAATCGAATTGGACCGGGTTGAATCTTGTGCCACGTCAACTTGCCACGCTGGATGCCTACGTGACCTGCGGGAGGTTGCTAGTGACCAAAACGCCACAGTAGGAATATTTTGGTCGTAAACGTCTTTGACCATTCCAGAAGAAAGGTTGCTATAGTCAGTTTACGACCGCCAGCTTTTGAACTTCTGTTTTTGGTCACAAATAGGTCGTAAATGGAAATTTGTGACCTTTCAGTGACCAATAGTGGTGGTCACAAGTTGACATATCTCTTGTAGTATGAACTCCGATCTAGCAGAGCTCTATGGGAGAGTTCCATCAGCACCACGGTGTGATGACGGTGTCGATGATGCTACCGACGCAGGGCTTCGCCTAAGCACTGCTACGATATTACCGTGGTGGAATATGGTGGAGGGGGGCACCGCACACGGCTAAGAGATCAAGAGATCAATTGTTGTGTCTAGAGGTGCCCCCTGCCCCCGTATATAAAGAAGCAAAGGGGGAGGCGGCCGGCTTAGGAGGAGGGCGCGCCAAGGGGGGAGTCCTACTCCCACCGGGAGTAGGACTCCTCCTTTCCTTGTTGGAGTAGGAGAGGGGAAGGAAGGGAGAGAGAGAGAGAGAGAGAGAGAGAGAGAGAGGAAGGAAAGGGGGGCGCCGCCCCCTCCTTGTCCAATTAGGACTAGAGGGGAAGGGGCGCGCGGCCTGCCCTGGCCGCCCCTCCTCTTCTCCAATAGGGCCCATGAGGCCCAATAAACCCCCTGGAGGGTTCCGGTAACCCCCCGGTACTCCGGTATATGCTGAAACCTTCCGAAACCATTCCGATGTCTGAACATAGTCATCCAATATATCGATCTTTACGTCTCGACCATTTCGAGACTCCTCGTCATGTCCATAATCATATCCGGGACTCCGAACTACCTTAGGTACATCAAAACACAAAAACTCATAATACCGATCGTCACCAAACTTTAAGCGTGCGGACCCTACGGGTTCGAGAACTATGTAGACATGACCGAGACTCGTTTCCGGTCAAATAACCAACAGAGGAACCTGGATGATCATATTGGTTCCCACATATTCTACGAAGATCTTTATCGGTCAAACCGCATAACTACATACGTTGTTCCCTTTGTCATCGGTATGTTACTTCCCCGAGATTCGATCGTCAGTATCTCAATACCTAGTTCAATCTCTTTACCGACAAGTCTCTTTACTCGTTATGTAATGCATCATCCCGCAGCTAACTCATTAGTCACATTGCTTGCAAGGCTTATAATGATGTGCATTACCGAGAGGGCCCAGAGATACCTCTCTGACAATTGGAGAGACAAATCGTAATCTGGAAATACGCCAACTCAACATGTACCTTTGGAGACACCTGTATAGCTCCTTTATAATCACCCAGTTACGTTGTGACGTTTGGTAGAACACAAAGTGTTCCTCCAGTAAACGGGAGTTGCATAATCTCATAGTCATAGGAACATGTATAAGTCATGAAGAAAGCAATACGAACATACTAAACGATCAAGTGCTAAGCTAACGGAATGGGTCAAGTCAATCACATCATTCTCCTAATGATGTGATCCCGTTAATCAAATGACAACTCATGTCTATGGATAGGAAACACAACCATCTTTGATCGACGAGCTAGTCAAGTAGAGGCATACTAGTGACACTATGTTTGTCTATGTATTCACACATGTATTATGTTTCCAGTTAATACAATTCTAGCATGAATAATAAACATTTATCATGAAATAAGGAAATAAATAATAACTTTATTATTGCCTCTAGGGCATATTTCCTTCAGTCTCCCACTTGCACTAGAGTCAATAATCTAGTTCACATCACCATGTGATTTAACACTAATATTCACATCTGCATGTGATTAACACCCATAGTTCACATCGTCATGTGACCAACGCCCAAAGGGTTTACTAAAGTCAATAATCTAGTTCACATCGATATGTGATTAACACCCAAAGAGTACTAAGGTGTGATCATGTTTTGCTTGTGAGAGAAGTTTAGTCAACGGGTCTGTCACATTCAGAGCCGTATGTATTTTGCAAATATTCTATGTCTACAATGCTCTGCACGGAGCTACTCTAGCTAATTGCTCCCAGTTTCAATATGTATCCAGATTGAGACTTAGAGTCATCTGGATTGGTGTAAAAGCTTGCATCGATGTAACTGTTTACGATGAACTCTTTTATCACCTCCATAATCGAGAAACATTTTCTTAGTCCTTTCTAAGGATATTCTTGACCGCTGTCCAGTGATCTACTCCTAGATCAAAATTGTACTCCTTGCCAAATTCAGAGCAAGGTATACAATAGGTCTGGTACATAGAATAGCATACTTTATGGAACCTATGACTATGGCATAGGGAATGACTTTCATTCTCTTTCTATTTTCTGTTGTGGTCGGGCTTTGAGTCTTACTCAACTTCACACCTTGCAACACAGGCAAGAACTCCTTCTTTGACTCTTCCATTTTGAACTACTTCAAATCTTATCAAGGTATGTACTCATTGAAAAATCTTATCAAGCGTATTGATCTATCTCTGTAGATCTTGATGCTCAATGTGTAAGCAACTTTACCGATGTATTTCTTTGAAAAACTCCTTTAAAAAACTCCTTTATGCTTTCAAGAAAATTATACATTATTTCTAATCAACAATATGTTATTCACATATACTTATCAGAAAGGCTGTAGTGCTCCCACTCACTTTCCTGTAAATACAGGCTTCACCGCAAGTCTGTATAAAACTATATGTTTTGATCAACTCATCGAAGCGTATATTCAAACTTCGAGATGCTTGCACCAGTCCATGGATGGATCACTGGAGCTTGCACACTTTGTTAGCACCTTTAGGATTGACAAAACCTTCTGGTTGCATCATATACAACTCTTCTTTAATAAATCCATTAAGGAATGCAGTTTTGACATCCATTTGCCAAATTTCATAAAATGTGGCAATTGATAACATGATTCGGACAGACTTAAGCATCGATACGAGTGAGAAAATCTCATCGTATTCAACACCTTGAACTTGTCGAAAAACTTTTTGCGACAAGTCGAGCTTTGTAGATAGTAACACTACTATCAGCGTCTGTCTTCCTCTTGAAGATCCATTTATACAATATGGCTTGCCGATCATCGGGCAACTCCACCAAAGTCCACACTTTGTTCTCATACATGGATCACATCTCAGATTTCATGGCCTCAACCCATTTCATGGGATCTGGGCTCATCATTGCTTCCTCATAGTTCGTAGGTTCATAATGGTCTAGTAACATGACTTTCAGAACAGGATTACCGTACCATTCTGGTGCGGACTGTACTTTGGAAGACCTACGAGGTTCTGTAGTACCTTAATCTGAAGTTTCATGATCATGATCATTAGCTTCCTCATTAATTGGTGTAGGAATCACTGGAACTGATTTCTGTGATGAACTACTTTCCAATTCGGGAGAAGGTACAATTACCTTATCAAGCTCTACTTTCCTCCCACTCACTTCTTTCGAGAGAAACTCCTTCTCTTGAAAGGATCCATCTTAGCAACGAATATCTTGCCTTCGGATCTGTGATAGAAGGTGTACCCAACAGTTTTCTTTGGGTATTCTATAAAGACGCACTTCTCCGATTTGGGTTAGTGCTTATCAGGCTGAAACCTTTTCACATAAGCATCGCAGCCCCAAACTTTAAGAAACGACAACTTTGGTTTCTTGCCAAACCACAGTTCATAAGGCGTCGTCTCAACGGATTTTGATGGTGCCCTATTTAAAGTGAATGCAGTTGTCTCTAATGCATAACCCCAAAATGATAGTGGTAAATCGGTAAGATACATCATAGATCGCAGCATATCCAATAAAGTGCGGTTACGATGTTTGGACACACCATTACACTGTGGTTCTCCATGTGGCGTGAGCTGTGAAACTATTCCACATTGTTTTCAAATGAAGGCCAAATTCGTAACTCAAATATTCTCCTCTACGATCAGATTGTAGAAACTTTATTTTCTTGTTACCATGATTCTCCACTTCACTCTGAAATTCTTTGAACTTTTCAAATGTTTCAGACTTATGCTTCATTAAGTAGACATAATCATATCTGCTCAAATCATCTGTGGAGGTAAGAAAAATAACAATACCCGCCACGAGCATCAACACTCATTGGACCACATACATCGGTATGTATTATTTCCAACAACTCAGTAGCTCGTTCCATTGTTCCGGAGAACGGAGTTTTAGTCATCTTGCCCAAAAGGCACGGTTCGCAAGCATCAAATGATTCATAATCAAGTGATTCCAAAAGTTCATCTTTATGGAGTTTCTTCATGCGCTTTACACCGATATGACCCAAACGACAGTGCCACAAATAAGTTGCACTATCATTATCAACTTTGCATCTTTTGGCATCAATATTATGAGTATGTGTATCACCAGGATCAAGATTCAATAAACCATCAACATTGGGTGTATGACCATAGAAGGTTTTATTCATGTAAACAGAATAACAATTTATTCCCTGCCTTAGATGAATAATAATATCGCAATAAACATGATCTAATCATATTTATTCTCAATGCAAACACCAAATAACATTTATTTAGGTTCAACACTAATCTCGAAAATATAGGGAGTGTGTGATGATGATCATATCAATCTTGGAACCACTTCCAACACACATCGTCACTTCACCCTCAACTAGTCTCTATTTATTTTGTAACTCCTGTTTCGAGTTACTAATCTTAGCAACCGAACAAGTATCAAATACCCAGGGGTTACTATAAACACTAGTAAGGTACACATCAATAACATATATATCAAATATACCCTTGTTCACTTTGCCATCCTTCTTATCCACCAAATATTCAGGGCATTTCCGCTTCCAGTGACCATTTCCTTTGCAGTAGAAGCACTCAGTTTCAGGCTTTGGTCCAGCTTTGGGCTTCTTCACGGAAGTGACAACTTGCTTGCCATTCTACATGAAGTTCCCTTTCTATCCCTTTGCCATTTTCTTGAAACTAGTGGTCATGTTAATCATCAACACTTGATGCTCTTTCTTCACGGAAGTGATAACTTCCTTTCCTTGTTGGAGTAAAAGAGGGGAAGGAAGGGAAAGAGAGAGAGGAAGGAAAGGGGGGCGCCGCCCACCTCCTTGTCCAATTCGGACTAGAGGGGGAGGGGGGCGCGGCCTGCCCTGGCCGCCCCTCCTCTTCTCCAATAGGGCCCATGAGGCCCAATAACCCCCCCCCCCCGGGGGGTTCCGGTAACCCCCCGGTACTCCGGTATATGCCCGAAACCTTCCGAAATGATTCCGGTGTCCGAACATAGTCATCCAATATATCGATCTTTACGTCTCAACCATTTCGAGACTCCTCGTCATGTCCATGATCATATCCGGGACTCTGAACTACCTTCGGTACATCAAAACACAAAAACTCATAATACCGATCGTCACCAAACTTTAAGCGTGCGGACCCTACGGGTTCGAGAACTATGTAGACATGACCGAGACTCGTTTCTGGTCAATAACCAATAGTGGAACATGGATGCTCATATTGGTTCCCACATATTCTACGAAGATCTTTATCGGTCAAACCGCATAACTACATACGTTGTTCCCTTTGTCATCGGTATGTTACTTCCCCGAGATTCGATCGTCAGTATCTCAATACCTAGTTCAATCTCGTTACCGACAAGTCTCTTTACTCGTTATGTAATGCATCATCCCGCAGCTAACTCATTAGTCACATTGCTTGCAAGGCTTATAATGATGTGCATTACCGAGAGGGCCCAGAGATACCTCTCTGACAATTGGAGAGACAAATCGTAATCTGGAAATACGCCAACTCAACATGTACCTTTGGAGACACCTGTATAGCTCCTTTATAATCACCCAGTTACGTTGTGACGTTTGGTAGCACACAATGTGTTCTTCCGGTAAACGGGACTTGCATAATCTCATAGTCATTGGAACATGTATAAGTCATGAAGAAAGCAATAGCAACATACTAAACGATCAAGTGCTAAGCTAACGGAATGGGTCAAGTCAATCACATCATTCTCCTAATGATGTGATCCCGTTAATCAAATGACAACTCATGTCTATGGCTAGGAAACACAACCATCTTTGATCGACGAGCTAGTCAGGTAGAGGCATACTATTGACACTATGTTTGTCTATGTATTCACACATGTATTATGTTTTCGGTTAATACAATTCTAGCATGAATAATAAACATTTATCATGAAATAAGGAAATAAATAATAACTTTATTATTGCCTCTAGGGCATATTTCTTCAGTATCCCACTTGCACTAGAGTCAATAATCTAGTTCACATCACCATGTGATTTAACACTAATATTCACATTTGCATGTGATTAACACCCATAGTTCACATCGTCATGTGACCAACGCCCAAAGGGTTTACTAGAGTCAATAATCTAGTTCACATTGATATGTGATTAACACCCAAAGAGTACTAAGGTGTGATCATGTTATGCTTGTGAGAGAAGTTTAGTCAACGGGTCTGTCACATTCAGAGCCGTATGTATTTTGCAAATATTCTATGTCTATAATGCTTTGCACGGAGCTACTCTGGCTAATTGCTCCCACTTTCATCAAGAGGACATGGATACGATTTTTATGTCACACTGAGAAGCACCCAAAGGTTCGCTTGAAGAACTAATCGTAGGAGAACATATATACGCACAAGCATTTGATAACTAGACAAGAAATGGGTATTTATAATGCATTGATGCGTGTCTATTTACTCCATCTCTTGTAAGGGTAACCCTCTCCTTTATCATGGCCCGCCATTTCGTGCATTCATGAGGATCTCTCTGCCTGGTCCATCCTATATGCCTCATTTCCCTCTGTGCAAGAGATGAGGAAGTAATTGGGGTTTAGGGGTCGTTGGTTACCCTTCTTCTCCATGTAGCAAAGTGCAACACACAAAGAAAATTGCTTATTATGCTAGGCTTGAGAGGTATTAGGACATGCGAAGGTGCATAATTATTGCATGCATCAAGATGCTGCAAGGGTAGCCATTAGTTCATAGAGGCATGATGCTCTATTACTCACGTTTCTCTACTCTTGCCCTGCTATCTTTTTTGTTACTTCATTTATCATACATGGCCAATCTCTTCAACTACTGCTGTAGTGGCGGTTTGAATGCGGGCGCCCGAAGTGGGCTTCTCGGCCATCACACATGTTCGTTGCCGAGTAGGAGAATGAATGGGCAACTAGCTTTAATGCAGTAGAAAGCCGTCCCATTGCCCCGTCGGGCCGCATCGCTCTGAGCCAACGAGCATGATTCGTTGCGGGATGTGTCGTGGGCAAGCATCTCAACCGACGTGCCCCTTATGCCGGGCATGCTGCAGACTGGTCACGTCGGATCTGGACTGGCATGAATGTGACGCGTCTTCCCAGATGGTTGGAGCAGTCACACAAGGGTGGTTTTTGGTTGAGACTGTGTTGTCGGTCGTGTACGTGGCAGAGGTTTCGGTGCTCGCAAACCTCCCCTTGGTTTTGTGCTGTATGCAGGAAATCGGACGGACGGACCCGTCAATGGATGTTTGCAACATTGTGTTGGATGGCAAGAAAACGTCCGGACGCGTCGGTTCGAATGCGGCACGGCATTGGAGATGCCCCAACGTCATTTCCTATTCAGCGCTCAAGGCGTCGCTTTCTGATGATTTTTTAATTTGGCGCACATCACCCTTCGAATAAGGGCTCATCCCATTTAAAACCTTTCATCTTCTTCTTCGCGCCATGGGTTAACAACTGTGCGTGGCTTGATGCAAGGTCGTGGTGGAAGCCATCACGACAGGAAGTTATACCAGCTATGGTGCAATCATCCATGAAATCACCGATCACCCTAGGACCTTTTTCTCTAGTAATTTTATTCATGAATTTAGGAGTTCACATCGAAGCTCACAATCTCACAAAGCATGCACTTTCATTAGGGGCTTGTAGCCATATTTGGTTAGGCCAACCCGACAATATTTTTTCATCCCTGGAAACATTGTGGCGGGTTAATAAAGCTTGCGAGATTGCCTAAAAGAATTTTGTACGCGGCTCGCCTGCCAAGTGTCGCATGCAGTGGGGCATCCAGTTTTGGGAAGCTTCTAGATTGTTCCATTCTAATTTTTCCCTTTTCGTTTTCTTTTTCTTTTTACTTTTTCATTCATTTTGAAATTGATGAACATTTTTAAAAATTCATGAATAATTTTTAAATTCATTAACTTTTTTTGAATTCATGAAAACTTTTTAAAATCCTTATTTTTCTATTTTAAATTTTTTTCTAATTTTTATGAACTTTTCTGAAAATTGCTAACAATTTCAAATTCAGAATCCTTTTTCAATTTAGTGAATATTTTTCAAATTCATGAATTTTGTTTGAATTTAGAACCATGAATGTTTTCTCAAATCCATGAACTCTTTTTCAAATAGGAGAAATCTTTCCAAAGTTGTGGAAAAAAGGAAAACTGAGGTTTTTTTTCAGAAGTCAATTGTCAACCATGAACCGAACCATTCAGCCAGTCAACCGAGCGAGCGGCTAGAGGGAGCAAGCGAGGAGTGGACAGTGCTAATGGGCCAGCCTAGTTGAGACGCTTGAGCAACGGTGCTCCAGTCAGCGCATGAAGCGGCACTTAGGAACTTTCATTGCTAACCACACGAAAAATAATTGTAGGTAAGCACCCACGTGGGCATGAGTAAGATTTAAAGCGTTGCGTACATGGTTGTAACAAGCTGATCACTGAAACTGGTAGTTCCTCTGCGGTCGAAACCGTGAAAGGAGAGGATGATTATGCAGGACCTTCGTGATTATGGAGAGCAAGCAGCTTATGAAGGACTTTTGCCATGTTGACTTTCAACATTGTTTTAATTCTAGTTCCTCAGGTTTTTGGGATGCTTCCATCCCTAACTTCATCTCATCAAGTCTTGTAAATGATCTCTCCATTTCTTTGATGAATAAGGTCGTATTGTTGTAAAAAAAAGGTGTTGCGTATGCTTGAACACATGGATGTGTCTATACTCTCCACGAGAGCTGGAGAGGATGAAGCGGCACACGACAGGTAAAGCGTTAGGGAAGGGGATCACACACTGCAGTGTCATGGGGTCGAGAGCGGCGACACACTCGAGATCTTCAGTGTGTGCTCGCGCAATCTACATTTTGTTTTGTTTTGCTCTTGCACTCTTGGGTGTCACGTCTTGATTTGCATCATGTCCGAAATAAAATTAAGGGGAAGACAGAAAGCTGAACGCCTGAGCTATAGATTAGCAGGCAAAGCTACACTTGGCTTATTTCACTCAATCAGGTGTTGTACTGCAAAAGTCTGGGAGATTGCAGTTTGCTGGTTTTCGCAATCCTGCAAGCAAGAACGTAAAGTTGACACTTAATTACCACGCATGTACACAAGTATACCTGAAGAGTTAAACACCAAGACGGCAGTACAACAGCATGTAGAAGTTCCTAAAGTAATGATTCAGGTGTAATATTCACAAGAACTAATCACATGTTGTAACTTGTACCACAATTCCACAACACAAAAACACAACCTCCCTTTATTACATCAAAATCTTCTCATCTTTATTACATAAATCTTCAAGTTCAACTACCGCCTACTTATTTACACAACAACCCTTCCCTTTCCAACGTCTTTTTAAGATGTCAATTTCCTAGCACTGGAAAAGAACGAGCGATGGTACATGTGTTGTTCTTGTCTTTCAATTTTCATTTTTCATCTCGTCAGCCTACCCTCTGAATGGGAATGATAGGTATCAGGAAGGAGGTAGCAACCTGAATACACCATGTATGTTCATGTTTTGCTCCTAATACACACTTCTCGGCAAAGTCACAGCCACTCTCGTTGGACAAACCCGACGCAAAACACTTCTCCATCCTCCGGGGCTCCCGCCTCCTCCTTGTCATTCCAGATGACGGTGAGGCCAGGGCAGAGATGGAGGACAGCAAGCCGCCGACAGACTACGACCGGCCGGCCAGCGGGACCGAGGTCCCCATCTTCGAGTGCACGCATGCAGGCAATATGGGGGGCAAACAAGAACCTGCAACGTATCATGGCGGTGAGCAGAGCCTCTATGGGTGGCAATGCACGACCCGGCAGATAGCCGCTGCTACTTATTCTTCATGCACTAGCGAAACCTCTAGATATTGTAGCACGAGTCGAGAGTAGTGTCACCTGCAGAAACTAATAATTAACGAGTTTGGGTGCCGTGTCTGATTGTGTTCCACGTTTTGTTTGTTTTGGTCTTGAGCTGAACTGCTTTGCATTCAAAGCAGGATCAATATGACTATTTTCCAACCAAATTGCGACGCCAAATCAAGGGAAAATGATAGCACTTCCAAATTTTAAGCATCCAAAAATAGAGGTAGCACTTCAACGCGGTAGAGACCGACCTACCAAAAATTAGCTCAACCATTTGATAAAGATCCAATACAGCAGTACCGCAGAAAAAATTCAGATGCCTACCATCCATATTACTTCCACTATAACTGCTCCATGCTAGAAACAAGCAAAATTCATGTTTCCAAGATACACGCCATCACAGTGTACGAGATAACAACAGCTTGGGAGGCAACTGAATGTGTTCACGCATTTCTTCCTGGCCAACGAAGAAACCTAATCCAAAACGAACTTAAATGCATCAGGAACAAGACTGAAACTAGAATTGGTAGACAAACATATGGCAGCTCAGATAGTGCAGAACAGTGGAATTACACACCATATTAAGGGCACCACAACGGAAGTTTGTGGACACAACTGAAAATAAGACTGAACCACAGTATGGTACACTACAAGGAAAAGGCCTGCTAGTGGCGCACCTGTTTTGGCTACTAATGGCGCACATGGCGCACTACAGGTGCGCCACTAGCATCACGCCATTAGTAATTAATACTAATGGCGCACCCCTGGTGCGCCAATAGTATACCAGATACTAATTGCGCACCAGGGAGTGCGCCATTAGTATATCACACGGTGCGCCATTACTATCTAACTTAGTGCGCCATTACTAACATTTTTATTTCAAAAAAAATTCAAATTTTTTTTCAAATTTTTTTGAAATATTTTTTTAAAATATTTTTTCGTTTTTTAATCACGTGTCACTATGGCTTAATCTCGGGTTAATATGCTTAATCTCAAGTCCAATCACACTAAGTGGTCAAACTTCCCGGAAGCACGCTTAACTTCGCAGTTCTATCCAACCCCAGCACCACCTCACTTAACACGCACTTGTTGATATGTCTATCATATCAATTCTATTAAACCTTGTTGATGTCTAAGACTTTGTTCATGTTCATGAGTATGATGAAATTTTGAAAAATATTTCAAACTTCCCGGTCATATTACGTATCATTTTTTGAAAAAAAAATTCCAAAAAAAAAATCGAAACTAATTTTTTTTCTGTTACTAGTGGCGCCACTAGTAAGTTTGATTTTTTTCCATTCCCCCCCCTCTAGATCTTAAAAACCCCGTATCTTTTATTCTGTTAGGTTTTTGGGGATTCTAAAAATCTTGAATAAAGTTCCCCCGGTTCAATTCGGATGTAACTTTTCGAGTAGATGATTTTTCATATAAAAAACTTTTTAATCCGAATTCGTATGCAAAAGTTATGCCCATTTTACAAATTCCAGAGAGATTTTGCACCTAAAGTCAAAATTCATATTTGTAAATTTTCACAACAAGTAGACCACATATCACATGAGAAACTTATTTTCTTTTATTTTTTTGACATTTCCATCATTTTCTTTTCAAAAAAAAAACTGAAAAGGCGGTCCGGAGGGGTGGGGGGCATTCGGTGGAATTTTTGGTCAAAGTTAGTAATGACGCACCATGGGAGTGGTGCGCCATTACTAGTTAAACTAGTAATGGCGCACTATCCCCTGGTGCGCCATTACTAGTTTTGAAAAAAAATAAAAAAATTTGAAAAAAAATTAGTAGTGGCGCACCGAGGGTGTGGTCGCACTATCCCCTGGTGCGTCATTACTAGTTTTAGAAAAAAATTGTTAGTAGTGGCGCACCGTGGATGTGGTGCGCCATTAGTATTTAGAGTTTAATGGCGCACCAACACATGGTGCGCCACTGCTATATAGTAGTGGCGCACCACATGTGTTGTGCGCCATTAATGTCCATATTATCTATATCCCTTTTCCTAGTAGTGGTAGAAACAAAGACATACCAAGATGAACACACGCTAATAACTTCAGTGGAGAACACTGAAACTTGTGACTCCAGAGGTAGAAACAGCACCACAACCAGGGATTTACTGGCCATGTCGGAGGCAGAGGTCCAAGTGAAGGGTGGGCATTTTCTGGATGTTGCAATCAGCGAGGGTGCGACCGTTCTCGAGCTGCTTGCCAGCAAAGATGTACATGCCACTAATTACACCAAGGCGGCAGTATGCAGAAGTTCATGAAGTAATGAATCATGTAATGCTCACAAGAATTAATCACATAAAAAGTTAAGTGCCACAGACATGTTGTACCACAGGACAGGGAAATATTAGGATAACAATCAATAACCTGAAACATGTACCAAAAGTAGATCAAATGCATCAGAAAGAAAGAACAGAATAGCACAGCAATGAAAATCTGGCAACAACAATTAGAATTACAGACAAAATCAAAGCCCGAGTTATACTGTGGGCCCCCTTCTCCTACACCATGCATCTACACTTTGGTGAAAGAATAAAGTCAAAAACTAATTCTGAAGAGAAGTGAAGTTGTAGTTTCAAAAGTATTCATATCTCTAAAACCTGCACACTGGAATAACTTTCCGCGCCCCACATTTAAAATGTACATGCTCTCCGTGCCATTAAAATGATAGAATCTCTGACCTTTATTACATCTACCTCCTACTTATATGCACAGCCTCTCTTCCCTTCCCAACACTTTTTTGATATGTCAATTTTCCAGCATTGGAAAAATTAGCTAAGGTAGATTTGTTGTTTTTCTGTTCCATTTTTATCTCGGCGGTCTAGCCATTGAATGGGAATGATAGATATCGGAAGAGAGGCAGAAACAACATTAATGAGTGTTTGTTTGTTGTTTACTTTACTTGTACTCTGCATGTTCCTGACGGGAATGGCTTATACCTGACGGTTTTGGGCCGAGTAGGGTAGCCACATTTTCATACACAAGTGAAGTATCATCAAGGCGTATTTCACTGCCTGGTAGCACAAGTAACTGAGGCTAATTGGTTTGATGCCAAATTTTGGTAATTGCCAAATGTTGGCTAGAGAAGTGAAGTTGTTCCATAGGGAGGTCTCTCAAAGTATTCATGTCTTGTGTTGTGTGACAGCTCTCACATATGAAAACTCTGAATCTGTCACCTACACAAAGACATGTATGTTATTTTGTTGTTCAGTATATGCTCAGAAGATCAAATATAAGATTATTGAGTCAAATCTTGTAACCAGGTATCTGATATCGTGGCATCTACAATCTATTTATATGTATCAAACATTTTGGGGGACTACCCTCAAAAACAAAAGAACCAACCTCTTCATGATAACTCGCAAGAAATTAATGTCAATTTACAGTCCAAATTTCTTCCCATTATCAGTCAAACAACTACAGAGAAGTGGCGCACATGCCTTTTTACACTGGAAACTACATGAAAAGGATTGAAAACAATAAAGACTCATAATATACAAGCACATGTGACATGGCGAATGGATGGTGCTCAACAATAGCACACAGGCTGGCTTTCAGATTTCAAAACTCAAGCAAGAAAATATCGCAAAGGTATCTACTAGTACATCTTACCAAGCACGCAAAAATTGCATACAAATTAAATCCATTCCCAACTTTCAGCATTTGATGCACACACCATCCATTCCCTGTCAGGCCAATTAGAACCGCCTAGTTTCAGAACATTTCAACGGTTGCACAAAAATCGGGCAGGGGAACGGAAGAAGGGATGCAGACCTAGTTGATTCATGGGGTTGATGTACGTAGGTGACCGAGCCAGGGATGTGGCGGGCATCCCTGTCCAGCTCCGCTGCAGCTCATCTCCTTTGGCAGTGTGACGCACGGCGAGAGCGCAGCGGTCTCACGCAGCTCTTGCGCCGCCTCTGCAGCCACGGGCACCTGCTACACCCAAGGGAAGTGGATCTTCTAACTTACAAGAGGGAAATCAGGGTGCTACAGTATCATTCTTGAGTAAAACAAAGGAGGCAAGTCAGAAACCTGGCACTGCTCAGGAATTACTGTAGATTGCCCATGACTGTACACAAATTACTGTTCTAAATTAGGCGGTTTCTCTGGCGCTTCCTATTCGGCGCGTAGGGCGCCGCCGAGCACCCCCTCGCGTACCCTCCCCTCGCGTGCTGGATGTCGTATGGCCGGCCCATTTTACGTTTTTTTCCTTCCTTTATTCCTTCTTTTCTTTTTTCTTTTCTCTGTTTATTCCTTTTTCGTATCTTTTTTTTCTTTCCTTAATATTTTCACTTTTTTTCGAATTTTATTTTCTCAAATTTGTGAGCATTGTTTTGTTCATCAATTCAAAATATGTTTGTCCAATTCATTTTTTGTTCATTGGGATTTAAAAAATGATCAACAAATTCAAAATGTGTTCTTCTTTTTAAAAAAATTGTTCATCAAATACGAAATTGGTTCATCGATTTCTAAAAAATGTTCGTCAAATTCAAAATTTGTTCATCTAATAAAAAAATTGTTCACGAATTGTTTTGAAATCAAGAACATTTTTTGAAATTCGTGAACATTGTACAAATTCAGGGACATGTTTTGGCGCCATGAATTTTCAAAATCCGTTTCTTTAAATTTTGGAACTATTTCAAAATCCTGAATTATTAAAATAAGAAAAAACAAAAATGCAAGGAAAAACAAAAAAACAAATATAGGGGGCGCCCTACCGCCGCTCTTAGGCCGACCCAAGGGTGCGCACGAGGCGAAGCAGGGGCGCGCTGGTGGGTTCGCCAGCGCGTCACGAACGCAATAGGAGCTCCCATTTCTCCTTTCTTGTGTCTCGCTCATAGGTCCCAACTCGCTCAGAGCGACATGTACGCCAAGGAAAGTAGCCCAACCCGTCTAGTCCATTTCGTCCACCCAGTGACAACATAGGCCCACTGGCTCCTCAAACACTCGACTAGCCAGGGAGCTCCATTTTCTGGGAGCTTAGACCCTGTTTGTTTGGGCTGCGGCGGAACGAGAAGCAGCTGGAGCTGGTAGAAGCTGAGAAGCAAGCTGGACGTGCCTTTTCCTTCGTAATACAATTTTGAGATGTGCTTCTCGAAAGCCCATCACAGGAAATAGGTGTTTGGCTGGGCTTCAGCTTTTAGAAGGCTAGAAGCAGCAAAAGCTTAAGTCCAAGCCTAAACAAATAGGGACTTAGTAACTCTACTAGGGACTAGCGGGAAGAGGCGCGTCATGCCATCAGAAAGCATGTGTGTGCGTCTATGTTGCTTATTTAATGAGGGAAACAGAAACAATGCGTTTAAAAGCCACTGATGGCATGAAAGTATAAGTGTATTTAGCGAGTTCATGCAGGTCCTTGTACTTTCTTATTTATAGAAGCTAGTTAAGTCATATCAACATGCAAGAAGTTATTTTCCACATGAAAGAGCATGGTGTCATGGCTAGCTATGCCAAGGATCCGGACAACATTGCTACCGCCAGTGGGAAGGAGTTGGGATAGAGGATGGTTGGTTATGACATTGGAAGTCTTGTAGTGTGCTTGTGGTTTGCTTATCATGTGAAGTGAAAGTGCGCGAGAGGTGTGCGTATTCAATCTTGGCCACTAGTAACACTATTTATAGATAGATTTCCAATTCCAGTCAATCGTACACCAGTTTGATAATTTTTCTTGGCCACTGATATTTGTTTATGCACATAGCATGACCATGTACATTCCTACATGGAAGGGAAGAGTTTCATTAGCAAGAGATCCCAGAAAACTTTACTACCAATCTACATGCACACAAATTTAGAAGTGTTATAGTCCATGCGAAATGTCTTATAGTCAAGTAAAATAATAGTTCCATATATTCCAAGCGCCAATGTTTTTTCTAAGGAACTCACATTCCTTTTTACACAATCAAACTACCATTTAGCCCCCGTTGTACAAAAAAACTAAGAAGAGCATGAAAGGGATAAATGAGAGGTAAAACATCAGTGAGCACGAAACCGGGGCGGGGAGTGAGGCCACACCTGCATCAACAATGAACATTCTTAAGAGAAAGTTGACTGCTAGCAACTCTAGAACCTCCAAAGAAAACCAAGAATGGGTAAATAATGCAAATCTGAGATATAGTACTAACCTATAGAAGCAAGGAAAATTGTAGGATCAATGAATATCATGTGAAAAAAATAGACTGTGCTAATTATGCATATGTAAATAGCTTGGAGTAAACTTAGCCAAGGATGTCTATGCCAATAAGGATAATGAATTCCCATCGGATTTCTTCACCTTCCAGCTATCTATTATGAACTGGAACAACCTGGCCCCATTTGCACAGAGGAATTCAGGTTTGTCCTCCTAGTACGACTCGGGGCAGAAGCACCTGGGGCATAGAAAACGAATCAGAAGAACTACACCGCGCCTCAAAGAATAAATTATGTACGTAGCCCAAATAACACACAACGGTGCGCTACTTCCTTACATGGCCTCCGATGCCACGCGCCATACACCAACTCTTTTACGCAAATAACAAGGCATGGCGTATTATCATCGGATCAACAAGAATAACCAAAGGAGTACAACATTGTGTTGATCTGGGCAATAAATAGGAAAGATGATGCATATGATATCGTGATATCACCTGGGCCAAAAATCCTCGACACAGACAGGGAACTTCAAAATCTTCAACAAGAGATCCAAAGAAAAGGACCCACATCTCCATCCCCACCTTGTTCCCATCGTGTGCGGAATTCAGATCGACGCAAACGATGTCGTGGGGCCGGGGTAGCACGACCATGTGTTGGGACTGGAGCGGCAGTGGGACTTGGTGTCGCGGGCAAGGGCGCGGAGCTAAGGATGCTGGGTTGTGCTCGTCCATCTCGGCTTCCTCGGGGCGAGAGCACGCAGCGCCGCACACCTTCTAGCTCTTCTTGTCGATTGCATTGGGGAGAACAACGCCGCACCTTCCAATCGCCGCCACCGCACGTGAGCTCAGATATGGAGACATGGGAAACAGCGAGCGGAGTAGTCGAGCCCAAGTTCTGGCTTCCATTCAAGCAGTGTACACCTCGGGGAGACTCACCACGTTGCTCTTCACCTAGAGCAAAGAAGAGGAGGAGGGAGGGGAGGGGCGGGGAGGCGGTGGAGAACAGGAGAGTGTGGTTGTGGCGAGGGAAGGGATGAGGTGTTCCTTCGCGGGGAAGTCAAATCCTCCTAGGGGAGGTGTTTTCTTTAATATGTGATAGATGGGCCAACGGGAATGACCAAAACGAGGCACTCCTGCCTAACCCATTTGCTAACTCGATCTGATTTTTTTGTCGTGCCTATGATGACATGGACATCGCGAAGAGGCATCATTCTCCCGCAGCTTATTGTGTTGATATGCTGCATGGTGTGTGTGTGTGTGTGTGTGTGTGTGTGTGTGTGTTTCTTGGCATGTCGTGCAGAAAGGCGTGGCATCGTCTGCAATTTGTGTCATGCGACATGTGTCAAAACAACAAGAAAAGTCTCTCATAAAGTGCGACAAGAATCACAAGTACACCGCGACGGGAAGCACAACTTGTTATCTTTGTGAGCATATTTTTATTACACAACTTTAAATTAACTAGAGATGATTGTATTCCAAGTAACGCCAATAGCAACAACACATCACCCTCGGAAGTGGCTATCGCTGGCAGATCTCATCACTCTACACCACCACCCACCGTCCTCAGCTATGAAGGTAGCTCACCGAACGACCAACATGCCCGTGAGGAGTACATGGCCTCCACCGTGTGTGGCCCTTCTCGGTAGTGATGGTCGGGGTTTCTGATGATCGTATTGTTATGTAGTATTTTGTTACAAATGGATCTTTATGATTGCTTTATTGAATTACATATGTTCCATAGAAATTTCATTTTCTTACTACCGCCATGTTTGTATGCTATCCATAGTTAGTATTTCTTCATTTACATCCTTCGTTGATGGAAGTAGTGTAACTTAAATTTTACAGAAAACTTGTAGTATTCATGTCACATGACACATATACAACAATTAATAGTTTGAATCATAATGTAGGTCCCCTTCCCCTTACAACAAATATGTACACACTGGTGAAGGAAGAAACTAGTTCCCAAGAGAAGTGAAATTGTAATTTTAAACTATTCATATAAATAAACCGCAAGTAGAATAACACTAACATCTAATATAGTTGGCGACCGATGCTCTCCATGTCATCAAATTTCTCGCCTTTATTATGGAAATTTCATGCCCAACTACCACCTACTTATTTACATAACCTGCCTTCACTTCCAAATGTTTTCCTGATATGCCAATTTCCGAGTGTTAGAAGACGTATCTAGCGATGGTAGATTTGTTGCTCTTCTCTTTCACTTTTGCACTCTCTATCTCGGTTGCCTGGCCATTGGATGGGAGTGATAGGTATCGGGACTTGGGAGAGGGGTAGAATAAAGAACCGAAGTTGTTTGCTCATAGATTACTAATATTCCACACATCCTTGATGGAGTCGCATGAGATCTTCTTCAAGAGTCACAAGCTTGGCAATGAAGACTGCGATGCCGCACACTAATCCATCTTCTAGGATGCCCATGTTGGCTACTCTTTCATTCACAAGCATTGTATCATGGAGGAGGACTGCATGCTGCGATGGCATGAGGTGATGCACGATAACATCATGAGGGTCCATGGAATTTTCAATATCGTTTGCTAATAATTAATGACTTGCCACACGACCTTTGCGTTGTGGTATCATGTTTTCTTTGTTTTGGTCTTGCATTGCCTTGGGCTAATGAATGATGTAAGAACACAATCATGGTTTCTTTTTTCTAAATTGAGAAAGGGAACCGAGGGAGGCCCTGATTATCGAAAAAGAAAAGATTAGTAAGCAAAGCTACACTTGGCTTATCTCGCTCAATCAGGTGTTGTATTGCAAAAATCTAGAAATTGCAGTTTGCCGATTTCAGCAACCTACAGGCAAAATTGCAAAGTTGGCACTTACCACACATGCACATAATTATCCCCAATGAGTTAAACACCAAGGTGGTATCAGCATGCAGAAGTTCGTAAAGTAAGGATTCAGATGTAATATTCACAAGAAATAATTACAGAAAAACTTAAGTGCCACACCTATTGTAACTTGTACCGCAACACCATAAAAAGTTTGGTACCGCAACACCATAAAAAGTTTGGTAACAATTAGTAATCAGAAAACATGTGCCAAAAGTAAATCAAATGCACGGGAGAGAAACTATAGAATAACAAAATAACAAGCTTGATACGATCTTTCTTCCTCCCCGAGAAAAGACCTCAGCCGATCAGGTTTTCACTTCCTCCCGGCAGCGCCGCCGGCAGTCTACTCCGTCTCAATTGCCTTTGGGTCGTAGAGGTGCGGAGGACCTCGGCCCGTAGGCGGGAGGGACGCTGATCACATTCTTGTTAGGTTTACCGTCTTGGTTGGGCTTGTGTGGTGGCGGTGATGTCCCTCGGTAGGAATAATGTCCCCCACATTTGATCCCCGTCCTGACAGTTCGCCTAGCGTCGCCAGAGGGCGTGTGGAGGTGTATCTCAGTAGGACCTCGCAGGATTCATTATGTACTTCATATCCAGGTGGTCTCTTTGGATCCAGTTTTCGTTCATATTCCTTTGAGTGTTTACATGTTTCATCCTTTCGATCAGAGACTCTCTTCATCGCCAATGGTTCATGCTCCCGTGCGCTGGTCATGTGGGGCCTTAACATGATGTCTACCCAATTGTTTACTACAACAAAAAAATTCCATCATCCATCAAGGAGGGGCGATGACGGTGGCGCGCCTTCGACTTGCTCTAGTGCTTATAGTCGTCACCAGGTGGTCTGTGAACCTGGTTGTAATTTTTATACCTCTGGTATTCTTTGTATTGAGTATGAATATAGCCAAAGTTTCTCCTACAAAAACAAACAGTGAACGTCTGGCAAAAATACAACCCCCTTCCCTTTATTACATCAAAATCTCCCATCTTTATGGCATAAATCTCCAAGTTCAACTACTTTCTACTTATTTACACAACCTTCCTTCCCTTTCCAATGTCTTTTTAAGATCTCAATTTCCTAGCATTTGGAGAACTAGCGATGATAGATGTGTTGCTCTTGTCCCTCAATTTTTAGATTACCATCTTGGAAGCCTAGCTATTAAATGGGAATGATGCGTCTCGGGAGGGAGGTAGCAACAAGATCTGAAAAGGGCACTTTACACCGCTTTATTATAGATAAAACAACAGGTAGCAACAAGAACACATCATGTTTGTTCATTATTTGCTCTTATTGTACACTTCTCAGCGGAGTCACAGCCACTCTCGTTGGAAGACCGTGAAGCCAAACGCGGCACCATCCTCCGGAGCTCCCGCCTCCTCCTTTTCCTTTCTGATGATAACGAGAGCAAGGTGCAGACGGAGGATGACAAGGCATCCGTTGACTATGAACTGCCGGTCAGCGGGATAGAGGTCCCCGTCGTGTGAGCAATACTAGGATGAACCTGAACCTGCAGCATATGATGTTGCAACGAAGAGCTTATGTGTGTGGCATGTGGCAATGCACCATCCAGCGGAGCATGACTACTACTTTTTGAGAAGAACCGCTCGATGTCGTGGCACGAGTTCAAGAGAACCATCACCAGTAGCCGCTAATAATTAATGAGTTTGTGTGCGGTGTTTGACGGTGTCCTATGTTTTGTTTGTTTTGGTATTGTGCTGAACTACATTGCATTGAAAACACAATCAATGACGATGTGCAACCAAAAATCGTGCGCCAAATCGAGGGAAAATGATAGCACTTGCTAATTTTAAGCAGCGGAAAATAGAGCCAGCACTTCAACCCTGTACAGGATGACCCAAAATCAGCTCAACCCCTTCAGCCCAGTTCCGGCTTGGGCGGCGGCTTCGGCCCTGTTCCTGGCTCCTTCGTCGGGTAGCAAGGAACTCAGCAGATGCATCCCATGGAGTTCTTCGCTCCAGGTCAAGTACAATTCGGGAATGGTACTTATCATGCTCCAGTTCAGTCAGGCTACAGTTTTGAGCATCAGAGGCCGATGGGTGGAGGGAACTTTGGTAAATTTTTCTAGGCTGGGATGAATACTCAACACAATGGGCAAGGGTCAGGACAAAATATTGCTGGATTCGGTTTTGTACATGCTGGTGCTGGGACTAGTAGTGGTGCTAATTTTGCTGATGGCAGACCTCCTTTAATCTACTATAAGTGTGAGCTCCCTGGCCATGGGATCAAGGATTGTAAAACTACTCTGTTTTGTGTGAACTGTACTAAGAGGGATTCTCATTTATCTCAGAAATTCTCACTGCTGACGCAACCTAAGGCGATAGCTGGGTTGATTGGTATGGGAGCTGATGGGCTACAGATGTTCTCTGCTCGTACTAGAAAGAAGCCGGAGTCGGATATAACTAAGGAGGCGATTGTTGTTGTCACTGTTAAAGATGGGATGCTCACTGCACAGTAGCTGGTCAACTCTTTGAGCATGATGTTTCAATGGGGATGGGAGTGGCAGGCTAAACCGTATCTAAAAACAAGTTTCTGGTGAAGTTCCCTTCAATACAAAAAATTGATGAAATGAAAACCTACGGCTTCTTTGGGTTGATTGGTAGCAGAGTCAGTATAAAGATAAGCTGATGAAAAAATTCCTCGATAGCATCTTACAAGTTATATGTATGTTGTGTGACAATTAACGGAGTGCCAGAAACCTGGCAGCACTACCAAGGGTTTTGTGAGGCTGGGTCATTGATTGGTGAGGTCCTTGAGATTGATACGGAATTATACAGGCAATGTGAGGTTCTTAGAGCAAAAATAGGGGTTATGGACCCAAGAAAAATACCATCAAGTGCGCCTCTTAATGAGGGTGGCTACATTTACGACATCTACTTTGATTTGGAAGATATTGTGGAAGAAGGAGGTCCAATGGAAGGGGGAATTTTAGTGAGTAATCCCAGAAACATTGCCGCGAATGCTAGTGTTGCTGAAAAAAGACCTAGAGATAAGGCAAATGGAGATGATGCAGGATGCAGTAAATCTCCGAGAAATCAACTACATGTAGATACAAGTGCAGCTTATGATGAAGATACACACAGGGAAGAAGTTATTTCTAGCCAGTATAAAGTTGATATGAACTTAATTGCTGAGAGAGAGACTAGGAAAAACTGCTTGAGAAAAAAATGTCAAATGAGAAACTACTCTCCGGAGTGGAACAAGTTAATGCTGAATTCGCCAAAGACTTAGCTGTGCTGGAGGAATTAAACAGATGATGTGGATTATCAGAAAGAAGATGAATTTGACTGTACGCATGACCCTGATGACTTTGCGAGGTGACTTGGCATTGGTACACAAAAAATTGTTGAGATCAATGAGGCAGTTGACAGAGAGATGCTTGGTGATGATCCTAATGAAGTACAGAATGACGTTGATAAAGAGAATGAAAAGCCTGCGTGTCTGAATTTGACTCAAACTGCTGCACCTGCGGGGAAAGATGGTGGTCTGGGGAAAAACCCTTCTGTGGTTATGTCTGAAAGGGCATTACAAAACCCATTACCTGATATTGGCGGGGGAGTTGATGCTACCAAAATGAAACTCACCGAGGCTGCTGCTAGAGTTCAAAAGGCCAAGGACAAAGCTGCTTCCGACGAGGCAGCAAGAAGAAGGAGCGACAGGAACAATAAAAAAGATGAAGGACAAACTATGAATAAAGCTACGGAGATGGCTAGAAAGAGAAACCTCGAGATAACCCCAGGTGGGACCACAGTACCTACTGTTTTAAATAATGTACCTAGCTTTATTTCCCATATTACTAGTTCTATTGGTGTTAGCTTAGGTAGGAGTCCTGAGGAAATAGAGCGATCTATTTCTATGATTAAGGAATTAGAAAAGTCTAGAAGTGATTTATTTACTGCCAGATTAAGGAAAGAGGATAGAAAAGATAATGATACTGAGTCAAAACTGGATATTTTTGACCCTGATGCTATTAAGAACTTAGCTTCTGATTCTGATTCTGATTCCGAAGAGGATGAGGAGCTAAGAGAGGAAATATTGATGTTATCTTCCCTGTTTAAACCAAAAAGAAAGGTTTGCACTGGTGCGTTCAGTGTTAAACCAAAGGTTCGCTGTAGTGTTGGTAACGGTACCTGATTATATATAAGTTTTTTTATGGCTGGTATTTTTTGGAATGCTAGAGGATTAGGGGAACCTGAAAAGATAATATTTCTTGCCGAAACTATATCGGAACATAAGCTAGAATTTGTTTGTATTCAAGAGACAAAAAAGAGAGCGTTCACTGACCCCTGGCTGGCTGGGGTTAGCGGCCGTTTCACCTTTATTTGGCTTTGGCAGCCATCTGTTGGTGCTTCGGGTGGCTTGCTTATGGGGGTTAGAGAAGATTTATTTGAAGTAGATACTTGTGTAGATAGTAAATACTTGACTAGGATGACTCTTATGGATAAGAGTATGGGTTTCAAATGGAATCTGGTCAATGTCTATGGAGCTGCTCACTCCAGAGACAAAGAAGATTTCCTGATTGATTTTGTGCATATGCTTGGGTGTAATGATCTTCTTTTTGTTGTTGGCGGTGATTTTAATATCATTAGGAGGAGCAAGGATAGGAACAAAGCCAAGAAGCTTCCTAAATGGTCCTTTTTTCAATTCTATTATTGAGCATTGGGGCCAAGAGCTTGAGCTTTCTGGGCGAAATTTTACTTGGTCGAATAACCAGATTGATCCCCCTTTTTTTAAGTTGGATAGGATCTTAGTTAGCCCCGCTTGGGAGTTAAAATTTCCACTAGTTACTCTTAGGACACTGGTTAGAGGTGTCTCTGACCATGCAGCCTTGTTTATGCATAACGGGGTTAAAACCGTTACAACTAACAAACCTTTTCGTTTTGAATTATGGTTGTTTACCAGAGATGATCTTGCTACTGTAGTTAATAAAATTTGGCATTCTAATGTGAATGGCAAGGATAATTTGGCCATTTGGATGCAGAAAATGAGGAATTTGAGAAGATGCCTGAAAGGCTAGAATCTCAATGTGGAGGGGGCTTATAGGAAAAAGAGAAACACTCTAAGTTCTCAACTACATGATCTTGATAGGAGATGTGAGCTAACTGGGTTATCAGTAGCTGACTATGAACTTAGGAAAGACCTTTAGTGTAGTTTGAATAAGATTTTGAGAGAGGAAGAAATCAAATGGTATCAGCGCTCTAAAGAGAGAGATCTCAGGGAAGGGAATAACATCACTAGATATTTTATGATTAAGGCGAGCGGTAGGAAAAGCAAGATCTTTCGTTTTGTGCAAGATGGGGTTATTATCCACGGTGATAAGGAGCTATTGGACTATGCTACTAAGTTCTATAACGAGCTTTTTGGTCATGTAGACCTTTTACCTATCTCCCTAAATATCCCTGTTCCTGCTTGTTTAGATATTAAAGATAAGAAAATGTTGATTGCTGGATTCTCCTTGGAAGAGATCATGCTTGTTGTCTTCTCTATGAAAGCGTAACGAGCGGTGGCCCGATGGAATGCCGTTGAATTTTACCAAGTATTTTGGGATTTAATTTGTTCGATCTACTTGAGTTGTTTAATGATTTTTTGATGGCAAATTGGACCTCTCTAGGCTAAATTATGGTGTTGTTACATTGATTGCCAAAGGGCAGGGGGCTGATAAGATCCAGATGTATAGACCTATCTGTATGCTTAATGTTCCTTTTAAGATTTTTACCAAGGTTTTAAACACTAGAGCTATGTTAGTTGCTGACAAGATAGTGTCTAAGATCCAAACAGTGTTTATTAAAGGGCATTATTTGTTGGATAATGTAGTGATGTTGCATGAGACCATGCACTATCTTCATAAAAACAAGCTCTCCGGTGTACCTTTTAAAGTCGATTTTGAGAAAGCTTACGATAAACTTAACTGGGACTTTATGCTTTCTGTGTTAGAAATGAAAGGGTTCCCTGAGAAGTTTATTCAATGGACCAAGTCAGCCATTGTTGATGGGAAAGTCGCTATTACTTTAAATGATATGTTGGGTAATTATTTTACTACTAGAAAAGGTCTAAGGCAGGGGGATTCCTTCTTCCTTTGTTGTTAAAAATAGCTGCTGATGTCCTGGTGACCCTGGTTGGAAGGGCTCAGGAGCAAGGGTTTATAAAAGGTCTAGCCCCTCAGATTTATGAAGGTGGCCTTTCTGTTTTACAATATGCCGACGACACGATTTTTTTGTTTTGAGGACGACTTGGAAGGAGCTAGGAATCTTAAAATCATTCTTTGTGTCTTTCAGCACTTGACTAGTCTAAACATTAATTTTTTAAAAAGCGAGGTTTACTGCTTCGGTGAGGCGGAAGTAAGACAGAAGAAATTTGCTCAGATCTTTACTTGCCCAATTGGAACCTTTCCTTTTCGCTACCTGGGTATGCCTCTACACTATAAGAAACTTAGTAATAGCGATTGGAAACCTGCTGAGGAGAAATGTGAGAAGAAAGAAGCTACCTGGCAAGGGAGCTTGCTTCCTTCTAACTGAGACTTGCTTGAGTAGTGTCCCTAGTCACATGCTTTCCTTCTTTAGATTGCCTAAAGGTGTGGGTAAACGCTTTGATTTTTTCCGAGCTCGTTTGGTTTGGCAAGAAAGGGAGGGAGTGCGGAAGTACCACCTGGTCAACTGGAATGATGTGTGCCAACCTAGGGACCAGGGAGGACTGGGGGTTACTAATCTAGATGTTAAAAATGTTAGTCTTCTTTGTAAGTGGCTCTGGAGACTAGAAAATGAGGAGGGGGACTGGCAGGAGTTGATTAGAGCAAAGTATCTGAAGAAGAAAACTTTGACTCAATGCGAGTCATCTCCTAACAACTCCCACTTCTGGAATGGCTTAATGGAAGTTAAGAATATTTTCTATAGCTGTTGTCAGAGAATTGTGGGGGATGGACGTAAAACTAGATTTTGGGAAGATGCGTGGATAAAGGATAAACCTCTTTGTTTGATTTTTCCTCGTCTTTGTAATCTAACTTTTTGCAAACATGTTACTGTTGCGAAATTATTTACCTTGGAGTTTAATTGTATTAGGTTCAGAAGATGTTTACATGGGGAGACTCTTGATATGTGTAATAAGTTACTTGATATGTGTGGTCAGGTGATTTTGTCGGATAAGCCTGACAAAGTTAAATGGCTACTTACAAACACCGGTAGCTTTTTCGTTAAATCTCTGTATCACTATCTTATAGCTAGACAAGTTGTTTTCCCTTTTAGAAAACTATGGAGGATGAAGATGCCTCTTAAAGTTAAGGCTTTCTCTTGGTTAGTAATCAAAATAGGATTCTGACCAAGGACAATCTGAGTAAAAAAGGCTGGAAAGGTGCTATGTTTTGTGAATTTTGTGACTGTGAAGAGAGTGTGAATCATTTATTTTTCTCTTGTTCCTTAGCTAAGTTCCTGTGGAATATTGTGGGATGTGCTCTAGGGAGCAGAGAGCTCAATGTCTTTTTCGACTTATGCGAGAACTGGTTGTCTAGCTATACTGGCAAAGATAGAGTAGTTGCTTTATTGGGTAATGCTGCTCTCTTGTGGTCTATATGGAAAACAAGGAACAAATCCTGTTCTCAAAGTGTTATGCCTAGAGATCCTACTGACATTATCTTTCTTGTTTGTTCCCTACCTGACTCATGGAAAAATCTGCAGAAAAGAGGGGTGCAAAGCAGGCTTCATCAGGTATCTAGGTGTATCGTGAGGGTGACTCGTGATATCTTCAGAGGAGGGCATGGTTTGGCGCCGCATGTGAGAAGGATTTTGTGAAGCTAGCTGCTGGAAATGCTTGCTGGCTTCAAAGCATTTATGTTAATCTGGTTATCGTCCTTTAGTCTGTTGATACCTTTGTAACTAGCGTAGCACTAGGCCCTTCCAAGGCTAGTTTTGGACAGTTTGAAGCATCTTGATGTGGTGATATATATCAGTGGTGTGATGATTAGGCTGGATAGGCTGGAGCATCCTGGTGTGGCTTCTAGATCAGTGATGTAATGTTGGTTTGATGCCTTGTAAACAACTCCATTTTCATAATGAAAATGGGGGCCGTGTGGCCCCTTCGATAAAAAAAAACGGGCAGTACGACAGAACAAATCCAGATGCATGTCATCTATATAAGAAGGAGTTACTTCTATATCAGCTCCATGCTAGAAACAAGCAAATTGCAAATAGAAAGTTCATGTCTCCAAGCCACACGACATCACTGTGTACGAGATAACAACAACTCAGGAGACAACTAAATGTGTTGACGCCTTTCTTCATGACCAGCGAAGAAACCTAATCCAAAACAAACTCAAGTGCATCAGCAACAAAACCTAATCCAACTCGAGATCTTAAACTTTTACTTGCACAATGTACGTTTCGTTTCGTTTTGGTCTTACGCTTTTAGTTAGGTGTCACGTCTTGATTTGCAAAGTTGGCACTTACCACATATGCACACAAGTACCTCCAATGAGTTAAACATCAAGGCGCCAGTACAGTGGCATGCAGGAGTTCATAAGGTCGTGGTTCAGATGTAATATTAACAAGAACTAATCATAGAAAAATTTAAGTGCCAGTGTGCGCCACAACCTGTTGTAACTTGCATCACAACACCGAGAAAAATTTCTATAACAATCAGTAACCAGAAAACATGTTCGAAAAAGCCTATCAAATGCATTGCAGAGGAAACTCCGAGTAACTAAACAGAGAAAAACACAACCTCCCTGCCCTTTATTACATCAAAATCTCTCATCTTTATTACATAAATCTTCAAGTTCAAGTACCACGCCTGCTTATTTACACAGACTCCCTTTCCTTTCCTTTCCAAGGTCTTTTTAAGTTATCAATTTCCTAGCGCTGGAAGAACCAGCGATGGTAGATGTATTGTTCTTGTCTTTCAATTTTTCAATTGCCATCTTGTCGGCCTAGCCGTTGAATGGGAATTATAGGTATCAAGGAGGTAGCTACCATAACAAACCATGTGCGTTCGTGTTTTGCTCCTACTGCACACTTCTCGGTGGAGTCGCATCCACTCTCCTTGGACGAGGGCGACACCAAACACTGCTCCAAGGGGGCTCCCACCTCCACCTTGTCCTCTCTGACGACGACGAGGGCAAGGCAAAGATGGAGGACGGCAAGGCCCCGGCAGACTACAACCCGCCGACCAGCCGCCAGCGGTACCGAGGTCCCCGTCACCAAGTGCACGCATGCGAGCAATACGGGAGGCGAACAAGAATCGCAACATATCATGGCGGTGGGGAGACCTTCTGTGGATGGTAATGCACCATCCGGCGGAGCGCCACTGCTAGTTCTTCATGCACCAGCACATCAGGAGAACCTCTCACTGCTAGCACGAGGTCGAGACGTAGAGAGCAATGGCACCCGCAGCAACTAATAATTAACGAGTTTGTGTGCGGTATCTGACTGTGTACTACGTATGTTTTGTTTGTTTGGTAAAGTTTCTCTGTAGGTCGAGCTACATGGAACCTCTTATCTTCAGCCCTCCAACATTGCTTTGAGATGCGTACTCTCCAACTAACTTACAACAAGAAGAACCTTGTATTCAAAGAATGATGAATATCACTATTTGCAACCAAATTGGGACGCTAAATCAAGGGGAAATAATAGCACTTCCAAACTTTAATTACCAGAAAATAGAGCTAGCAGTTCAACCCGGCACGGACCGACCTAAACTACCCAAAATCTTTTTTTTTGCGGGATAAACTACCCAAAATCAGCTCAACCATTTGATAAAAATAAAAAACAGCAGTACTGCAGAAGAAATTCGTATGCCTATCATCCATATATGAGGACTAACCACTTCCAATATATTGGCGCTATGCTAGAAACAAGCAAATTACAAATAGAAAGTTCATGTCTCCAAGCTACACAACATCATGGTGTACGAGATAACAGCAGCTCGGAGACAGTTGAATGTGTTACGCATTTCTGTCTGACCTGCCGCTGGCAAAGAAACATAATCCAAAACGAACTCAAATGCATCAAGAAACGAACAAGACTGAAACAAGAATTTGTAGACAAACATATGGCAGCTCACATTGTGCAGAACAGCCGAATTGCACATGATATTAAGGGCTCGCGTATTCATTCATCAGCGTTCATCCGAAGTTGCTGCAGCACAACAGAAGTTTAGACACAGCCGAACCTAAGACTGAACCACAATACGTTAGAAACAGAGACACACCAAGACGAGCACATGGTATCAACTTCATTGGTAGAGGACCCAAAGGCAGAAGCAGCACCACGGACAGACACTTACTGGCCATGTCGGAGGCAGAGACGAGTGCGTCGGACCGGTTTGTACCCCAGACCCGTTATGTGGCTCGGCTGTGGCTTTTGCTTTTGATGTTAGGTTTAGGTGAGTGGTCTGGGTAGTGGCCCAGCTAACACCCCTTCATCATTTTAATGTTAGGCTTACATGAGTGGTCTGGGTAGTGGCCTAGCTAGCACGCCTTCATCATTTGGGATTAGCGGCATTGGTTACCAAGATGGCGGATTCAGGCATATTGTTGTAATACTTTGTAAGGTCATCGAGAATATTCAATAAAGTGGCCGCATGCATCCCCAGATGCAGAGGCTGAGGGTTATCCTCCTTTTTTTTTAAAAAATGCATCGGAAACCTGCACAAAGAAATTTTTAGGATAACAATCAGTAACCTGAAACATGCACTCTACGAACAGGACATCAAATGCATCGGAAAGAAACCACAGAATAACCCAACAACGAACATCTGGCAATTAGAATTACAGATAGAATCAAAGCCTGGGTAATACTGTGGGTCCGCTTCTGCTACACCATGCACAACCCTTCGGTGATAGAAGAAAGTCAAGAAACTAGTTCTCAAGAGAAGTGAAGTTGTAGTTTCAAAGTATTCATATCTTTAAAACCTGCCACTGGAATAACTTTCCGCAACCCAAATTTAAAATGTACATGCCCTCCGTGCCAATAAAATGACAGAATATCTTGCCTTTATTACAAAAAAATTCAAGTACAACTACTGCCTACTTATTTGCACGCCATCCCTTCCCTTACCAACACCATTTTGAGATGTCAATTTTCCCGCATGGAACAACTAGAGATGGTGGATTTGTCGTTTTTCTCTTCCACTTTTATCCCAACAGTCTAGCCATTGATTGGGAATGATAGGTATCGGGAGAGAGGCAGCAACAACATTGATGAGTGTTTGCTTGTTGTTTACATGTACTCTGCATGTCCTGGTGTGGTTGTAAAAGCTCTTCTTTGATGGACGGGAGCTCGACGATGACCATGGCTCCTGCCTCCTAGGTTGACTCAGCACCTTCGTCCTCTGGAGTAGGGTAGCTACATTCTAATGCACAAGCAAAGTATCGTCGTCCCCGTAGGGCAGCATTCGCACCCGCTCTCTAGGCAGGGCGACCGCGAATGACTTGTGCTCATGCTGGATATGCTTCTGATTACCTCGTGTCACCTATCGTCATTGTAGGGGTGCATGTCGGCAGCCACTATGTGGCTTTTTTTTCTTATTTCTCTTGTGTTCTTTGGGCATGATTATGTTGTTATCCCAACCGTCATTTATGATTCGGAGTTTGGATGCTGATTGTATGAATGGTTGCTTTATTTATAAAGCGGGACGAAAGCCTATTTCGAGAACAAAGTATCATTGATGTGTATCTCACAGTTTGGTCGCACGAGGTGAAGAGAGGCGATGTCGCTGGGACAAATGACAGCGTCAAAGGCGGCCTCTAGATGGTGTGGCTTTTCGACTGTGGCCTAAGTTTTGTTTGTTTTGGCCTGTTAAGAATAATTCATCGGCATGATCGATACGAACACCAACTCGAGGGAAAATGATGACGCTTCAAATTTTAAGCAACAGAACACAGAGTTAGCACTTCCACACGCGACTGGTACAGAGGTGTCCAGGAATCGTCTCAAACGTTTGATAAGGATCCAAGGTTTCATAAGAACGTAAAGCCACTTCAATTTTTTTCGTGCGTGATAGGGAGGAAACACGGGCACATGAAGTAGGGGAACCAACGGCTCAGTTCGTTAGTGTGGAGGCGTGGCTGGTCAAGACTCCCCAAAATTGGTTCAAATGGATGGAGAACTTAAAGGAATTTCAAGCTTGGTACTAATTCACGATAGTTGAAAACAGCAGTACCATAGAAGAAATTCAGACTGTACATTTGGGAGAAGCCAATACATGTACGGACAAAAAAATAGATAAACAAATACTATGAGCAACGTAAGAACTAGCTACTTCCAATATATCAAGGAGCCTGAAACAAGCAAATTGTTCATGATTGCAAGCAATCGCAGATCTACTACTGTGGCAGTTGGGGCAGCCACCCCAGGCGGTGGAGAGGAAAAGAGTTTGGGCTGGATCTGGGCAACATAAGGTCAATGTCAAAGAAACTGCAGGACGCTAGCCTGCTGGATCTGGACACTCCCCAGCTCTCGCTAGAGCAGCATGTGGCACATCGACTCGGAGCTGGTCGTGTTTCTTCTTGTTTTTTTGGTTTCTCTAGTTTTCTCGTGTACTATCTAGGCTAGTAGTACATGCACATATGATACACAGTGGATGTGTGTGTACTGCCAGACGTCACAGCGTGAAGGCGTGATGTGCATCACGTAAGTTGTGCCATGCGGCATGTGCCGTAACAACAAACATATAGTCTTTCATAAAGTGCGACGGGAAGCACAAATACACCACGAAAGGAAGCACAATTTGTTATCTTTGTGAGCACAAGTCTGTTGCCACTCCACGCCCGCTGCCGCCCCCGCTGCTTGCTTGCTCTACCGCTCCTTGATTCACACATCCATCTCTAATGGTGAACAATACCAATGCAGACAAATGAAAACTAACTGAATAACTTAAAAATGATGGGTCCATCTAGGCCATGTCCAACATGATTGAAATTGTCATTAAATATCTCGATTCAATGTTGCGTCCTTTTTCCAAATAATATTTTGATAATATTTTTTGGTAGCAAGTACTCAATAGAAATTGTGTATTTGGAAACAAGCTTTCTTAGATAGTTTCGCTTTTACTAAGACCAAAACTAAGTTTTTTGCTGCAAATGGCAAGATAGGCAAGATAAGCTGACAAGTAGAAAACCCCGCAGCAAAGCGCAGGTGATTTCACTGGCTATCATAGGTCCTTTGCCCATAATAATAGGGTTTTCTATTTTCGTGCCCCTAGTTCTTTAGTTCATCTCAATTTTGCCCCACCCCTTTAACCTTCCTCACTTTTTCCCTCTTCCAACCACCCTAGCCTCGCAAATGCCCCAATGGAGCGTTTCTGTTGGGTCAATCCCATTGGGGAGTTACTTTCGAGTAGGACTACTTAAAATACTGACATGAGTTTATGATTTTACCTCGGCCATTAACAAAAGGAAAATATGAGCTTTATGTGTTTCACATCCATCGTGAACAAATAGGAAGGGGGAAAATCAGGAAACATATTTCCATGCATCAGGAAGGATATGTCCATGATTTATGGATTAGAAGGAATTTCTTTGGGAAAGAAACAATCACAGTCACATACATAAGGAAGGAAAAATATGGGGAGCGTATCCCCATGCATTGGGTCAAAACAAATTTTCATGATTCACAACTTCACACATTAGGAAGGAAAAATCTCAGGAAAAAGCTGGTCGTGGATTGCAATTCCAGAATTCTTGAACCAAAAATGCATTGATACACAATTTTAAAAAAATCGTGAACAATTGAATTCAAGAAGAAGAAAAAATACGACCACATTTTTAATTTCAGTATAGGTTGCTGGGTCCCTTGTGCCATGGAAAACCAGTGTGGAAGTGCCCCTGCAGACATCTTACCACTGTGGTCGCCACGAAAGACGCCCACTGCTCCTCTATCTACTTTTTCGCCATGATGCCGTCATCTATGTCGAACACTTGAACTGGCCCGTACCATAAAAAGGCTGTAACCAGCTCGAGCGTTGACTGTGAGGCGTTGCACCGCGTCGCAGTTGCAGAGAACGTGTTCGTGTTTGAATATTTCCTCAAGTCTCCTATTCCCAAATCCCAAATGCATTTCACATTTTCTGTTACTTTCATTTGCCATGCATCCCTCTTGGCCTCGCTAGCTTTAGCCTTCTGTGGCCTATATGATACCGGCAGAAAAGTGTGTCAACTCGTAGCTTGCTGCTCCATGAGTGCCAATGGAGCAATATATATGCACCCATGATTTATGGTTGGTTGGTATTCATACACTGTTTCACGTCTATTGTTTCATGCCATAACTATTGGTCTAGTGAGTGAGTAGAGTTCGTAGTACATGTGGATGCTCAGGACTTATTCTACTGACTTGCACGTGCAAGTAAATGCAAAACAGCCATTTCCGAAGAAGTTGTTAGCTTATGTATCTCTCACTTGAAAGAAGCTTGTCATATAGGTATGTTGTCTATGAATGGAAGACCGCCAGATCAGTGGAAAAAACCTCCCGTGGGCTGGAACAAGTTGAATGTTGATGGTGCATCCAACATGGATGCAACAAAAGAAGGTGTTGGTATGATCCTCCGTGATGAAGGAGGCTCAAACGTCTTCGTGTCGTGCCATCATCTTCATACTTGTAATAATCCGCTAGAGGCGGAGTTGGCTGTATGCATGGAGGGAACTGTGCTGACCTATGAGTGGAGCACAAAGCCCATCATCGTCAAAAATGATTCCGAATTGGCAGCCAACATGAGTCCCCGACGGCCTCTATTATTGGTGAGATAAAAATCTTCTTGCGCAAGATAAACTATACTTCATTGGCACACTTCGCTGAGCCGGAAATAGTGTCCTCATCACCTAACTCAAATAAGTCCCCATCACATGCAACAAACAGTTTGTCTGAGGTCTGGTCCTTACTATACCGTACCGACTGAATCACCAAGGTTAAGCAATGAAATTGCTTTTACCCCACAGAAAAAGTCAAAGGAAGTGACAAAAAATAGTAAGAAGGCTCTATGCTAGAAAGTGCTTAGAGCATCTCTAAACAATCCCATATAATTTAGAGAATACAACCAACTATCCTTTAGTGAAGGATATTTGCTTCTCTAAAAAATTGCCATTTCTAGCCGATCCCCTAAACTTAACTTCCTAGAGCTTATCTCTGAATCATGCATTTTGTTGAACACTTGCAATTCAGCACACCCAACACATATACAAGCTAGAAGGTGGCTCTCGATTGTGTGGCCTCATGTCATGGACCCGACCGGCGGCAGTACCTTGGTGGCAGGGAGACCACGCGCAATGGTGCTGGGACCGGCTGCACAAATGCATCCCGCCATCATCCAAGAAACAGATCCCGATGGCTGTGCCATCCTCTGCAAGCACAAGCAAGAGGTGGAGCACACTCCACCATGCGTGACGCACCTCAAAACGACAAAATAGAGCTCCCCATTTCCATGGGCCAAGCAACTCGAGGTGAAATTATTTTACTGTTCACACCAGGAGCATTTGCTCCTGGGTGAAGAAACTCCATGTCTGATTGCCCACGAAAGTACCTTTCTACACTAGGAGCAAATTATCCTGGTGTGAACAGTAAAACGAAAAAAATAGGAAAAAAATTCAAAAAGTTCTGAAATTTTTTGTGACATACTTTCGTCAATGTTTGTTACGCATACAAAATTTCATCACTAAATCACATTGGTGGAAGTCGTGCCAAAAAAATCAGAGCTCCAAAAAGCTTTTGTAAGTAACATTTTCATAGCATCGATTTTGTTTTTTTACCACGTTTGTAACGCCCCCGATTCAATCGTACATTAATCATGCACGCAAATGTGTACGATCAAGATCAGGGACTCACGGGAAGTTATCACTAACACAACTCTAAAAGTAAAATAAGTCATACAAGCATCATATTACAAGCAAGGGGCCTCGAGGGCTCGAATACAAGTGCTTGAACATAAACGAGTCAGCGGAAGCAACAATATCTGAGTATAGACATAAGTTAAACAAGTTGCCATAAGATGGCTAACACAAACTGGAATACAGATCGACAGAGGCACATGCCTCCTGCCTGGGATCCTCCTAAACTACTCCTGGTCGTCGTCAGCGGCCTGCACGTAGTAGTAGGCACCTCCAATGTAGTAGGAGTCATTGTCGATGGTGGCGTCTGGCTCCTGGGCTCCAACGTCTGGTTGCGGCATCCGGGAAGAAAAGGAAAGAGGAGGAAAAGAGGGAGCAAAGCAACCGTGAGTACTCATCCAAAGTACTCGCAAGCAAGGATCTACACTACATATGCATGGGTATATGTGCAAAAAGGCAATATCGATGGACTGAACTGCAAAAAGCCAGAATAAGAGGGGGATAGCAGTCCTATCGAAGACTACGCTTCTGGCAGCCTCCGTCTTGCAGCATGTAGAAGAGAGTAGATTAAAGTCCTCCAAGTAGCATCGCACAGCATAATCCTACCCCGACGATCCTCCCCTCGTCGCCCTGTGGGAAAGCGATCACCGGGTTGTCTCTGGCACTTGTCTGGGTGTGTTTTATGAAGTATCCGGTTCTAGTTGTCATAAGGTCAAGGTTCAACTCCGGGTCGTCCTTTTACCGAGGGACACAACTATTCGAATAGATAAACTTTCCTGTAGGGGTGCACCACATAACCCAACACGCTCGATCCCTCTGGCCGGACACACTTTTCTGGGTCATGCCCGACCTCGGAAGGTCAACAAGTCGCAGCCCCACCTAGGCACAACAGAGAGGTCAGCACGCCGGTCTAAATCCTATGCATGCAGAGGTCTGGGCCCATCGCCCATTGCACACCTGCACATTGCGAACGCGGCCGGTGAGTAGACCTAGCAACCTCCATTACAAAGGAAGTTGTTACGCGGTCCAACCCGGCGCGCGCCACTCAGTCGCTGACGTTAAGAAGGCTTCGGCTGATACCACGACGTCGAGTGCCCATAACTGTACCCGCGTAGTTGGTTAGTGCGTATAGGCCAGTGGCCAGACTCAGATCAAATACCAAGATCTCGTTAAGCGTGTTATTATGAAGTAACCGCGAACGCCGACCAAGGCCAGGCCCACCTCTCGCCTAGGTGGTCTCAACCTGCCCTGTCGCTCCGCCATAAAGATCCACACAGAGGGCCGTCGGGAACCCAGGCCCACCTCTACCGGGATGGAGCCACCTGTCCTTTCAGCCCCCACATCGGAATCACTTGCGGGTACTCTACGAGTCGACCCGACTTTAGTCACCATCTGTATAGTATGTATGATATATACCCATGATCACCTCCCGAGTGATCATGGCCCGATAGTATAGCAAGGCAGACTGACAAGAATGTAGGGCCACTTATGATAAACTAGCATCCTATACTAAGCATTTAGGATTGCGGGTAGGTATCAACAACTGTAGCAACAATGACAGGCTATGCAACAGAATAGGATTAACCGAACAGTAACATGCTACACTACTCTAATGCAAGTAGAGGGAAGAATATGCAATATCTGGTGATCAGGGGGGGGGGGGCTTGCCTGGTTGCTCTGGCAAGAAGGAGGGGTCGTCAACTCCGTAGTCGAACGAGGCAGCAGCAGCGTCGGTCTCGTAGTCTACCGGGGAGAAGAGGGGGAAGAAACAATAAATATAATGCAAACATAAGCATGACGATGCATGACATGACAAAGAGCGGTGCTAGGGGTGCCCTAACGCGGTAGTAGGTGATACCAGCAAAATGGAGAAACATTCGGGAAAGTATCCCTAGTGTTTCGCGTTTTCGGACAGATGAACCGGAGGTGAAATATTGCAAGTTCGCTATGCTAGGGACGCGTGGCTCACGAACGGGCTGCGTACTTGGATTCGTCTCATCGTTTTGAGCAATTTTCATGTAAAAGTTTTCCCATCTGAGTTACGGATTATTTTATATTAATTTTTAAAGTTTTTAATAATTTTCTAAATTATTATTATTAATTTAATTCGAAAATGGCATTACTGCATTAGCATGATGTCATCAGTCCACAGAGGTGTTGACTGGGTCAAGCTGACGTGTGGGTCCCATTTGTCATTGACACATTGCCCTAACTAACCGATTGGTTAGTTTAATTAGATATTTAGGTTAATTAAGATTAATTAGTTTAACTAAACATGATTAATTAAGTTAATTAATTAATTAATTAATTTAATTATCATTATTATTTATCTTTTTTTAAACGTTCTGGGGGGTGGGGCCCCTGTCATTGGCCCCAGGGGCCCTTAGTGGGCATAGGGCGCTGGGTGTGGGCGCGGGCGCCCGACGGGGCAGACCCGAGAGGAGGCCATCGGGGCGCCGGCGGGTGGGCGCCCATCGGGCGCGTGCAGGGCACCGACGAGGCGGGGTCACCGGTCGGCCGACCGGGTTGGCACCAAGCGTGGCCAGCGGGCGGCGCCACGGTGGTGTGGGGCAGTGGCAGCAACTGTTGCAACAGCGGCAGCAGTAGCGGGCGATGGCGGCATGATAGAGCGGAGCGGGGAGGGGCGGCTGCAGCAGCAGAAGTGGGCGGAGGCGCGCGGCCGAACGGACCGGGACGGGGGCGGTGAGACAGAGGGGCGCGACCGGAGGCGGGATAAAGGCGGCGGCGACGCGGGCGCAGCAGGGACGCGACCATGGGTGTGCGGTGCGGACGGCTCGTTCTAGGCGCGGCCTCGCGCGTAGAGGCGCGCCCAAGGGGGCGGCCCGCACAACATACCTAGTCAAGAACAAAAGGACAAAAATCTGAACAAAAATCGCGAATACTGTTCTGGAGAAACGACCCAAAACGGATCTTTAAAAAAAAGCATGAACAAGATTTTTAACAAAAATCATGAATATTGTTTTTCACTATCTTTCTAACCAAAAATTGGATCTACAGAACATGAAAATCTAGCGAGAGAAACAAGATGGATCATTTCTTTTTGAATGGGAAATAGAACGTGATTTCGAACATAAAAAAAAATCAAGAATCAAATTTTTGAGAAACATCAAGAAGCCAAGCTCGTTGACCCCTGCCTCCTAGTCGTGGAAGTCTAGATCGAGCGACAGCGGAATCGGCGAGGATGGACCCGAGCCTTCCACGGACATTTCCGAGGCCGGGAGCATAGAAAAGTTCATCAAGGTTCGCCTTCCTTCTGCACTCCTGACCGCGCCTACAAAGTGACCAGTATTGTGTGAACTCAACGATTTGGGCGTCGGCGGCCGGAGAGAGAAAGAAGGCAGGGGCTGGTGCGGAGCGAACAGAGGTTGGGGCCGATTTTGTACCGTGCCTTTTTCTTTTTGCAAGAATTTTTTGTCGTGCTCTATAGTTTGCTAAAGTGGTAATACAGGCAGGCCATATCAGCTCTCAAACAATGTACACTGTCTGACAGGGTGGCCTCATGGGCCTTGTAATTTCAGTATAGGTTGTTGGGTCCCTTGTGCCATTGAAAACCAGTGTGGAAATGCCCCTGCAGACATTTTATCACTGTGGTCGCCACGAACGACGCCCACTACTCCTCTATCTACGTTTCTCGCCATGCTGCCATCATCTACGTCAAACATTGTGACCAGCTCGAGCGCTCATTCTGAGGTGTGGCACCGTCGCAGAGGTGAAGAAATTTCTTGTGTTTGAATATTTCCCCAAGTCTCATATTCCCAAATCCCAAATGCATTTCACATTTTCTGTCACTTTCGTTTGCCCTGCATCCCTCTTGGCCTATATGATACCAGCAGAAAAGTGTGTCAACTCGTAGCTTGCGGCTCCATGAGTGTCAATGGAGCAATATATATATATATATATATATATATATGCACCCATGATTTATGGTTGGTTGGTGTTCGTGCACTGTTTCACATCTATTGTTTCATGCCATAACTATTGGTCTAGTGAGTAGAGTTCGTACATGTGGACGCTCCAGGACTTATTCTATTTTCTTCCACGTGCAAGTAATAGCAAATCAGCAGTTTCAGAAGAAATTGGTATGATCCTCCATGATGAAGAAGGCTTGATCGTCTTCGCGTCGTGCCATCATCAAAACTGATTCTGAACTGGCAACCAACATGATCCAGCAGCTAGAGATTAATTGGTCCCCGACGGCCTCTATTATCGGCGAGATAAAAATTCTTCTTGCGCAAGGCAGACAGTACTTCATTGGCACATTTCGCCGAGCAGGAAACAGCGTTGCTCATCGCCTAGCTCAAATAGGTCACCATGAAATGCAAACAATTAGGCTGAGGTTTGGTCTTCATGAGATTACTTTGCCGTACGATTGAATCACCAAGGTTAAGGAATGAAATCTCTTTTACCCCACAAAAAAAGGTAAAAGGAAGTGAGAAAAAAATAAGAGTACAGCCGAGTATCCTTTAGTGGAGGATATTTGCTAGAAAGTACTTAGAACATCTCTAACCGATCCCCTATAATTTAGAGGAGAATACGGCCGAGTATCCTTTAGCGAAGGATATTTTCTCCTCTAAAAGAGTGTCGTTTCTAACTGATCCCCTAAACTTAACTCCATATAGCTTATATTTCGCTCATGCATTTCGCCAAGCACTTGCAATGTAGCACACACAACACACATACACGCTAGAAGGTGGCTTCGATCGTGTGGCCTCATGTCGCAGAGCCGACCAATGGCAGTACCTTGCGGCAAGGCGACTACTGCGGTGCTGGGACCGTCTGTACCAATGCTCCTGTTTAAATAAATGGTGAGCTTCTTTGGCAGCGCCGACGATTGGATAGTACCACCTCGCCATCGTCCAAGAACAGATCCCCGGTGACCGTGCCATCCTCCGCAAGCAGAAGCAGGAGGTGGAACACACTCTGGCACATGCGACATCATCTGGACACGACGAAGCGGAGCTCCTCCCGGAGCTGCATTCGATCACTACCCGGAGCTTCTACCTGGGAGGCAGTAGGGTGCAGCCGGGTGTCGACGGTGAGGCCAACCGGAGGAGAGCCGTCGGGCTAGAGACGAGGAGGAGGGGCGTCGCGTGGGCCGGAGATGATGGAAAGGATAAAAAATACAGAACAAAACATTGCCAGAATCCCACCGAAATCTTCCGGCGGGAGTTTGGCGGGGCTGCGGGTGCCAATGGTGGCGTGTGGTGGCCAGCGGAAGCAAGGTTAGATGCCTGCTAGAGGAGGAAAACAGAATTTATTCTCTACTAACCGATTGTAGAGGATCGGTTAGAGATGCTCTTAGCTTGAACGGGCAAGGGAAGTGATCATCAATTGTAAGAAGGCTTTGCTAAATAGTTTAATGTGTTGCAAGGTAGATGGTGAAACTTGTGTATAAACGTCCTATTATGAATTCTGAATTGATATTATGTCTGAGTGTTTTCTGAATCACATTTCCGTGTTAAATGTATAAAATGCAGTGAAAAGTATACCAGAAGATCTAGCGAGGTCTCTACTGTAGAGCAACCACATTGTTTGTTGTCACTTTTTTTTTGCGGGAAAGAAACTTTTCATTCATCAACCATGGTGATTACATTCGGAGATGACGATGCTAGCTACTTCGACTGGGGAGTTTCGAAGCCAACAGGCAATGCGCTGTTGCGAGCGCCCCATACAAGCAAGGGTGTGACTCGCTACATTTGCATACCTGCTAATTTTAGCTAGACTGATGTTCCTTTCATGAGTCAGAATCCTTCTGATCTCGTTAATCTGGTTCGCATATACCTCGATCGCTCCATATCTTTAGATTGCACCACCTGCAACAATTCGGCGCAGTCCGTTTCAACAACCAACGGCAAGCTGGACCAATGGAGAGCAAGCTGAAGCCCCTCGTCCATAGCTGCCATCTCCGCTTCTAGAGGGCCCCCACAACTGAAGAGAACCCGCGTCGCGGCGAAGATGACTGCGCCTTCATGATCACGCAAAATCATCCCAGCCCCGGCTGTACCATCCTCCTTCAGAAAAGCACCGTCAATATTCAGTTTAGCATAGTTCACATCAGGGGCCTTCCATTGAGGCGTGGCTATTATTTCATGTGTGTTCTTTGATGTGCCTCCCGAGTAATCGATCACCTGCTTGCCCTTTGTCAAGTCCAGCTCCGGGTGCTGCTGTACTGCAAGTAGGGAACTAATATAACTCGATAGGAACCGACGCGAGGCCTCGATCGGGACTGGGGGTTTATGATGCGTGATCTCATTTCTTGCATACCAAATGCTCCACATGATCATCAAGGAAGCAAGCTTCTGTACATCCGGCAGTTTATCAAGCAGACGTAATAACCAATCTGGCTTAGCGTCGCGCAGGTCGGCTGGGGTCGGCAGTGCCCAATGCTCTCGCATAGCCTCCCAAAGCGCCGCCGCATGAGGACATATGACAAGAGCATGGTGCACGTCTCCTTTGCCTGGGCACACAGCAAGCATGTTGAGTCCAGTTCAAGGTGTCTGTATGTCTTGGTAGCTTGTGTAGCTAGGGCCTCTTGGGCAGCTTGCCATGCAAAGATACGTACTTTGGCTGGTGCCCCGTTTTTCCATATCAGGTTCCACACCGAACGTCGTCCGTCCGGCTGGCCGCTCGAGGCGCCGTTGTCCTGCTTTGCCATATGTTCCTGCAGACCAAGGTAGTAGGCGCTGCGTATCGAAAAGCAACCGCGTTTGTCCGGGTGCCAAGCAAGGAAGTCGGAGTCTAATCTGCTTGAAGCCTTGATCTGAAGGATGCAATCAATGTCCGGCTGATAGAAATGCTGCCGGAGAAGATTTATATTCCACGTACCATCAAGGTTGAGCAGTTCAGAGACCCACTTTAGGCGACAACGACGCTTCGGGGTGATCGGCCGTCGAGACTGATCGCGAGGGAGCCAAGGATCTCGCCATATGGGGACCTGCGAGCCATTCCCAATACGCCAAATATTACCTTTTTATAATAGCTCCAGTCCATACTCCACTGCTTGCCATGTTGAGGATGCATTACCGGTGAAGACGGTGTCGACCAGGAACCAAGGTTTCGGATTTCGTTTTGCAAAATTTACCGGCCCCGGGCGAAATGGGCGAAATTCGGTTTTTCGGATTTTTTTCGGAAAATTCCGGACGAAATTGACAAACAAAATTTTGAAATTTGAAGGAATTTTGACTGAAATTTGCTCAAAAAATTGAAATAAACCAAAGCAAAAGCGTATCCATAATCTTTAGCAAAATATACATGTAAAATCATTCAATCCATGTGTCAAAGAATCATAAATAAGACATGAACATTAGATTAACTGATGGGCTGCCCGAGGCAAGGATTGGCTGCTTCTGGCGGCCTACGTTGTTGTTGACGCCGTCGAGCCAGTGGGCGGCCAAGTGCAGCCTCGCCCACATGTTGTTCTGGTGCCGGACGGTGTGGCCGCTGTCAACAGGGCCGCCCCATGCACGCACTGTCATGGCCAAGACCTTCGGCCTCCATGGGAAAGAGAAGAAATGGGGGGAGTGCTTGAGGAGGTGGAGCGCTTGAGGAGGAGGCTGGGCATCGGTGCGCTAGAGGAGGGTGGCCGGAGATTGACCGGAGGCGGCGTTGCCCTGTTTCCCTTGGCTCAGATTTGGTTGCCTTCAGGCTACAGCCGCCACACAGAGTGGAGATCGAGGGGAAAACAAGAATTAGGGCTAGAAACGCTCGGTTGCAGCTTTTATACCGCTGGGGGGTTATGTGCGGGCTTTTTTGGACCGTGGGCCGAGAAGCAAATTCGAATAAGGCCGGAATTTTTGACCGGATTCTACTAGTACCGGGCCCAAACGAGATGGGCGGATTTCGTTCGGATTTCGTTTTTTTCGGACGAAATCCAAAACTCTGCCAGGAACCCGTTGGGGTAATACTTTGCCTTGAGCACTTGTGCACATAAGCTTTGGGGGTCAAGATGGCAACGGGGATGAAACCCATCGGGTTTTGCCTTCCCAAACCCATCCCCACAAGAAAATCGTAAACCCGTCCCCGTCCCCATCACTGTGTGCGGGGCTAGTTTTCTGCCCGTCCCCTAAACCCATCGGGTTTCGGGGAACCCACGGGGAACCCATGATGAAATCAAAATATTTAAACAAACATAGTGGCGACAAAGAATAACATTTCAGCAGCAAAACAAGCACATTTCAGTAGCATAACTTGAGTAAATTTCAACAAAAAACAATAGTAGATGGTTCAATAGCTATATAAGTTATAGAACTTATAGTTCACAAATCACTTTAAAGTTGGAATCATCATGGCATCTTTCACATCTCCAAGCCTCCAAACGGCCATCTTCAAATCTTTCAATGCCAAATCTATGAGAATGTCTTGAACGTCCTGAAGACAACTCCAAAATCTTTGTCCTTATTCATTGTCAGCATCTATGAGAATCAAGTAAGTAGTAATGAACATCTTATGAAACATTGCAGCAAGATAATGATAAACTTTATGATGATATGTAAAGAAAGAAAGACACACCTATATATTTGTTTCTTATCCAGTCTTGTGAACACATCAAGGCCTCTAAGATTTCGGGGGTAAGATGACTACGTTGGTACAAAAATAATGTAATTTCGCGGGTATTGCCGGGTTTTGGGTTCGGGGACTACCGAAACGGGTGTAAACCCACGAAACGTGTCGGGTTGTATAATGTGCCCAACAACAGCCCCGCGGGGATGAAAAGATGCCCATCCTCGTCCCCTAATAGGGTAAAAACCAACGGGGATGCGGGTTTCGGGGCCCCATTGCCATCTTGATTTGGGGGTTCTCAATTAGCCTCCATGCCTGCTTGGCGAGCAACGCTTGATTAAAAAGTTTCATGTCCCGAAATCCGATGCCACCATGTGACTTGGGCCTGAGCATAATATCCCATGACACCCAGTGAGTACGGCGCTGTCCCTGTGCCGCCCCCCACCAGAAGTTGCGTATCATTTTGGTTAAATCCTCGCATAAGCTGTCAGGGAGCTTAAAGACGCCCATTAGAAGTGTCGGAAGCGCTTGGGCGACTGCCTTAATTAGCACTTCTTTCCCTCCCTGAGAGCCCTCCCCCCATTGCACAATTCTCTTCACCAATTTCTCTTGTATGCTTTGGAATTTACCCCGAGTCATTCTCCCCTCCGGCGTCGGCAAGCCTAGGTACTTAGGTTCGAACTCCACTTGGGTAACCTACAGCAGCGTTTTAATTGCTTCCTGAGTATCAGCCGGGCATGATTTTCCAAACATGAGGGAGCACTTATCAAAGTTAACAAGCTGACCCGTCCCTTGAGCATAAGAATTGATAACTTGGGGCGTGTTTGGTTCCCTGTGGAGCTTCACGCTGCAACGCACGGGGGCTCCTGGGTGAGTGTGGCCTGGCTGAGATGATGCAAGGACCAGCCGAGATGAGTGTTTGGTGAACCTGTATGATATGCATGTACGAGGTGTAGTGTGAGCTTGTGAATGTCGCTCAAATCGGTGAGGAAACAGGAATCACGCGAGCTACGCAGGTCAACGGGATCCAGGATCAGCGATCCTCGTTTGCAGCGGCGTGAAGCGGCAAGATCCAGTGTGCGGCGGCGGCAGGACCCAGTGTGCGGCGACGGTGGCAAGATCCAGTGAGCGGCGGCGGCAGGACCCAGTGTGCGGCGGCGGCGGCAGGACCCAGTATGCGGCGGCGGCGCTTGGTGGAGAACAAACGAGGACGGCGGCGGCGCTAAACGAGGGTGGCGGCGGCGCTTGACATCGGCGGCGGTGGCGCTTGACGTTGGAGGCGGCGGCGGCGGCGCTTGACGTTGGAGGCGGCGGCGGCGGTGCTTGACGTCAGAGGCAGCGGTGCTTGGGCGAGGACGGCGGCGGCGCTTGACGACGACGGCGACGGCAGACTAGGGGGATGAGATGCCATGGCTGTTGCTGTATGCGGTGAAGATACGGAAAGAAAAGAACGAAAGCGCACGACCCAGCCTGCACGCGAGCTACGCCCGAAACTTGCGTTTCCCTCAGCCTGGCTGAGAGGGCCTTTTTTGCATCCACGGGCCAGGCTCAAGAGCCCATGCAGCATACCAAACAACTGAGATTTTGCATGGTGGATGCGAGACAGATGCAACGCAGGGAACCAAACACGCCCTTGTTGCACGCGTACAGCTTGATCCACCTCCGCCTTGAAGAATAGGAGTGTGTCATCGGCAAAGAGCAAATGTGATATTCCAGGGGCATTGCGGCATACTTTTAGTGGCACAATATGATTGTTATTTATCTCTCTTTGGAGAAGTGCTGATAATCCATCTGCCACAAAAAGGAACAAAAATGGCGAGAGGGGGTCTCCTTGGCGCAAACCACGGGTGGGGAGGAACGAATCTAGCAAGGTTCCATTAAATTTGACAGAGTAACTCACCGAGGTCACAAATGACATGATCCACTTGATCCACCGGTGGTCGAAACCTAGGCCTTTCATCGCATTCTCCAAGAAACCCCAGTCCACACGGTCGTACGCCTTCGAGAGGTCGATCTTATACGCACAAAAGTTCTTCTCCGGATTTTTATTTTGTTCAATGAAGTGGAAGCACTCGAAAGCCACTAGTGCATTGTCCGTGATCAACCTCCCTGGGACGAACGCACTCTGGTTGATGGATATAATCTCTCCCAGCATGGGCCTTAGTCTATTTGTTAAGCACTTGGCTATCACTTTATACAACACCGTGCAAAGGCTAATGGGTCTGAAGTCTCTGAGTGTTGTGGTACATCCATTTTGGGTATAAGGACAATGGCAGTATGATTAATATTAGCCGGCATCTCCCCTGTAGCAAAGAAAAGCTTCACTGCCAAAATAACTTCCTCTTTCATAATGCCCCAGTTCCGTTGATAGAACCTCGCAGGAAAGCCATCTATTCCAGGTGCCTTTAAGGGCCCAATTTCAAACAATGCATCTGAGATCTCACGGTCAGTGAACTCCTTGCACAACCTTTCATTCATCTCCACCGATACCTTGGACTCGAAGAGTGCAACTATTTCCTCCGGATTAAGGTTGGGGTCACGGGTAAAGAGGTTCTGGAAGTAAGCAGTAGCCATAGACTCCAGCTCGGCAGTTGAAGATATCCAATTCCCATTTGCATCTTGCAGCTTTGAAATTTTATTTTTCTTGGCTCGCCATATGGCTTTCCGATGAAAAAATTTGGTATTCCGATCACCTTCCCTGAGCCAATTAATTCGAGACCTTTGGAGCCATAACATCTCTTCTTTGTATAGTAGTTCATTCAATTTATCCGACACCCTGCGTGTCTCTGTGCTATCAGCTCCACTGTTTAACATCCCTTCCAATTCAGTGCGTACCTCCTGTAATTGTTTTAAGATATTGCCAAATTTACGGCTGCTCCAGTTTTGCAATGATTTCATGACATTTCCGAGACAGCTTTGGATAGCCTCCAGATCACTTTTATCGCCAGCAGCAGCCCATGCCTGTTCAATGACCTCGGGTAGGTCTGATGCTCTCTCCCAAAAGAGCTCATATTGCCTGCACCTTCTCTTGTTCTGTAACAATTGTTCAGTCTGCAGCCTGACTAGAAGGAGGCAATGGTCAGAACAAGATGTAACAATATGTTCCACTGAGGCATCCGGAAAAATATCCCGCCAAGCATCATTCGCCACTGCTCGATCGAGTCGTACTTTTACGTTCTTCCTACCAGCACGTTTGTTATCATAACTCATAAGTGAAGGGAACACCACTGAACCCAAGATCAATGAGTGCGCAATCATCCAGAGCTTCACGAAAGGACTCCATCTGTCTCTCAGCACGGGGGGTTATAGAGAAGTGCTCGAACTGCCAAACAGCCTCATTGAAGTCACCCACAATGGTCCATGGTAGTTTGACTTTGCTTTAAGCTCCCGCAATTTGTCCCACATAAGGTGTCTATTCTCCACCCTGGGTTCACCATAAACACAAGTTAAACGCCATGTCACATTACCCGGAGCAGTACCAATATGTGCATAGATGTATCTGTGAGTAGTCTCTTTTATCTCGACATACAAGCGCTCATCCCAAAAGAGGGCCAGCCCATCACTAAGCCCTTCACTACTGACACCCTCAAAACCTCTCATACCAAGCCGGTTGCGCAGACACCGAACTCTATCTTTGGCTTGTCTAGTTTCACATAGGAAGATAAACTGAGGATGGTGCACTTGATTGAGGGACACAAGGTCACGAACCGTCCGGGAACCGCCAATCCCCCGGCAATTCCACACTAACCCTTTCATAGCTTCAGTTGTTGTCGTCGTCCTATGCGACGGTGGCGTCAGTACAGCACTGGGGACCCTGGTAGTGCCGCCGGGGTCAAACCACTACCGGAACAGGGCTTTACGCCGACAGCCAGATATATGCCGACGGCTGCCGTCGGCCTAGTCCGAGATATGCCGACAGCTAACTCCTGGCCGTCGGCGTACAATGGCCGTCGGGCTATCCGTGTCTACGCCGACAGCAGCCGTCGGCATATATAGGCCGTCGGCTTATCCCCGACTAAGCCTACAGCTGCCGTCGGCATATATAGGCCGTCGGCATAGATGCGGGCCCGCTGACAACTATCATCACGGCCGGCTAACGACGTCAAATCTATGCCGACGGCTGTGACGGTGGCCGTCGGCATAGATACGGATGACACGTCACCGATCCAGAGCGCACCGACCAGGAGCTATGCCGACGGCAGCCGTCGGCATAGCCGACACGTCACCGATCCGCAGCGCTGTCTATGCCGACGGCATGGCCGTAGGCATATCTGTTCCATGTGTCGCCTCCTGAGCCGCCAGCAGTTTTGACGGCGCCGTCTGTTGCCGTCAGACGGAAAACTACGCGGACGGCTAAACTATGCCGACGGCTGCGCCAGGGCCGTCTGCATAGCCCCCTATGCCGACGGCATTAGTATGCCGACGGTCTGACAGGAGTACGCTGACGTGATCTAGACTGACGGGGATATGCCTACGGCCAGGGGCCGTCGGCATAGACCGCGAGTCCGGTAGTGAACCACTCCTTCTGGACAAAGGCTGCTGCGAACCCTTCCCAAGTCTGCTCCATCTGCATGATCGCCTCCATCTGAACGGGATTGGCTTCTCCTGCTCTCTTCCATCTCCTGTAGAGATTTTCTCAAACTCGCAGACCCAGCGGACAATGCAGTAGACGCGGACGAAGCCGCAGTGGCGGACGATGCCGCAGACGCGGACGAAGCTGCACTGGCGGACGAAGCCGCGATGGTGGACGGTGCCGCAACATGGCCGCCCCGGGGATGAGTTCCCCGTGCGGAATTGGCGCCGATCACGCTGGCGATGGTCGTGCGTAGTGGCGGCGGCTGGGCATCGCCCCGTATTCGCCAAACCCTAGAGTACTGGTTCGACATCGGTTAAGCCTCGGACTACCAGTTTTTGTTGTCACTTTAACAACCTACACAAACTCAAATATTGGATTGGCTGGGCCACATTGTCCATGCAATGTGACTAAGCCAAGCAAATGCGATCCAGTGTCGGGTTGATCTTGTAGTGTTGTTTATCCTTAGGTTGTATGTTTGTCTGAGATGTAATTTTTGGGATGTCCATTTAAGGGAAGGCGGTGAAAGCCGTCGCAGGGCTTCACCTAAGCACCGCTACGATATTATTGAGGAGGACTATGGTGGAGGGGGGCACCGCACATGGTTAAGAGATCAATGATCAATTGTTATGTCTATGGGGTGCCCCCTGTTGGGGAACGTAGTAATTTCAAAATAATTCCTACACACACGCAAGATCATGGTGATGCATAGCAACGAGAGGGGAGAGTGTTGTCCACGTACCCTCGTAGACCAAAAGCGGAAGCGTTAGAACAACGCGGTTGATGTAGTCGTACGTCTTCACGGCCCGACCGATCAAGCACCGAAACTATGGGACCTCCGAGTTCTAGCACACGTTCAGCTCGATGACGATCCCCGGACTCCGATCCAGCAGGGTGTCGGGGAAGAGTTCCGTTAGCACGACGGCGTGGTTACGATCTTGATGTTCTACCATCGTAGGGCTTCGCCTAAGCACCGCTACAATATTATCGAGGACTATGGTGGAGGGGGCACCGCACACGGCTAAGAGATCTTGGAGATCAATTGTTGTCTATGGAGTGCCCCCTGCCCCCATATATAAAGGAGCCAAGGGGGAGGGGGCGGATGGCCAAGGAGGGTGCGCCAAGGGGGAGTCCTACTCCCACCGGGAGTAGGACTCCCTTCTTTCCTAGTTGGAGAAGGAGAAGGGGAGAACGAGGAGAGGAAGAGGGGAAGGAAAGGGGGGGCGCCGCCCCCCTCTCCTTGTCCTATTCGGACTAGGGGGGAGGGGGCGCGGCCAGCCCTTGCCTCCTCTCTTCCTCTCCACTAGGGCCCATGTAGGCCCATTAAGCCCCCCGGGGGGTTCCGTAACCTCCAGGTACTCCCGTGAAATCCCGATTTCACCCGAAACAATTCCGATATCCAAATATAGGCTTCCAATATACCAATCTTCATGTTTCGACCATTTTGAGACTCCTCGTCATGTCCGTAATCTCATTCGTGACTCCGAACAAGCTTCAGTACATCAAAACTAATAAACTCATAATATAACTGTCATCGAAACCTTAAGCGTGCGGACCCTATGGGTTCGAGAACTATGTATACATGACGTAGAACTGTTTCCGGTCAATAACCAATAGCGGAACCTGGATGCTCATATTGGCTCCTACATATTCTACGAAGATCTTTATCGGTCAAACCTCATAACAACATACGTTGTTCCCTTTGTCATCGGTATGTTACTTGCCCGAGATTCGATCGTCGGTATCCAATACCTAGTTCAATCTCGTTACCGGCAAGTCTCTTTACTCGTTATGTAATGCATCATTCCGTAACTTACTCATTAGCTACATTGCTTGCAAGGCTTATAGTGATGTGCATTACCGAGAGGGCCCAGAGATACCTCTCCGACAATCGAAGTGACAAAACCTAATCTCGAAATACGCCAACTCAAAATGTACCTTTGGAGACACCTATAGAGCTCCTTTATAATCACCTAGTTACGTTGTGAAGTTTGGTAGCACACAAAGTGTTCCTCCAATAAACGGGAGTCGCATAATCTCATAGTTGTAGGAACTTTGTATAAGTCATGAAGAAAGCAATAGCAACGTACTAAACGATCAAGTGCTAAGCTAACGGAATGGGTCAAGTCAACCACATCATTCTCCTAATGATGTGATCCCGTTAATCAAATGACAACACATGTCTATGGTTAGGAAACATAACCATCTTTGATTAATGAGCTAGTCAAGTAGAGGCATACTAGTGACGTTAAGTTTGTCTATGTATTCACACATGTATCATGTTTCCGGTTAATACAATTCTAGCATGAATAATAAACATTTATCATGATATGAGGAAATAAATAATAACTTTATTATTGCCTCTAGGACATATTTCCTTCAGTCTCCCACTTGCACTAGAGTCAATAATCTAGATTACACAGTAATGATTCTAACACCCATGGAGTCTTGGTGCTGATCATGTTTTGCTCGTGGAAGAGGCTTAGTCAATGGGTCTGCAACATTCAGATCCGTATGTATCTTGCAAATCTCTATGTCTCCCACCTGGACTTGGTCCCGGGTGGAATTGAAGTGTCTCTTGATGTTCTTGGTCCTCTTGTGAAATCTGGATTCCTTTGCCAAGGCAATTGCACCAGTATTGTCACTGAAGATCTTCATTGGTCCCGATGTACTAGGTATGACACCTAGATCAGAAATGAACTCCTTCATCCAGACTCCTTCATTTGCTGCTTCCGAAGTAGCTATGTACTCCGCTTCGCATGTAGATCCCGCCACGACGCTTTGTTTAGAACTTCACCAACTTACAGCTCCACCGTTTAATAAAAACACGTATCCGGTTTGCGATTTAGAATCGCCCGGATCAGTGTCAAAGCTTGCATCGACGTAACCATTTACGACTAGCTCTTTGTCACCTCCATAAATGAGAAACATATCCTTAGTCCTTTTCAGGTATTTCAGGATATTCTTGACCGCTGTCCAGTGATCTACTCCTAGATTACTTTGGTACCTATATACCTTCCAAGCTTATTGCTAAGCATACGTCAGGTCTGGTACACAACATTGTATACATGATAGAGCCTATGGCTGAAGCATAGGGAACATCTTTCATTTTCTCTCTATTTTCTACTGTTGTCGGGCATTGAGTCTAACTCAACTTCACACCTTGTAATACAGGCAAGAACCCTTTCTTTGCCTGATCCATTTTGAACTTTTTCAAAACTTTAACAAGGTATGTGCTTTGTGAAAGTCCAATTAAGCGTCTTGATCTATCTCTATAGATCTTGATGCCCAATATGTAAGCAGCTTCACCGATGTCTTTCATTGAAAAACTTTTATTCAAGTATCCCTTTATGCTATCCAGAAATTCTATATCATTTCCAATTAACAATATGTCATCTACATATAATATCAGAAATGCTATAGATCTCCCACTCACTTTCTTGTAAATACATGCTTCTCCAAATGTCTGTATAAAACCATATGCTTTGATCACACTATCAAAGCGTTTATTCCAACTCTGAGATGCTTGCATCAGTCCATAAATGGATCACTGGAGCTTGCACACTTTGTTAGCACCTTTTGGATCGACAAAACCTTTTGGTTGCATCATATACAACTCTTCTTCCAGAAAATCCATTCAGGAATGCAGTTTTGACATCCATTTGCCAAATTTCATAATCATAAAATGCGGCAATTGCTAACATGATTCGGACAGACTTAAGCATCTCTACGGGTGAGAAAGTCTCATTGTAGTCAACCCCTTGAACTTGTCGAAAACCTTTCGCAACAAGTCGAGCTTTGTAGAAAGTTACATTACCATCAGCATCAGTCTTCACCTTGAAGATCCGTTTATTTTCGATGGCTTGCCAATCATCGGGCAAGTCAACCAAAGTCCATACTTTGTTCTCATACATGGATCCCATCTTAGATTTCATTGCCTCAAGCCATTTTGCGGAATCTGGGCTCATCATCGCTTCCTCATAGTTCGTAAGTTCGCCATGGTCAAGTAACATGACTTCCAAAATAGGATTACCATACCACTCTGGTGTGGATCTTACTCTGGTAGACCTATGAGGTCCGGTAGTAACTTGATCTGAAGTTTCATGATCAAAATCATTAGCTTCCTCACTGATTGGTGTAGTTGTCACAGGAACCGGTTCTTGTGATGAACTAGTTTCCAATAAGGGAGCAGGTACAGTTACCTCATCAAGTTCTACTTTCCTCCCACTCACTTCTTTCGAGAGGAACTCCTTCTCTAGAAAGGATCTGAATTTAGCAACAAAAACCTTGCCCTCAGATCTGTGATAGAAGGTGTACCCAATAGTCTCTTTTGGGTATCCTATGAAGACACATTTCTCCGATTTGGGTTCGAGCTTATCTGGTTGAAGTTTCTTCACATAAGCATCGCAACTCCAAACTTTAAGAAACGGCAAATTTGGTTTCTTGCCAAACCATAGTTCATAAGGCGTTGTATCAACGGATTTTGATGGTGCCCTATTTAACGTGAATGCGGCCGTCTCTAATGCATAACCCCAAAACGATAGTGGTAAATCAGTAAGAGACATCATAGATCGCACCATATCTAGTAAAGTACGATTACGACGTTTGGACACACCATTTCGTTGTGGTGTTCCGCTTGGCATGAGTTGCGAAACTATTCCGCATTGTTTCAAATGTAAACCAAACTCGTAACTCAAATATTCTCCTCCACGGTCAGATCGTAGAAATTTTATTTTCTTGTTACGATGATTTTCCACTTCACTCTAAAATTCTTTGAACTTTTCAAATGTTTCAGACTTGTGTTTCATCAAGTAGATATACCCATATCTGCTCAAATCATCTGTGAAGGTGAGAAAATAACGATACCCGCCGCGAGCCTCAATATTCATTGGACCACATACATCAGTATGTATGATTTCCAACAAATCAGTTGGTCGCTCCATAGTTCCGGAGAACGGCGTTTTAGTCATCTTGCCCATGAGGCACGGTTCGCAAGTACCAAGTGATTCATAATCAAGTGATTCCAGAAGTCCATCAGTATGGAGTTTCTTCATGTGCTTTACACCAATATGACCCAAACGGCAGTGCCACAAATAAGTTGCACTATCATTATCAACTCTGCATTTTTTGGCTTCAACATTATGAATATGTGTATCACTACTATCGAGATTTAATAAAAATAGACCACTCCTCAAGGGTGCATGACCATAAAAGATATTACTCATATAAATAGAACAACCATTATTCTCTAATTTAAATGAATAACCGTCTCGCATCAAACAAGATCCAGATATAATGTTCATGCTCAACACTGGCACCAAATAACAATTATTTAGGTCTAAAACTAATCCCGAAGGTAGATGTAGAGGTAGCGTGCCGACGATGATCACATCGACTTTGTAACCATTTCCAACGCGCATCGTCACCTCGTCCTTAGCCAGTGTCCGCTTAATCCGTAGTCCCTATTTCGAGTTGAAAATATTAGCAACAGAACCAGTATCAAATACCCAGGTGCTACTGCGAGCTCTGGTAAGGTACACATCAATAACATGTATATCACATATACCTTTGTTCACCTTGCCATCCTTCTTATCCACCAAATACTTGGGGCGGTTCCGCTTCTAGTGACCAGTCTGCTTGCAGTAGAAGCACTCAGTCTCAGGCTTAGGTCTAGACTTGGGTTTCTTCTCTTGAGCAGCAACTTGCTTGCTGTTCTTCTTGAAGTTCCCCTTCTTTTTTCCCTTTGCCCTTTTTCTTGAAACTGGTGGTCTTATTGACCATCAACACTTAATGCTCCTTCTTGATTTCTACCTCCGCAACTTTTAGCATTGCGAAGAGCTCAGGAATTGTCTTATCCATCCCTTGCATATTATAGTTCATCACGAAGCTCTTGTGGCTTGGTGGCAGTGATTGAAGAATTCTGTCAATGAAGCTATCATCCGGAAGATTAACTCCCAGGTGAACCAAGTGATTGTTATACCCAGACATTCTGAGTATATGCTCACTGACAGAACTATTCTCCTCCATCTTGCAGCTATATAATTTATTGGAGACTTCATATCTCTCCATCCGGGCATTTGCTTGAAATATTAACTTCAACTCCTGGAACATCTCATATGCTCCATGACGTTCAAAAGGTCGTTGAAGTCCTGGTTCTAAGCCGTAAAGCATGGCACACTGAACTATCGAGTAGTCATCAGCTTTGCTCTGCCAGACATTCACAACATCTGGTGTTGCTCCTGCAGCAGGTCTGGCACCTAGCGGTGCTTCCAGGATGTAATTCTTCTGTGCAGCAATGAGGATAATCCTCAAGTTACGGACCCAGTCCGTGTAATTCCTACCATCATCTTTCAACTTTGCTTTCTCAAGGAACGCATTAAAAATTAACGGAACAACAGCACGAGCCATCTATCTACAACAAACATAGACAAGCAAAATACTATCAGGTACTAAGTTCGTGATAAATTTAAGTTCAATTAATCATATTACTTAAGAACTCCCACTTAGATAGACATCCCTCTAATCATCTAAGTGATCACATGATCCAAATCAACTAAACCATAACCGATCATCACGTGAAATGGAGTAGTTTTCAATGGTGAACATCACTATGTTGATCATATCTACTATATAATTCATGCTCAACCTTTCGGTCTCAGTGTTCCGAGGCCATATCTGCATATGCTAGGCTCGTCAAGTTTAACCTGAGTATTCTGCACATGCAAAACTAGCTTGCACCCGTTGTAGATGGACGTAGAGCTTATCACACCCGATCATCACGTGGTGTCTGAGCACGACAAACTTTGGCAACGGTGCATACTCAGGGAGAACACTTTTATCTTGAAATTTAGTGAGAGATCATCTTATAATGCTACCGTCAATCAAAGCAAGATAAGATGCATAAAAGATAAACATCACATGCAATCAATATAAGTGATATGATATGGCCATCATCATCTTGTGCTTGTGATCTCCATCTCCGAAGCACCGTCACGATCACCATCATCACCGGCGCGACACCTTGATCTCCATCGTAACATCATTGTCGTCTCGCCAACTATTGCTTCTATGACTATCGCTACCGCTTAGTGATAAAGTAAAGCAATTACAGGGCGAGTTCATTGCATACAATAAAGCAACAACCATATGGCTCCTGCCAGTTGCCGATAACTCGGTTACAAAACATGATCATCTCATACAATAAAATATAGCATCACGTCTTGACCATATCACATCACAACATGCCCTGCAAAAACAAGTTAGACGTCCTCTACTTTGTTGTTGCAAGTTTTACGTGGCTGCTACGGGCTGAGCAAGAATCGTTCTTACCTACGCATCAAAACCACAACGATAGTTCGTCAAGTTAGTGTTGTTTTAACCTTCTCAAGGACCGGGCGTAGCCACACTCGGTTCAACTAAAGTTGGAGAAACTGACACCCGCTAGTCACCTGTGTGCAAAGCACGGTAGTAAAACCAGTCTCGCGTAAGCGTACACGTAATGTCGGTCCGGGCCGCTTCATCCAACAATACCGCCGAACCAAAGTATGACATGCTGGTAAGCATTATGACTTGTATCGCCCACAACTCACTTGTCTTCTACTCGTGCATATAACATCTACGCATAAAACTTGGCTCGGATGCCACTGTTGGGGAACGTAGTAATTTCAAAAAAATTCCTACGCACACGCAAGATCATGGTGATGCATAGCAACGACAGGGGAGAGTGTTGTCTATGTACCCTCGTAGACCGTAAGTGGAAGCATTAGCACAACGCGGTTGATGTAGTCGTATGTCTTCACGGCCCGACCGATCAAGCACCGAAAACACGACACCTCCGAGTTCTTGCACACGTTCAGCTCGATGACGTCCCTCAAACCCCGATCCAGCCGAGTGTCGAGGGAAAGTTCCGTCAGCATGACAGCATGGTGATGATGATGATGTTCTACCGTCGCAGGGCTTCACCTAAGCACCGCTACGATATTATCGAGGAGGACTATGGTGGAGGGGGGCACCGCACATGGCTAAGAGATCAATGATCAATTGTTATGTCTATGGGGTGCCCCCCTCCCCCGTATATAAAGGAGTGGAGGCCGGCCAAGGGGAGAGGTGCGCCCTAGGGGGGAGTCCAACTCCCACCGGGAGTAGGATTCCCCCCTTTCCTATTTGGAGAGGGAGAGGGAAGGAAGAGGAAGGAGGAGGAAGGAAAGGGGGGCCGGCCCCCCTCCCAATTCGGATTGGGCTTGGGGGGGGGCTCCCTTGCTCCTTTCCCCTCCTTTCCACTAAGGCCCATTAAGGCCCATATACCTCTCAGGGGGTTCTGATAACCTCCCGGACCTCCGGTATTGTCTCAATCTCACCCGGAACCTTTCCGGTGTCCAAATATAGTCGTCCAATATATCGATCTTCATGTCTCGACCATTTTGAGACTCCTCGTCATGTCCGTGATCACATCCGGGACTCCAAACAACCTTTGGTACATCAAAACACGTAAACTCATAATATAACTGTCATCTTACTTTAAGCGTGCGGACCCTACGGGTTCGAGAACTATGTAGACATGACCGAGACACGTCTCCGGTCAATAACCAATAGCGGAACCTAGATGCTCATATTGTCTCCTACATATTTTGCGAAGATCTTTATCGGTCAAACCGCATAACAACATACGTTGTTCCCTTTGTCATCGGTATGTTACTTGCCCTCGGTATCTCAATACCTAGTTCAATCTCATTACCGGCAAGTCTCTTTACTTGTTACCTAATGCATCATCTTGTAACTAACTCATTAGCTACATTGCTTGCAAGGCTTATGGTGATGTGCATTACCGAGAGGGCCCAGAGATACCTCTTCGACAATCGGAGTGACAAATCCTAATCTTGAAATACGTCAACTCAACAAGTACCTTCGGAGACACCTGTAGAGTTAATCACCCAGTTACGTTGTAACATATGGTAGAACACAAAGTGTTCCTCCGGTAAGCGGTAGTTACATAATCTCATAGTCATAGGAACATGTATAAGTCATGAAGAAAGCAATAGCAACATACTAAACGATCAAGTGCTAAGCTAACAGAATGGGTCAAGTCAATCACATCATTCTCCTAATGATGTGATCCCGTTAATCAAATGACAACTCATGTCTATGGTTAGGAAACTTAACCATCTTTGATTTACGAGCTAGTCAAGTAGAGGCATACTAGTGACATTATGTTTGTCTATGTACTCACACATGTATTATGTTTCTGGGTAATACAATTCTAGCTTGAATAATAAACATTTATCATGATATGAGGAAATAAATAATAACTTTATTATTGCCTCTAGGGCATATTTCCTTCAATATCATGATAAATGTTTATTATTCATGCTAGAACTTTATTAACCAGAAACTTGGTACATGTGTTGATACATAGACAAAACACTGTGTCCCTAGTAAGCCTCTACTAGACTAGCTCGTTAACCAAAGATGGTTAAGTTTCCTAACCATAGACATGAGTTGTCATTTGATGAACGGGATCACATCATTAGGAAAATGATGTGATTGATAAGACCCATCCGTTAGCTTAGCATATTGATTATTTAGTTTTATTGCTATTTTCTTCATGTCATATACATATTCCTTTGACTATGAGATTATACAACTCTCGGACACCGGAGGAAGACCTTGTGTGCTACCAAATGTTACAACATAACTGGTTGATTATAAAGATGCTCTACAGGTATCTCCGAAGGTGTTTGTTGGGTTGGCATAGATCGAGATTAGGATTTGTCACTCCGAGTATCGAAGAGGTATCTCTGGGCCCTCTCGGTAATGCACATCATAAGAAGCCTTGCAAGCAATGTGACTAATGAGTAAGTTGTGGGATGATGTATTACGGAATGAGTAAAGAGACTTGCAGGTAACGAGATTGAACTAGTTATGAAGATACCGACGATCGAATCTCGGGCAAGTAACATACCGATGACAAAAGGAATAACGTATATTGTCATTATGATACGACCGATAGAATATGTGGGAACCAATATGAGCATCCAGGTTCCGCTATTTGTTATTGACCGGAGAGGTGTCTCGGTGATGTCTACATAGTTCTCTAACCCGTAGGGTCCGCACGCTTAACGTTCGATGACGATTTTGTATTATATGAGTTATGTGATTTGGTGACCGAATGTTGTTCAGAGTCCCGGATGAGATCACGAACATGACGAGGAGTCTTGAAATGGTTGAGAGGTAAAGATTGATATATAGGACGATAGTATTTGGACACCAGAAGTGTTTCGGAGAGTATCGGGTACATATCGGGCTACCGGAAGGGTTACAGGAACCGCCGGGGGGTTAATGGACTACATGGGACAAAGGGGAAGGGGCACACTAGCCCACAAGGGGCTAGCACACCCCTCCTAGGCAGCCGGCCAAGTGGGAGAAGCAAAGAGAGGGAGTCGGCCTCCTGATACGTCTCCAATGTATCTATAATTTATGAAGTATTCATGCCATGTTTACAATAATTTTATATGGTTTTGGTATGATTTGCATGGAACTAACCTGGACTGATGTTGTTTTCAGCAGAACTACCGTGGTGTTGTTTTTGTGTGCATGAATGAAACTTCTCCAAACATCGCGAAACTTTTTATGGATTTTTTATGGACCAGAAGAGAACCATTGGGCCAGAGCAGCACCTGGGGGTGCCCCGAGGGGGGTACAACCCACCAGGGCGCGCCTGGGCCCCCAGGTACGCCTTGGTGGGTTGTGCCCACCTCGGTGGCCTCACGTACCCCTTCTTCACCCTATAAATTCCCAAATATTTGGAAAACCCTCGGAGAGGCCCTAGATCGGAAGTTCCACCGCCGCAAGCCTTTGTAGCCACCGAAAACCAATCGGGGCCCCGTTCCAGCACCCTGTCGAAGGGGGGAATCATCTCCGGTGGTCATATTCATCATCCCGATGGCCACTAGGATGAGGAGGGAGTAGTCAACCCTCGGGGCTGAGGGTTTGTACCAGTAGCTATGTGTTTAATATCTCTCTCGCACGATCTTGAGATGTCACGATCTTGATGTATCATGGACTTTGTTAACATAGATGGATCATATGATGTTTCTCCCCTCTCTACACTTGTTGTGATGAATTGAGTCTTTACCCTTTGAAGTTTTGTCTTGTCGGATTGAATGTTTAGATCTGAGAACACATCATATATGTCTTGCATGTGAATACCCTGGTGATAATGGGGTATTATTTTGATTCACTTGATATATGTTATGGCACTCAACTTGCGGATTCCCGAGGTGACTTTGGGGGTAATCTATTCATAGGGGTTGATGCACGTTTTTATTATCTTTTCTCTGATAGAAACTTTGGTGTCTCCTTGTAGTTCTTTGTGTGGATTGAGTATTATGAATCTGAAATTGTTTGATACTTATCATATAATTAACTCATGGGTACTCGCGATGACATTGGGGTATCTAGGTGACATTAGAGTTGGTTGATATGCATCATATGGTGTTATTTTAGTACGAACTCTTGATTAGATCGATCGGAAAGAATAGCTTGTTGTTATTTTAGTACGAACTCTAGGATAGATTGATCAGAACGAATAGCTTTGAGGTGGTTTCGTACCCAACAAACAACTTCTATCTTTTGTTCTCCGCTAATAGGAACTCGGGAGTGATTCTTTATTGCACTTTGAGGGATAATCATATGATCCAACTATGTTAGCATTGTTGAGAGATTGCACTAGTGAAAGTATGCACCCTAGGCCTCATTTTCCATCATGGAAACACCGTTTGTGCTCCGTTTTACTATTTACTACCTTGCTGTTTTTTATTGCTCGCACTACAAAAACTCATATCTACTATCCATACCACACTTTTATCACCATCTCTTTGCCGAACTAGTGCACCTATACAATTTACCATTGTATTGGGTGTGTTGGGGACACAAGAGATTTCTTGTATTTGATTGCAGGGTTGCTCAAGAGAGACTATCTTCATCCTACACCTCCCACGGATTGATAAACCTTAGGTCATCCACTTGAGGGAAAATTGCTAGTGTCCTACAAAACTCTGCTCTTGGAGGCCCAACACAAGTCTACAAGAATAAAGTTGCGTAGTAGACATCACCTCCCCCTTCCTTTCCTCTCCCCCTCTTCCTTTTCCCTCCCGGTAAATATGGTAGGGGGGCGAATTGGAATAGGGCCCCAAAGTAGGATTCCTCCTACTTGGGGCGCCCAAGGCAGCTCCCCTCCCCCTCCCACCTATATATACATGGGGAGGGGGCTCCTAGAACACACACCAACAATTGTTAGCCTTGTATGGCGCCCCCCTCCACAGTTTACGCCTCCGGTCATATCTTCATAGTGCTTAGGTGAAGCCCTGCACGGATCACTTCATCATCACCGTCACCACACCGTCGTGCTGGCAGAACTCTCCCTTGACACTTTGCTAGATCAAGAGTTTGAGGGACGTCATCGAGCTGAACGTGTGCAAAACTCGGAAGTGACGTATGTTCGGTGCTTGATCAGTCGGAACGAGAAGAAGTTCGACTATATCAACCGCGTTGTGAAACACTTCCACTTTCGGTCTACGAGGGTACGTGGACACACTCTCCCCCTCTCGTTGCTATGCATCTCCTAGATAGATCTTGTGTGAGCGTAGGATTTTTTTTTGAAATTGCATGCTACGTTTCCCAACACATCTTATATTTGTGAATGGACGGACTATTATCCTGGAAGTGTCATTTTAGTAGTCAAGATAACCAGAACAAAATGTCAAAAGAAACTTCCTACATACAGATTAGAGCTAGTACTTGACTGAGGCTATTCATTTTGTTATTAGAGTTGTAGCATGAACCTTCATACATCTCTGGAGCCTATAGGTTGTTATTTGAAGATACAACAAACCATTCGGGCGAACTATAACTGTGGCCTAACTAGATCTTTTGGTACATTTGCTACTACATTTTATTACATTTTACTGAATATAATTTGGGAACCATGCATTGTTAGATAACATCAGTTCAGAACGGGCTGTTCATATACAAGTTAAGTTTCAACACAGCAAACTACATCTATCACGTCCCTCTATATAGATGTTTATGCGTAATGACATCGGTATCAAACTAGATGAACGCCGGGAACGATAACAGCTGAGCTATTCTGCTCAACCTCCTAGGAGAGATAGCCATGCATGTGCACTCAGGCCAGGCCATACATCGCGAGCACCACACAAGCCAAGCTCTGGTCATCACCCATCTGAGAAGATCAAACCTTAGGCTCTCAAATACAACAAGGCATAGTTTTACCATAGTTCATCTTCTTGGATCGCCGTGCTATTACCTATGTGTAACTCTTGGAAGCACTTGGCTGCAAGCTAATACATCTAAAAAAAGCAAAGTAAGAGGCTCCGCAAATATAACAATCCGTTTGGCTTTTGATCATGGTAATTATATTTTTGACAATTCACCAAAGTTAATCCACAGAATATGAATGATAGAAAAATTGATCCACATCAGCAGTCGGTTCGCTGGCCTATCAAGAGAGCTCATTTTAACCTTGACACCTACCATAGAATTCGCCCCACCAGAGAACCTGAGCCAATCACGTCATTGAAAGAGAAAACCCTACTGGAATTATTCGGCCAGGCCTAATTATATTATTTCCAATAATCCCTAGGAAATCCTAGAGGTCCAACTAACTCATTCATGTATGTGTTGGACCAACATATAAGGTTTGTTTCTCCACACACACCAGTAAGATCATAAGATGTGGATGCATACACACGCGCTCCTCCTCCATGGCCCGCCTCACCTTTCCTTTTTGTGATGCATTACTTAAGTTGAAATGCTTTGCCTATTAGTGGATGATGAATTTGACCAGTCGCGGACTGTTTTCTTTTCGTCTCCCTGGTGGACTAGTTTCAATTTATCTATAAGAGGTTTCTCCTATCTCGTAGTAAAAGGCCACTCGACAAAAACCTATGGGTTCTAGAGCATTGCACCACGTACATCTTTCTCATCCCTCTTCCTGGCGTGCATCACGAAGTGGAACAACAACTTGCCTCCAAAATCCCACCTCTTGTGATCCTGTACGGGTGAGGGGTGACTATATTTTTGGGGAGTGGTCTAGCTTGCCTGCTAACATCATCTCCAATGTGCCTACAAATGACTACTTCCCTAGTAAAAACGGCTTCTTCACTGTCATGGATTCCGGTGTTGCAAACACCTCTTCTTCCACCGCGCTCATACTTATCTAGTTTCATGAGTAGTTTTCCTAGTACTTATCTCTGTTCGATCATCATGTTTATTATGTTCATCATTACTGTATTTCGGAATTGAAATGTGTTCATATATTTAACAATCTAGAATCCTGATTATAGACAATTTTCTCCAATTTCTTTCGCTGCAACCCTCAAACATCATGTGATCGAGGGTGGGAAACTACAATAGATGGAGTGTGAGCATAGTTCTTTCACTAACCACCGTGAACTATTTTCACACCTACAAGGGAAAGCCTCAACGAAAGCTTACTCATGAATAGGAACATGCATTCGAGGCTACTGACACCCTCTTTAGAGGTGTTATTCTCTGTTTTCTTGATGACGAGATTGCCTGTACTTTCATGTTCATTTTTTAATGTCAGTGGTATGTGTGATCTGCTCGAGACCTAGTTTGGGGTCACGGATGCAGGCAATAAGTAGTACGTCATGAAAGAATGCCATGATACAGGATGACTAATGACCAATTCATAGTTGAGCAGGCTCATGAGATTCTGTCGCTAAGGAACATGAGCACTTCCAGTGTGTGTTACTACCACTATGAGTATTGGACAGTTTGTTGTAAGAGGCATTATTACCAAGCTCCCTACCTTGTGGAGGAATTTTTACACTTCTCCTAAATACAAGAGACATGAATTTTCTTTTGTGAATCTCAGTGATGCTCTTTATGTGTAAGGAAAGGAAAGGGTGAGGGACCCGCATGGGAACTCTGTAGATTTTCATGAGGGAAACTCGCTTGTCATTTCCAAAAACTGAAATCATAAAGAGTACTTGTGATGCGGATAAAGACAAGGCAGATATAATGAAAGTATTTTCATTGGCCATGGTAGAAATAAATCACATTATAGTAGGATCATTCTTAGAATTTAGATCGTGGAGCGTTCGAGTAAGCATGAATTTTCTTTTCCTCGCTCATAGTGGGTAATAAAATGGCTCCACCTACAAAATTATTTTGTTGGGTTACTTTTTTATTTTCTTTTTTATTATTATGTTCCTTATCCACCACCGCCTATCAATTTTTAGTTTTCTTTTATATTTAAATATATTATTTTTATGTATCATATAAATAAAAGCAATCATTTGTATCGCCCTACCCCCTCATTGTGGTTAGCCTAGTTCATTTAGGTGGCCGTCCATGCCAACTTAGCATGGCCAGTGTCGTGGGACATGTTTTGGTGGTGGCATTATCTAGAGTGTGTTTTGACCCGATGGCCTTGTCAGAGGATCTAGTGAGGATGGAACAATATCAACCTTGAGTGAAGACCCTTATTTGAATTCCCAATGCGGGTGGCATGCATGTGCATCAATAAACTTCTTGCAGGACTTTCCTTCGCCTTCTAGCATGTTACTAACTTTGGGTTCCTTCTTTAGTGAAAACATATGCATTGTCTTTTGGAGGTTCATGCAATGATTCTAGATACATTGTTTTGGACCATCACCTCTCTTTGCCGGAGGAAATCTATTTGAAGGGGGATCTATGTCATGCCCTGCCTCTTTCCCAGGTAGAGAGATGTATTTGGGACTTCTGGGTCATCGAGATTTAGTGGCTTGCTTTGCAAGATGGTCTCGGTTTGCATTCCTTCTTGTTGCTAGTTATGGAATTTGTAGTGTCTCCATGTAGCAAAGGGGTGCTAGGTACCGCCTTAGTTGAAGGCGGTAACTATGGGTATGCCGCTTCTTGACTTTTGTTTTCTTTTTTAGCTTTTACGTTGGTGTGCATTCGCGAGGTCTTTCCATCATGTTGTTCAAGAGGCCAAGTTCACTTACTTTTCTTATCTTGATGCATTAATAAAAAAATTCCATTATCTAAAAGCACCTAATAAGATTGAAAATGTTCTACTATCTTTATCATGCAAGAGGACATGGATAATATTTTTATTGCAAACTAGGAAGCACCCAACGCTTCAAGACCTAATTGTAAGAGAACATACATAGACACAAGCATTTGATAACTAGACTAGATATGGGTATTTACAATGCATTTGTGCTTCTCTATTTACTCCTTCTTTCATAGGAGTAACCCTCTCCTTTATCACGACCCACCATTTTGTGCATTTACGAGGATCCGCGTGCTTGGTCCATCCAATATATTCCTCATTCCCACCGTGGAAGATATGATGAACTAATTGAGGTTTAGGGGTTGTTGGTTACCCTTCTTCTCCATGTAGCAAAGTGCAACATACTGAGAAAATTGCTCTAGTAAGTTTCTTGTTAGTTCATTATGCTAGGCATGAGAGGTATTAGGACATGAGAAGGTACATAAATATTGCATTCACGAAGATGCTGCAAGGGGAGCCATTAGTTCGTAGAGGCATGATGCCCTATTACACATGTTTCTCTACTCTTGTCCTGCTATCTTATTTGTTAGTTCATTTACCGTACACGGCACACCAGTTCAACTACTGTAGTAGTAACATACACTGGCCACTTTTCAGTCGGGTGCTTAAACTGCTCTTATTTTATTGCCAAGTGGTATATATACTTCGATGCAACCATGGATCTATCAGTATATCACAAAGATGAGTTGGATTTGTTTTTCTTTTGTTATTTTCTCTATGTGCCTATTTGCTCCCTTTTGCTATATTTCTTGAGATCCTGCAAGTGGTGCTCTATTTCTGAGTGTACTATGACGGCGCTCATAAATGATTAGTTATCTAACTACCTAGTGGCATATATGGAATCATGGAGCGTGGAAGATCATCAGAGCAATTATAGCAGACCCTGTAAAAAGCCCCGACAAACAAAATAACCGCCAAAATGTGGGTCGGCGCAGAAAATCCCGCCCGAACGGACCCCACAAACGTGGCCGGCCCGTAAAAATTTTTGAGGGGCGCGGCAAAATCTCAGCCCCAACCCACGAATACGCAGGTTTCCGCCTTGCCCCTTTGGTGCCCCATATCGCTGGAAGTGGTTGGCGCGAGGGCCATTTCAGCGCGAGCCCTTTCCCCACCTCCTTCTGCCGCCTGCCCGCCATTGGTTTCCGCCTGTTCGTGCTACGTCTTGAGCTTGCGTTGGTTTTCCTTGAAGAGGAAAGGGTGATGCCGCAATAGTAGCGTAAGTGTTTCCCTTAGTTTTTGAGAACCAAGGTATCAATCTAGTAGGAGGCTCCTCAAAAGTCCCACGCACCTACACAAACAAACAAAGAACTCGCAACCAACACAATAAAGGGTTTGCCAATCCTTCACGGCCACTTGCCAAAGTGAGATGTGATAGAGATAGTATGATAAGATAAATATATTTTTGGTATTTTATAATATAGATGCAAAAAGTAAAGATGCAAATAAAGTAATTTTTGTCACGGCCATTTTCGTCACACAAAGATGTTCCCAAATTCTACACCCCTGATGACAAGCCAAGCAATTGTTTCGTACTTAAATAATCTCAAACTTTTTCAACCTTCACCCAATACATGAATGTGAGCCATGGATATAGCACTATGGGTGGAATATAATATGATGATGGGGATTGTGTGGAGAAGACAAAAAGGAGAAAGTCTCACATTGACGAGGATAATCAACGGGCTATGGAGATGCCCATCAATTGATGTCAACATGAGGAGTAGGGATTGCCATGCAACGGATGCACTAGAGCTATAAATGAATGCTCAACAAAAGAAAACTAGTGGGTGTGCATCCAACTTGCTTGCTCACGAAGACCTAGGCATTTGAGGAAGCCCATCGTAGGAATATACAAGCCAAGTTCTATAATGAAAAATTCCCACTAGTATATGAAAGTGACCACATATGAGACTCACTATATGAAAAACATGGTGCTACTTTGAAGCACACTATATGAGACTCACTACATGAAGAACAAGGTGCTACTTTGAAGCACGAGTGTGGAAAAAGAGATAGTAACATTGCCCCTTTTTATTTATTTTCTTTTTTTTTTCTTTTTTCTTTTTTCTCTTTTTTTTCTTTGGCCTTTCTTTTTTTCATTTTGGCCTTTCTTTTTTTTCTTTTTTTTCATCACACTTTTATTGATTACAACATATGAATTGCAACTCGAAACTAGAACAAGATATGACTCTATATGAACGCCTCCGGCGGTGTACCGGGATGGTGCAATGAATCAAGAGTGACATGTATGAAAAATTATGCATGGTGGCTTTGCCACAAATACGATGTCAACTACATGATCATGCAATGGCAATATGACAAAAGTAATGTATGTCATGATGATGAACGGAACTGTGGAAAGTTGCATGGTAATATATCTCGGAATGGCTATGGAAATGCCATAATAGGTAGGTATGGTGGCTGTTTCGAGGAAGATATAAGGAGGTTTATTTGTGATAGAGTGTATCGTATCACGGGGTTTGTATGCACCGGCGAAGTTTGCACCAACTCTCAAGGTGAGAAAGGGCAATGCACGGTACCGAAGAGGCTAGCAATGGTGGAAAGGTAAAAGTCCGTATAATCCATGGACTCAACATTAGTCATAAGAACTCATATACTTATTGCAAAAATTTAGAAGTCATCAAAAACCAAGTACTACACGCATGCTCCTAGAGGGATAGATTGGTCGGAAAAGACCATCGCTCGTCCCCAACCGCCACTCATAAGGATGCAGGAGCCAGGTACACTTCACGTTTCAAATTTGTTACACAACTTTAACCATACGTGCATGCTACGGGACTTGCCAACTTGAACACAAGAATTCTTTAAATTCATAATCACCCAACTAGCATGACTTTAATATCACTACCTCCATATCTCAAAACAATTATCAAGTATCAAATTGATCATAGCATCCAATTCACTTCCTATGATAGTTTTTATTATACCCAACTTGGATGCCTACCATTCTAGGACCAATTTTATAACCATAGCAAATACCATGCTGTTCTAAAAGACTCTCAAAATAATATAACTGGAGCATGAGAGACTAGCAATTTCTACAAAATTAAACCACCGCCGTGCTCTAAAAGATATAAGTGAAACACTAGAGCAAAAACTATCAAGCTCAAAAGATAAAAGTGAAGCACATAGCATATTCTAACAAATTCAATCAAGTAGGCTTCTCCCAAAAGGTGTGTACAGCAAGGATGATTGTGGTAAACTAAAAAGCAAACACTAATATAATACACGACGCTCCAAGCAAAACACATATCATGTGGCGAATAAAAATATAGCTCCAAGTAAAGTTACCAATGAACGAAGATGAAAGAGGGGAAGTCTTCCCGGGGAATCCCCAAGCTTAGGATTTTGTCTATTCTTGAATATCTTGGGGTGCCATGGGCATCCCCAAGCTTAGGCTTTTTCCACTCCTTATTCCATAGTCCATCAAAGCTTTACCCAAAACTTGAAAACTTCACAACACAAAACTCAACAGGAAATCTTATAAGCTCCGTTAGTGAAAGAAAACAAAACCACCACATAAGTTACTGTAATGAACTCATTCTTTATTTATTTTGGTGTTAAACCTAATGTATTCCAAGTTCTCTATGCTATATAAACTATTTTACTAGCCATAGATGCATCAAAATAAGCAAACAACACACGAAAAACAGAATCTGTCAAAAACAGAACAGTCTGTAGCAATCTGTAACTAATGCAAACTTATGGAACTCTAAAAATGCTAAAATAATAGGAAGTCCTGGAAAATTTGTCTATTGATCAGCAGAAAAATAATCAATGCAAAAGCACGTTTCTGTGATTTAACAAAACTAATTTCGTGCGTGCAAAGTTTCTGTTTCTCAGCAGAATCAAATTAACTATCATCATAGGTTATCCTATAGGTTCTACTTGGCACGAACATTAATTAAAACCTAAAAACACATCTAAACAGAAGGTAGATGCAAAATTTATTACTAAACAGAAACAAAAACAAAAAAACACAAATAAAATTGGGTTGCCTCCCAACTAGTGCTATCGTTTAACGCCCCTAGCTAGGCATAAAAGCGAAGATAGATCTAAGTAGTGCCATCTTTGGCACTCAATTCATAAGTAGCCGGCATGATAGATTCACAAGGTAATTTGAGTTTATTTCTTGGAAAGTGCTCCATGCCTTTCTTTATTGGAAATTGGAATCTAATATTCCCTTCCTTCATATCAATAATCGCACCGATCGTTCTAAGGAAAGGTCTACCAAGAATAATAGGGCAAGAAAGATTGCAATCTATATCAAGAACGATAAAATCTACGGGCACCAAATTTCTATTTGCAACAATGAGAACGTCATTGATACTTCCCATTGGCTTTTTAATGGTGGAATTCGCAAGGTGCAAATTTAAAGAGCAATCATCAAGATCATGGAAACCTAGAATATCACATAAAGTTTTTGGAATCGTGGAAACACTAGCACCCAAATCACACAAAGCAAAACACTCATGATCATTAATTTTAATCTTTATAGTAGGTTCCCACTCATCATTAAGGTTTCTAGGTATAGAAACTTCCAAATTAATTTTTTCATCATAAGATTGCATCAAGGCATCAACGATATGTTTGGTAAAAGCTTTATTTTGACTATAAGCATGAGGAGAATTATCAACGGATTGCAACAAGGAAATACAACTTTCTAAAGAACAATTATCATAATCAAATTCCTTGAAATCCGAGATAGTGGGTTCAATACTATTTAAAGTCATGACCTCTCGAATCCCACTTTTACCAAATTTAGCATCAAGATCTAAAAACTCCGAATTATTGGGACGCCTTCTAAATAAAGTTGACTCATCTCCAGTCCCATTATTATCAAGATTCATATTGCAAAACAAAGATCTAATAGGAGACACATCAATAACTTTAAGATCTTCATCATTATTTTCACTGAAACTAGAAGAACACGCCTTTACAAAGCAGTCTTTCTTAGCACGCAATCTAGCGGTTCTTTCCTTGCACTCATCAATGCAAATTCCCATAGCTTTGAGAGACTCATTGATATCATGCTTAGGAGGAGAAGATCTAAGTTTAATAGAATCAATATCAAGCGAAAGTCTATCAATGTTCCTAGCCCAATCATCAACTTTGAGCAATTTTTCTTCAAGCAAAGCATTAAAATTCTTTTGAGAAATCATAAATTCTTTCACACTATTCTCAAAACCAGAGGGCATCTTATTAAAATTACCATAAGAATTATTGTAGGAATTTCCATAATTATTAGAGGAATTACTAGGGAACGGTCTAGAATTAAAGTTTCCTCTATAAGCATTGTTCCCAAAACTATTCCAACCAACAAAATTCACATCCATAGATTCATTAGTATTCTCAATCAAAGTAGACAAAGGCATATCATTGGGATCAAGAGGATTATTTCTAGTAGCAAACAACTTCATAAGTTCATCCATCTTTCCACTCAAAACATTGATTTCTTCTATAGCATGCACTTTTTTACTAGAAGATCTTTTGGTGTACCATTGAGAATAATTAGCCATAATATTATCAAGAAGTTTTGTAGCATCTCCTAACGTGATTTCCATAAACGTGCCTCCCGCGGCCGAATCAAAAAGATTTCTAGAAGCAAAGTTCAAATCGGCATAAAATTTTAGTATGATCATCCATAAATTTAAACCATGAGTAGGGAAATTGCGAATCATCAATTTCATTCTTTCCCAAGATTGGGCAACATGCTCATGATCAAGTTGTTTAAAATTCATAATATCTTTCCTAGGAGTGATAATCTTAGCGGGAGGAAAATACTTAGAGATAAAAGCATCTTTGCACTTGTTCCAAGAATGAATATTATTTTTAGGCAAAGACGAAAACCAAACTTCAATTTAACAATATCATTATCTGTATCTTTCTTCTTTTGCATATCACACAAATCAACAAAATTGTTTAGATGAGTAGCGGCATCTTCACTAGGAAGGCCAGCGAATTGATCTTTCATAACAAGATTCAGCAAAGCAGTATTGATTTCACAAGAGTCAACATCATTAAGAGGAGCAATCGGAGTACTAAGGAAATCATTATTATTGGTATTGGAGAAATCACACAATTTGGTATTATCTTGCGCCATGGCAACAAGTAATCCAACACACAAGCAAACAGAAAAAGACAAGCGAAAAAGAGAGGAGAAGAGTGGGAAAGAGTGGGCAAATAAAACGGCAAGGGTGAAGTGGGGGAGAGGAAAATGAGAGGCAAATGGCAAATAATGTTTTGACTTGAGCGAAGACCTCCCCGGCAACGGTGCCAGAAATCCTTCTTGCTACGTCTTGAGCTTGCGTTGGTTTTCCTTGAAGAGGAAAGGGTGATGCAGCAATAGTAGCATAAGTATTTCCGTCAGTTTTTGAGAACCAAGGTATCAATCCAGTAGGAGGCTCCTCAAAAGTCCCACGCACCTACACAAACAAACAAAGAACTCGCAACCAACGCAATAAAGGGGTTGTCAATCCCTTCATGGCCACTTGCGAAAGTGAGATCTGATAGAGATAGTATGATAAGATTAATATATTTTTGGTATTTTATAATATAGATGCAAAAAGTAAAGATGCAAATAAAAGTAGATTGAAAGCTTATATGATAAAAGATAGACCCGGGGGCATAGGTCTCACTAGTGGCTTCTCTCAAGATAACATAAGTATTACGGTGGGTGCAAAAATTACTGTCGAGCAATTGATAGAAAAGCGAATAATTATGAGATTATCTAGGCATGATCATGTATATATAGGCATCATGTCCGAGACAAGTAGACCGACTCCTGCCTGCATCTACTACTATTACTCCACACATCGACCGCTATCCAGCATGCATCTAGAGTATTAAGTTCATAAGAACAGAGTAACGCATTAAGAAAGATGACATGATGTAGAGGGATAAACTCATGCAATATGATATAAACCGCATCTTTTTATCCTTGATGGCAACAATACGATACATGCCTTGCAACCCTTTCTGTCACTTGGTAAGGACACCGCAAGATTGAACCCAAAGCTAAGCACTTCTTTCATGGCAAGAAAGATCAATCTAGTAGGCCAAACCAAACTGATAATTCGAAGAGACTTGCAAAGATAACTCAATCATACATAAAAGAATTCAGAGAAGATTCGAATATTTCTCATAGATAAACTTGATCATAAACCCACAATTCTCCACAAGAGAGGGGGAGAACATTGTATTGAGATCCAAAAAGAGAGAAGAAGCCATCTAGCTAATAACTATGGACCCGAAAGTCTGTGGTAAACTACTCACAACTCATCGGAAGGGCTATGGTGTTGATGTAGAAGCCCTCCGTGGTCGATTCCCCCTCCGGCGGAGCGCCGGCGAAGGCTTTAAGATGGGATCTCGCGGATACAGAACGTTACGGCAGTGTAAATTGTTTTTCGTTGGCTCCCTGGATGTTTTCGGGGTACGTAGGTATATATAGGAGGAAGAAGTCCGTCGGTGGCCACCTGAGGGGCCCAGGAGACAGGGGCGCGCCCAGGAGGGGTGGGCGCGCCCTCCTATCTCTTGGGCGCCTCGTTTGCTTCTTGACTTGTACTCCAAGTTCTCCGGATCACGTTCGTTCCAAAAATGACGGTCCTGAAGGTTTCATTCCATTTGGACTCCCTTTGATATTCCTTTTCTTCGAAATACTGAAATACGCAAAAAAAGACAGCAATACGGGTTGGGCCTCCGGTTAGTAGGTTAGTCCCAAAAATGATATAAATATGTAAAACAAAGCCCATAAACATCCAAAAGGGGTAATATAATAGCATGGAACAATCAAAAATTATAGATATGTTGGAGGCGTATTAGTCCGCCGCCGGCGATTCCAACCAAATCAGCGGGCGGAATCGCGCAGTGGGGCTGCCCCCCACCATCCACCACCGATACGCTTCTCCGCCCCCCTCCCCAGATCCGGCTAGACGAGCCGCCCCTGGTCGCCGTCCCCACCGGGGATCGACCGCCCTCGAGCCGCCCCTAGTCGCTGCCCGAGATCGCCCGCCTCACGAGCCGCAGGTGAGTGTTTGCTTGTGCTTTGTGCCGAGCGCTATGAATAGTTGTTTGACGCGGCATGAAATTTTTGTTCATGTAGATGGAATTGAGCTCATGCGAGAAGTTTTTGCTCGACGATTCGTCCGATTCGGACGACTCGGATGTTGAGACGCTGCTTGCAAACTATCGGCAGTAGACGTTGGTGATGGCTCTTGCCGTGAAGGAGCACGAAGACGAGAACCAAAAGAGGCGGCGAGGATCAACCGTCGGTCTTTGCATTCCTCGGAATCGCCATCTCGGGAACGAGATGTTGATGCAAGACTACTTCATGGAGAATCCAACATATCCACCGCACCTCTTCCGGAGAAGGTACCGAATGTGTTGATCCGTCTTTGTGAAAATTGTTCAAGCTTGCGAGGCAAATTGTCAGTATTTTACTCAAAGAAGAAATGTCGCGGGCTTGAAGGGATTTAGTGCATATCAAAAAATGTTGGCAGTTATGCGCGTGATTGCATATGGTGTTCCAGCTGACTATGCCCATGGGTACCTTCGCATTGGTGAAGATACCACAATTGAGTCAGTGCGTAGGTTTGCCAAAGTGATCATCCGTGTCTTTGGTCCTGAATATCTTGGGGCACCCAACGAGGACGATGACACAAAAAATTGATGGCATCTAATGAGAGGAGAGGTTGGTCTGGCATTCTAGGTAGCATTGATTGTATGCATTGGACTGGGAAAAATTGCCCGAAGGCATAGGTGCAAGAGCATCAAAGAACCCAAAACTAGAAAACAATGTGAAATCGCAAGGGTGCAAGAGGCAGCCCAAAAAGACATTGAAAGATCATTCGGGGTTTTGCAATCGAGGTTTGCCATTGTTCGTGGTCCTGCTAGTTTTTGGGACAAGCGGACCTTGAAAAACATCATGACATGTTGTATTATCCTTCACAATATGATTCTCGAAGATGAAAGAGGCATGAACTTGGAGTTCTTCTACCACAATGTGGGTAGCCGTGTCAAACCAGCTAGAGACCCTAACCGCATTAGAGATTTTTTTCAGACATACAAGGAGATTGAAAATGCAAACACCTACTTTCAGCTTCAGGAGGATCTCATTGAGCACCATTAGCAAAGGGTTGGATAGTAAAAACTTATTCTCTATTCATTTTTATTTAATTCATGTGTTATTTGTATTCGGGACCATTTTTGTATTCATTATTTAATTTGCTTCGGTGATTTGAATAATTATTTGTAATGTGGATGATCGTTGTATTGTGTTGGTATTGATATTTTTTCTAAATAATTATTTTGTAGTGTGGATGATTGTTGTTTTTTTGTGTTGTGGTATTGATATTTGCAGACCGATGGCAGCGGTGCAAGAGCAGACCACGCAAACCCGACCCGTAAAAGAGTATATTTCGCGAATATCCTTTTGTACGGGTCCGTTTTGCGGGGTCTGCCTCTGCGGCTGTCTGTGCCGGCCCGCAAAGTCGTTTTCCGCAAACTGCAAACGCGTTTTGCGGGTCCGTGGGATGCGGGGTCTACTAGAGATGCTCTCAGTGATTTGTCTGATCCCCTCATGTCTCATCTTACATGTTGTATTAATATGTTTACATCATGCTTGATAAAACACAGATTTCTTGAATTACAACATCTAGAGTAACATTAGCAAAAGGTGCACATCGTCAGCATGTTGTTCCTAGAAGATATGTGAGTCTAGCTAAGTACTATGATCACTGCAGGAAAATCACACACCGCCTAGCATCAACATGTACGCTGAGTGTTAAAACACAGGTTCACGGCTTACGTAATGGTAAGCCGAGTGAGCACCAAAGTATACACGGCAAAGAACACATACTCAGCTTACATGAGAGTATGTTATGAAGCCATACAAAAGGCATTCGGCTTAGTGAACACTAGGCTTATAGGTAAGCCATGTGGCACCTCCGTTAGGTGCTGCTCGCCTTGATCCCCTATCTTCGCCGGTGCCTCTGTACTATAGTTGGCTTACATGCATGCCGAGTCCCGATAAGTGACAATTAACTTACAACCCCTAAGCCGAAACATAGTAAGTCGTGAGGTATAAACTGAGTGTAAAACTCAGCATATGCTTAGCCGTGGTTAAAATGGGCTTTGCCGTGTATGTTTCATACACGGCTTCATATGATTTTCCTGTAGTGGTTAAACTTGCATTGTTACGTAATATTTTCTTACACATGGATATATACAATTTTCGGATTGGAGTACAAGAAGGTACAGTCAGTAAGTTATTCATGTTTCATCCATGTTAAAACTAAGAAGTAGTGTAACTTATCTTGTGCATACAACTTTGTTGTATGTATATCACAAGAGGATACACAGTCACAGAACATAAAGTCTGAACCGTACCGGGTCCTCTTCTTCTTACAACATGTACATACACATGTGTCGTTTCAACTATTCTTAATTGTAACATGGATGAAAGAAGTGTCGTTTAGAGGTTATTTGCTCTAAAAAAGTGTCGTTTCTAACAGATCCCCTAAACTTAACTCCCTATAGCTTATATTTGGCTCATGCATTCCATCGAACACTTGCAATGCAGCACAGACAACACACATACAAGCTAGAAGGTGGCTCTCGATCGTGTGGCCTCGTGTCGTGGAGCCAACGTGCGGCGGTACCGGGATCGGCTGCACCAATGCTTTCATTTAAATAAATGACGAGCTTCTTCGGCAGCACCTCCGACTACATAGTACCACCTTGCGATCATCCAAGAATAGATCCATGTTGGACATGCAATCCTCCGCAAGCGCAAGCAGGAGGTGCAGTACATTTTGATGCGTGCAACGTCATCTGGACACAATGAAGTGGAGCTCCTCCCGGGGCTGCATTTCAATCACTTCCCGGAGCTGCTACCAGGGAGGCGGTGAGGTGTAGATAGGTGCAGATGGTGAGGACGATGGGAGGAGCACTGTCGGGCTAGGGACGAGGACAATGAGCGTCGTTGTGGCTCGGATGAAAAATAATGGAATCCCGGCGGAATTTGGCACACTACTGGAAAAAGGCCTATAGATAGGATTGACTCTAATGGCGCACCGTGTGTGCAGTGCGCCACTACTATATACTAATGGCGCACCTGTCCAAAATACGCCATTAGAGTGGAAGATTCTAATGGCGCACGGCCGACAGAGTGCGCCATTAGTATGAATTTCTTTTTTTTTCCATTTTCCCATACAAACTAATGGCGCATGCAGCAACAAATGCGCCATTACTATATATAACTTCTAATGGCGCACGTGCTAGTATGTGCGCCATTATCATATCCCCTCCATCTCATCCCCTCCATCTCGATCTCGATCCCCTCCATCTCGATCGCACCGCACCCTCCCGCTAGCTCTACCCATCGCAACCTCCCGCTCCACTTGCCAAGCACGGCCCGGCCCCCAGCAACCCGCACATTTTGAACATGTTTTTAATTTTTTTACTATTTTTATAAAAATATTACACTGTTATAATTTAAACAAGTTTGATAAACACAAATAAATATAAAAACAGTATTTAAAATGCATAAAAATATTACTGTTATGATTTAAACAAGTTTGAACATATTTAAAGACAAATAATATCTCGATCCCCTCCATCTCGATCTCGATCCCCTCCATCTCGATCTCGATCCCCTCCATCTCGATCGCACCCGCACCTCCCCGCTAGCTCTACCCATCGCAACCTCCCGCTCCACCGCCGAGCACCTGCCCGGCCCCAGCAGAACCCGCACATTTTGAACATGTTTTTAATTTTTTTTACTATTTTTATAAAAATATTACACTGTTATAATTTAAACAAGTTTGAACATATTTAAAGACAAATAATATCTCGATCCCCCTCCATCTCGATCTCGATCCCCCTCCATCTCGATCTCGATCCCCCTCCATCTCGATCGCACCCGCACCCTCCCCCGCTAGCTCTACCCATCGCAACCCTCCCCGCTCCACCGCCGGAGCACCGGCCCGGCCCCCCGCGCGCAACCCGCACATTTTGAACATGTGTTTTAATTTTTTTTACTATTTTTATAAAAATATTACACTGTTATAATTTAAACAAGTTTGATAAACACAAATAAATATAAAAAACAGCATTTAAAATGCATAAAAAAATATTGGGGATCCTGGGAGTCGAACCCAAGACCTCCTGGTGGGAGAACTGGCTGCTGACCAGTCGAGCTAGTAGAGGGGACTTGATGTGGATCAGTTCAGGTGGAATATAACTTGTTGTCTCGAGCAGAAATATCTAATGGCGCACCGTGCTCAGGTGCGCCATTAGTGTGGATGTACTTATGGCGCACCGGTGGATGGTGCGCCATTAGTATTGTGCCTCCATCCATCCATACCCTCCCCGGCGGCCCACCTCTCTCCCTCGCCCTCGATCCCCTCTCTCTCCCTCGCCCTCGCCCTCGATCCGCCGCCTCGCCGCCCCGACGCCGCCCCGACGCCGCTGCCCCGCCGCCTCGCCGCCCCGACGCCGCTGCCCCGCCGCCTCGCCGTCGAGGTGCTGCCCCTCTCCTCTCCCTCGCCCCTTCCTCCCCTGCTCTGGTTCCCTCTCTCCTGCTCTCTCTCCTGCTCTCCTGCTCTGGTTCCCCTCCCCTCTCTCCACCACGATCTGTTTTTCCTCCCGAGCTGCAGCCTTGAGGAGGACAGGACGACAGCGGCAGGCAGCGACCAGCAGCACCCCTCTCTTCTCCGTTGGTGATTCCTCCCAGTCATTGTAACCCTAGCTTTTGGGGCGGGTTAACTATCCTACTTTATTATGTTGCATTACTACACTAGAGATGCAGACACAGGATTCTGAATTCAGGAAACAGTTTGGTTTGCAGCATCTTCTTTTCGCCTTTCAGATTGCAGCACAGCAAACAATTACCGTAGATGCCGGCTTCAAGTTCTTGGATCAAACAGTCCAATTAGTGTGCAGGGATTTCAGAGACTTAATTTTATCCTAGGGTGATTGCAACCAAGGTTACTAAGTACTCCCTCCATTCCAAAATAGATGACCCAACTTTATACTAAAGTTAGTATAAAGTTGAGTCATCTATTTTGGAACGGAGGGAGTAGTTAGTTATACTGAGGAGGTAGTGAGGTTTCAGTAACAAGTAAAGAGAATGAACACTTGGCTAGCCTAAAGTTTGATGATCATTTTTGTCTGCTGCAACCAAGTTGCTAGAATAGAAAGCTGCTGGCCTGCTCGATGTTCAGACTAGCTAAGATCATTTGTTCGGACACACACCAAAATGGCGCCCCTCAGTTTTACTGCGAGCAGCTGAATGAATGTTCCCCAAAATATTCTTTTGTTTCAATTTTCTCCTGTAGATGGACAGCAAGAGGAAGATGCTGATTTAAGCTGCTGTGTCACATGTGCTTATTTCCATGTTTCTACTATAACTATGCTCGGCTAGAACAATAAGTATGCAGGTGCAGACTATCTGTAAACGAAAGTAGCCAAATGGCCTAAATCAAAATATGCACTGCTCAGTTCTTAACCACCTTAACAGAATCAGATCAGCAGCAGCCGGAAACTAGAGCACAGCGTCTGTCCAGTAGATTCACCCATGGAGCTGCTCAAGTCATATTTCCATGCCCGTCCGCATACCATTCTAACTTCTTTTGTAACCAAGTGTTCTAGTGGCCAGACTAGTACCATTTATAATCTCTCAGCAATCATATGACCGAACCCTTTCTTTGGATGTGTTACTCCTGCTATATTGCAAACTTGGAATAATTGTTATGATAGGTCCTACGTCAATCATGGTGTATGCTTTCTTAGGGAAATCATGGTGAATGTTGATCATGATTTTGTAAGTAATATTTTTGAGAGGTGAATTAATGCTGATCATGATTTTGTTAAGGTGTTAGTGGACTTGCTATGCTTAGGGTGCCACTTTACAGTGGTGGTATATTGTGGACTTGATTTTAGATGTTGTGGTGGTTCACTTGGTGGTATATTGTTTTGAATTACACTTGTTAGCTTTTTTATAAGCAAAAACATGCCAATGTATTTTCCATGCTATGATGGAGGCCTTTTTTGCCTTGTCCACCGAGAGGCCCTTGAGTTTGCGGAATGTCGATTAACTTCCGTTCCGCAAATTCGGGCACTCCATATGTCCTATTTTCAGCAATGGTCATGCTGAAATTTTCCGTGAATTTTAGCATGACTTTGTTAAAAATAGGACATATGGGGTACTGCGACTAATTAATGCATGTTTTATGATCTGTTGTAAGGGTACTAATTGGTCTCTTCGCTGCTTATCGAGATGGCGGGAAGCAGCCACCGCCGATCTGCGACACATGAGACGAGGTGGATGATTCGAGTTCTTCACTATCATACTTGAGGCTTGATTGGATCCATGACGCTGGTATATAAAATGAGAGATCTCCCTTCACCCATCTCATTACGATATCTGTTGTTTGCTACATCACTCATTTTCCCAAACTGCAGAGGCTGCTGACAGTTTATGAACATGCTGATGGGTGAAGATCCGCCAAATAATGTGAAGCTGCGACAGGCGGCAGCGGGTTTCGCAGCGATGGGATGTGCAGTTGGCGATCAAGAAGGGCCACATGTACTTGTCTCGTGGGTGGGAGAACTTCTACCGTGCCTCACGACCTGCAGCTGGGGTACTTCCTTGTCTTGAGTACGACAGCACGCCAACATGCTCATCGTGAAGGTGTACAACAAGACTATGTGTCGCATGCGTCTGCTGCCGATGATGATGCCGATGCGTTCGCCTCTTCTTATTCCTCTACATTTGGCTTTGTCTCACATCGATTGTTAACGGTCATTGTTGCATTTTGGACAGGTAGGAGCAGCAGCAGCGACATCGCTACACCAAAGCAGCGGCGACTATGGCTGTAGCGAAGCTGCAGCGATTCTGGGTCATAGCGACAAGAAGCAGCGATTCTCGCACCAGCATAGACAACAAGAAGGATGATCCGGACTGGAGTGCGGGAGAAGAGGAGCAGAGTGAGGATGGGCATCGGTGAGGATGACCTAAGCTGGTGGTGGCTGACCAAGGGCAAGAGATGGTGGCTGACCATGGGCAAGAGATGGAGGTGGCTGAGGATGACCTAGCGATGGTCGTGCCTGAAGGTGGCCTTGCGATGGTGGTGGTGCCTGACAATGACCACGCACCGGTGGTGGCGCCGGCGATCCCACAGCTGGGCAACATGACCACGCCAATTGTGGTAGAAGACTACATCCCACTACCTCCACTGCCTCCACAGCCTCGCCGCTCTAGGCGCATCAGGGAGATGAAGGAGAAGAAGGAGAAGAACTGCCTACTTTGTCAGGTATGTCAGATCTCCTATAGGTTAGCTATCCAAAATGATATATATATACTTAGTTACCTATGTTATCTCTAATATGCTTAGTTTCCTATAGGTTAGCTTCATTTTACCTAAGTTGGCTCTAATATACTAACTTAGAGCTTATATGCTTAGTTTCCTATAGGTTAGCTCCAAAATAACTTATGTTAGCACAAAATGATCAAGTTTACATAATAAGCTTATAGTCTTTTCTTAATCTTCTTCTTTTCCAAAATGACATAGGTTAGCTTCATTTTACCTAAGTTGGCTCTAATATACTAGCTTAGACTATGCTTAGTTTCCTATAGGTTAGCTCCAAAATAACTTATGTTAGCACAAAATGATCAAGTTTACATAATAAGCTTATAGTCTTTTTCTTAATCTTCTTCTTTTCCAAAACTCTTCTTATTCTTCTTCTAGTCTTCTTCTTTTCTTCTTCTAACTTCTTGTTTATCATTTTGCAGATTTGATTTAATTGGCGGAAGCTTGCGTGGATGGGGTGCTTCTTTTCCATTTCTGTTTTTATTTTGTATGAATGTGAAACTTTTGTGAATTGATGGATAACGGTGTTGGATGAACAATGTGAAACTTTTGTAACGACGGAACTATGTGTTGGCTATATGCGTATGTATATATGATGAAACTTGTGTGTTGGATATGATTGCTATATGCATGCTTGTTGTACATATATGATTGCTATATGGATGCTTGTTGTACATATATATGTGTTGAATATCTCATATGTGAAATAGTGACATGAGATTAAGAAGAAAAGAATTAAAAAAGTTGTTACTAATGGCGCACTAGAGTATGCTGCGCTGTAAGTATAGCAGATACTAGTGGCGCACTGTGAGCAGTACTAATGGCGCAGCGGCTGGTGCGCCATTAGAATACCAGATTCTAATGGCGCACTGGTGGTGCGCCATTAGAAAGAAATTCTAATGGCGTGATGCCAGTGGCGCACCAGCCATGCGCCATTAGAAGGCAAAACTGGTGCGCCACTAGCATGCCTTTTCCTAGTAGTGGCAGTGGGAGGTCAGCGGGGCTGCAGGGTGCCGCCGGTGGCATGTGAAAACCTACGAACATAAGGACGACGGTGCGGGAGTGTATGCCGCAGAGCGTGGGCGACAATGAAGGCGAAAAAATTTAGCCTCCATGGGTGGGGGATGAGTATATTAAGGGCCGCGGAGGATAAATTATCCTCCTCTAACCGTTATGAAGGACTGGTTAGGTGCCAGTTAGAGGAGGAAAACAAAACTTATCCTCCTCTAACAGATTATAGGGGATCGGTTAGAGGTGCTCTTGGCTTGAACAAGCAAGCGAAGTGATCATCAATTGTAAGAAGGCTTTGTTAGATAGTGGCCAAACTTAAGTTGTGTATAAACAGCCTATTCTGGAGTCTAAATTGATGTTATCTAACTCACTACAGGAATCAGATAATTTGCCGTCTGTGGATTACAGATGGCAAAGACCTAAAAACAGACGGCAATGATTTTGCCGTCAGTTAGCAGACGGCAAAGTCAGACGGCAAAGACAAAGTCGGCAAAGATTTCTTCGCCGTCAGCTTTTTCCAGGACAGATGGCAAAATCTTTGCCGTCAGTCAAACTGATGTTTTGCCGTCAGGTGATCTAAGAACAGACGGCAAAGAAAAGCTTGTTTGCCGTCAGCCGATTTAATACCAGATGGCAAAGGAGAGCTTCTTTGCCGTCAGTTTCATAAAGGCACAGACGGCAAAAAAAATTATCAATTAAAATAATCGTAACCAACAATCTAAGTGCAGAGGCTACAAGTAACTAACGGACAACAACAAGCGCCACAATATCCATCGACACTTTGTTCGAAGAATCAATAATGAACAAACAAATTTTACAATACAAAATTACTATATTTACACAGAATATATCACTACTTGCTGATCCAAGGCAAAACAGAATACATCATTACACTATTTAGACAATATATTTCACAACTGCAGCACGAGATATAACAACTGCAGCCATCTTGAGTTTGATCTATGCCACCGCCTCCCTGTGAGCATCCCCTGTCCTTTCTCCTGTGTCCGTGGTGGCCGGAGCAGCAGCAACCAGCAGCTGCGCACCTCTCCCTACTCCTTTCTTTCTCCAAGAATAGTGCACATCGACGCCACCATGGATGCCCGAGGAGCTGCCGCCTCTCCTCGAGGCCGGCGCCAGTGCCGGAGGTTGAGGCCGGTGGAGGCCTGCGGGGGTGACGGGACCGGGGCCACCAGAGGCCGGCGGGGGCGACGAGGCACGGAGGCTGCCTGGGACGACGAGCGACGGGGCGTGGAGGCCGTCGGTGGCGACGAGCGACCAGGCCGGGGCCGACGGGGACGAGGCGGGCCGACGGGCGACGAGGCGGGACGGGCCAAGATGGCGGCCAGCGAGGTCGGGGCCGGCCGGCGAGCTGGTGACGGGCGCCGGCTGGCCTACGGTGGTGACGGGGAAAGTGACAGGGGCCGGCGGTGCTGGGGGCGAAGTGGGGAGTGGCCGCGGCCGCGTGGGCGAAATGGTGGCTGGCGAGGCCAGGACCGGGGAGGTGTTGGTCGGGGCCGGGGGTTGAGTGGTGGCAGCACCGGCCGGCGTGCTGGGTTCAGAGCGTGAGGGAGAGCGAGAGAGAGAGAGAGAGAGAGAGAGAGAAATGAGCGGCGGGGGCGGGGATAAGGGAAACAGGGTGTGGGGCGCATCGGTGCTTCCTGGAGGCGCGTGCATCGTGGGTGGGTGGGTGGGGTGTGCGTCCGATGGCCTGGTGGGGATATGTGTCTCAGATCTTGCCAAGTCATCAATCCGTGTGAGCGATCCGCGTGATGTGCTTTCTCTTTGCCGTCTGCAAAACAAAAACAGACGGCAAAGAGCTCACTTTGCCGTCTACCAAAACAGACACAGACAGCAAAGATTTCTTTGTTGTCTGTGCTGTTTTTTGCAGACGGCAAAGTGTCTGTGCTGTCTATATTCGTTTTGGCAGACGGCAAAGTGAACTGTTTGCCGTCTGTGTTTTTTTTTGCAGACGGCAAAGTCCACTTTGCCGTTAGTGCTTCTTTGCCGTCTGCTAATGACGGCAAACTCTTTCTTTGCCGTCTGCCTGACAAAAAGCTGATGGCAAAGACGCCCCCTGACGGCAAATTAGCTGTTTCCTGTAGTGACTACGCATGGTTTCTAAATCACATAACCGTCAAATGTAATAAAATGGAGTGACAAATATACCAGAAGATCTAGCGAGGTCACTACTATATAGCGACCACATAGTTTGTTGTCACTTCAGATAACAACCTAAACAAACTCATGTAGTTGATTGGCTCGGCCACATTGTCCATCCAATGTGACTGAGCCAAGCAAATGCAATCCAATGTCAGGTTAATCTTGTAATGTTGTTATCCATGGATTGTATGTTTGTCTGACATATAATCTTTGAGATGTCCATCTAGAGAAGGCACTGGAAGGCGCATGTAAATTGTACGTTTAGCGCAACTAAGCACCATAACAAATAAAATCATGGACGATGACATGATGTGTGATTGCATTATCAAACTGTATAAATTAAGCCTTACTGGTCAAAGACGAAGCTTACAGGGGGGTTGACATAGGGATATCATACGACCCGAAAAGGTATAAACGATTACCCAAACTGAAAGATAGCATTTGATTAACTATCTGATAGACTGATGGTAAAGCCCAATAATAGTGTGTGCATCTATATTGTTTGTCAGTTTGTGAGCCTTGAAATTATGAGAATAGGAGGAGGCATTGTGTCATCTTCGGTTCTCGCCATGGTGCCTTCTGTTAGGAATATGCAACTTGTATTACTAGGTGGCCAAAGCCAACATATATATGAGTACATGAGAATGGCAAAAGGCTAGAATACAAAAGACCAAAGGCCATCATCAATATAACTCTAACACCCCCCCCCCTCAAACTCATGGTGGATCCATAACACTGAGTTTGGAGAGGTGAAATCTATGTTGTGCTATAGTCTGTGCCTTCGTGAAGAAGTCTGATAACTGTAACTCGGAAGGCACATACTGAAGAGCAATAACATGATCCTGAACAGCAGCGCGCACATAATAAGCATGAACACCAATATGTTTGGTAAGATCATGCTTCACAGGGTCCCGCGCAACACTAATAGCACATGTACTGTAAGACAAGTGGGTCGTAGGTGTAGTGAGAGAAACACCAAAATCCTCTGGTACCCATCGTAACCAAGTCACCTCTGCCGTCAGAAGAGCCATAGCTCTCAACTCGGCCTCTGCACTCGAACGAGAAAATACATTCTATTTCTTTATCTTCCAGGCAATGAGGGAACCACCTTCTACTCATTCTGGTACATCCCCATGGATTGTTGATACTAGAGCGTCTTCTCATATGACTTATGATTCTTCTACTTTGACCTCCGTTCGACCTGTCGAGTCTCCTTTTCGTGTTCTTACGGCTGATGGCACTCCTCTCCCTGTAGCTAGTCGAAGCACTCTTAGCACTTCTTCATTTCATGTTCCCTCTGTCACTCATGCTCCCCGACTTACCATGCAGCTCATATCTGGTGGAGATGATCGGCTGGTACTCCGTGTCCAAGCCAATGATGATGAATGAAATGAGTTCACCTTCTCCGATTGGTTTTCCAGCCGATGCGAGCTCATCTAAGAGGGCACACATGTGACCAAATTATGCTGCAGCAAATTGGGAGCCCTTTTGAGCATTGGTGAGGACGACCGGATGTTGTTGGCGCGTGAGAGAGATATGGCCGGGAACATATTCCCGAGCTTAGTCCATATTGCATGTGATTTTTCAATTGAAGCAACCTGGACGAGTACTTTGTTGAGTAGCTAGGCAATGATCTGTTGAACTTGGTTGAGCCATTGGGAGTAGGCAGGGTTCGAGACAACCCGGTCCTTCCCTTCGGCCAACAACGGACATCTAGCAACAACAATTAGAATATAGATAGAACCAAAGACGAGTTATACTGTGGGGCCCCCTTCTCGTACACCATGCATATATGCTTCGGTGAAAGAAAAAAAGTCAAGAAACTAGTTCTCAAGAGAAGTGATGCTGTACTTTCAAAGTATTCATATCTCTAAAACCTGCCACTTGAATAACTTTCCGCATAACAAATTTAAAATGTACATGCTCTCAGTACCATTAAAATGACAGAATCTCTCACCTTTATTACAGAAATTTTCAAGTTCAACTGCCGACTACTTTTTTGGGGGGAACGACTACTTATTTGCACAACCTGGCTTCCCTTCCCAACTCCTTTTTGAGATGTCAATTTTCCACCATTGGAAAAACTAGCGATGGTAGATCTGTTGTTTTTGTCTTGCACTTTTATCTCGGCGGTCTAGCCATTGAATGGGAATGATAGGTATCGGGAGAGAGGGAGCCACAAGACTGAGGAGCGTTTGCTTGTTGTTTACTTGTAATCTGCATGTCCCGGTGGAGTTGTAAAAGCTCTTCTCTGATGGACGGGAGCTCGGCGATTACCATGGCTCCTGCCTCCTAGGTTGACTCGAAACTTTCGTCCTCTAGAGTAGGGTAGCTACATTTTCATGCACAAGCAAAGTATCATCGTCCCCGAAGGGCAGCACTGGCACCAGCTCTCTAGGCACCGCGACCACGATCGACTTGGGCTCATGCTGGATATGCTTCTGGTTACAGCCCATCGCCTATCGTCTTCGTAGGGCCGCATGTCAGTAGCCACTAGGTGGCTTTTTTCTTATTTCTCTTTTGTTCTTTTGGCATGATTGTGTTGTTGCCCCAGCCGTCATTTATGATTCGGAGTTTGGATGCTGATTGTAAGGGTGGTTGCTTTATTTATAAAGCGGGACAAAAGCCTATTTCAAGAGCAAAGTATCAACGCCGCGTATCTCACGGCTTGGTCGCACGAGGTCAGGAGAGGCGATGTCATTGGGACCAATGATAGCGTCAAAGGCGGCCTCTATTTTGTGTAGCTTTTCCACTGTGGCCTAAGCTTTGTTCGTTTTGGCCTATCAAGAAGAATTCATCAGCATGATAGATTTGAACACCAACTCGAAGGAAAATGACAACGCTTCAAATTTTGAGCAACAGAACACAGAGTTATCACTTCAAGGAATCAGGTCAAACATTTGATAAGGATCCAAGGTTTTTACAAGAACGTAAAGCCACTTCAACTTTTTTCGTGCGTGATAGGGAGGAAACACGGGCGCATGAAGTAGGGGAACGAAGGGCTCAGTACTTCGCTTGACATGGTACTCCAATGGCGATTTTTCTACGAAATTCAGTTTATTTGGCGCACTTCAGTACATCGACCATTTGCAGCACGTCCTGCACAATCTGGAAATCATGGGCACCATTAAAGTGCAAACTTTTCCTCTGGTTGGTCGTGAGGGGACATATTTGGATGGATGATCGTCTGGCCAAGCGAGGACTTTCGCACAAGGATGCTTGCTGTTTTTGTACTGCGACCCAGGAAACAACACGCCATTTATTTTGGCGATGCAGTGCAGTCTCAGTTCTTTGTGGTTTGGTGCTCCATTGGGCCGGGATTACGGAGGTCATCCCTCAATCTGATTTCTCATTGAGAGATTGGTGGTAAGTTGCAATGGCTAGAGTTCAGGGAACCAAAAGGACTTCCTTGAACACATTGATAATACTTGCCACCTGGAGTATATGGAGGGAGAGGAATGGCAGGGTTTTTGAGAACGCTTACACGCTGCTGTTGAAAATCTTGGATCAAGTTATTGCTGACGCCAACCAATGGGCAGAAGGAAGTATGGGTCGCTTTGTTCTACACTCACTGTGATATGGTCATGGTCGTTCCGCTGTAGACGATGTTGTTTGGTCTTTGGTGGTGTTGTATGGTAGTTCTTGTGGACTTTTGGTCGGTTGTACTTCTTTTTCTCTCTAATATTACACATGCAGTCGTCCTGCATGGTTCAGAACAAAAAGTCCGTCAGTGTGGAGGCGTGGCTGGTTGAGACTCCCCAAAATCGGTTCAAATGGATGAAGAACATAAAGGAATTTCAAGCTTGGTACTAATTCACGATAGTTGAAAACAGCAGTACCATAGAAGAAATTCAGACTACATTTTTGGGAGAAGCCAATATACAAGTACGGACAAAAAGTAGATAAACACAAGTACTCCCTCCGTCCGAAAATACTTGTCACGAAAATGGATAAAAAGAGATGCTCCGTCCGAAAATACTTGTCACGAAAATGGATAAAAAGAGGGAGTACTACCTAACAAATACTATCAGCTATGTAAGAACTGGCTACTTCCAATATATCAAGGAGCCCGAAACAAGCAAATTGTTCATGTTTGCAACCAATCGCATATCTACTACTGTGGTAGTCGGGGCAGCCACCCCAGGCGGTGGAGAGGAAAAGAGTTTGGGCTGGATCTGGGCAACGTAAGGCCCAATGTCAAAGAAATCGCAGGACTCCAGCCTGCTGGATCTGGACACTCCCCAGCTCTCGCTAGCGCAGCACGTGGCACATCGACTCGGAGCTGGTCTGTTTCTTCTCGTTTTTTTTCTCTAGTTTTCTCATGTACTACCTAGGCTAGTAGTACATGCACATATGCCACATGGTGGATGTGTGTGTACTGCTTCACACGTCGCGCGTGAAGGTGTGATGTGCATCATGTAAGTTGTGCCATGCGGCATATGTGCCATAACAACAAAAATATAGTCTTTCCTAAAGTGCGATGGGAAGCACAAATACACCGCGAAAGGAAGCGCAGTTTGTTATCTTTGTGAGCACAAATCTGTTGCCTCTCCACGCCCGCTGCTTGCTTGCTCTACCGCTCCTTGATGCGCGCTTGTACTGTCGATATCACTCGCTGCTCCACCTTTTCATATTTTTGGTACTTGCATGAGTCTTGGTTAAAGTCGACTTGCATTTGTATCTAAAATTTTTGGGCCATAAATTTTTGCACCGGCTAACTTTAATTTCTTGGTCTGCCAGTGTCTGCAAGCTAGACAACAACAACACAGTGCAAGAGATAACAACAGTTTAGGCGACAGTGAATCTGTTGACGCAGTTCTTCCTGACTAGAGATGAACATAACAGTGGGAACAACAGTGGACTTACACACAATACTAATGGCTCACTTACACCTTTTTTTTCTTCCCCTTTCCCTCTGTAGTAGTTTTTGCAAGCTATAGAACATCAGACACTTATCATGCTAGAATATGGGACTGCTCCAGCATCAACCAGCGCTTAGACGTGTGCAAGTTGTGCAGTCAGTTGACTACACAACTTTTTATCATAAAACAACATATACAAAGAGAAAACATAGAAACATATAACGCAAAATAGTTATTAACACATAATTTTACCGCACAACTTTAAATTGGCCACAGACGATTGTATTGCAGGTATTGTGAATAGCAACAACACATCGCCCTCGCAAGTGGCTATCGGTGGCAGGTCTCATCACTCAACACCATCACGCACCACCCCTTCCTCCACCGTCCTCACCTATGGTTATGGAGGTATCTCACCGAACGACCAATATGCCCGTAAGGAGTACACGTCCGCCATTGCCCGTAGCCCTTCTCGATAGTGATGGTCAGTGTTGCCGATGCTTGTACTGTTATGTAATTTTTTTATTACAAATGGATATCTTTATGATTGCTTGATTGGATTACGATAAGTTTCATAGAAATTACATTTACTTACTACCACCATGTTGGTATGCTATCCATAGTTACTAATTCTCGGTAGTGATGGTCGTTGATGGAAGTAGTGTAACTCAAATTCTACAGAAAACTTTGTAGTGTGCATGTCACATGACGCATATACAGAAATAAAATAAATTTCTGAATCATAATGCGGGTCCCCTTCCCCTTAAAACATGTATGTACACTACGGTGAAGGAAGAAACTAGTTCCCAAGAGAAGTGAAGTTGTAATTTCAAACTATTCATGCCAATATCCGCAACTAGAATAACACTCCACGTCTTCAAATCTCTCATCTTTATTATGGATATTTCACGCCCAACTGCCGCCTACTTATCTATATCACCTGCCTTCACTTTCCAACATCTTGCTGAGATGCCAATTTCCTAGTGTCAGAAGAAGTAGCTAGCGATGGTAGATTTGTTGTTCTTCTCTTTCACTTTTCACTCGCTATCTTGGTAGCCTAGCCATTGGATTGGAGTGATAGGCATCGGAACTTGGTAGAGGGGTAGCAACAAGAATGGAAGTTGTTTGCTCATAGATTACTAATACTCTACACATTCCTGATGGAGTCGCACCGGGTATTTCAAGAGTCACAAGCCCAGCGATAGAGCCCACGATATCGAACACTAATCCATCCTCCAGGATGCCCACGTCGGCTACTGTTTTGTGCACAAGCATAGAATCATGGAGGACTGCATGCTGCGTAGCATGAGGTGAAGCATGACGACATCATGAGGGTCCATGGAATTGTCAATATCGATTGCTAATAATTAACGACTTGTCACAAGGCGTTTGCGTTGTGGTGTCATGTTTTATTTGCTTTGGTCTTGCTTTGCCTCATGGTAATGGATAATAATCAATATTACAACACGCAAACATCAATGGTTTAATAACCGAAAGTGTAAGCAAAAAATATAATTTCAAGCTCGATGCATATTCATGATAGTTCAAAATAGCAGTATTGTAGACTTTTTTTTGGAAAAGGAGGATGACCCCCGGCCTCTGCATCTGTGCGATGGATACGGCCACTTTATTAATTATTCTCACAAGACCTTACAAAGTGATGCAACAGTAAGACTAAAGCCGCCGTCTAAGCAACAGACTGTCGCTACACCTATCTAGTTGATGAAGGGGCGCAGGTAGCCTGGGCCTAATACCAAATGGACATCGCAGCCAAGCCTAACATCTAAGACCTGAGACCCCAACCTAGCCACTTGCCGGGTCTAGGGCACACACTGGTCCGGCGTGCTCTCAGAGGCCGCCGCAGGCAACTGCCAGTCCATCTTCAAAACTGTACCGATGCATCAACCTTGCTCGGTCTAGCTATCGTCGACGCCACCACGGCGCCCAACGGCACCTCTTCCCTGCGCGTAAACAGCTGAGCACGTCGCGGTCGCCACTGATACACCTCAGCGCCATGCTGCCAAGTACCACCAGTCGACACAGCTTGAAGTCCTTGGAAGATCTGTCGTGTGTAGCACCTGCCGACCAGGCATGACAAAGCGTAGCACCTGTCGGTCAGGCATGACTTGACATCTCCACCGAAGCTCCGTGCAAGATGAAGCCGCTCCACCTCCTGCCTCTGACTTCCAGCGCTGCTCCACAAATGATGCTCACAAGAGAGAAACGACACCACAGTGCCGCCATCGTCCGATCTGGAAAACCAGATCATAGGGTTTCCCCTGGAGCAGCACGAGCGGGTCGACAGTAGTTACAGAACGATGCCTTCATCAAGATAATGGCACAGAACGCCGCCATCGGCTCGGTTTTCACCGGCAACTATGTTTCCCCGACTCGCAGCAGGGACTAGATTACAGATCTCGAGATCTGATCATCCAGTCTCAGGTCGACCACCTCCGACGTAGGAGATGACCACCACCGCCATAATCCTCGTGATGCGATGCAGACCCGGAGTGCTTCAGCGAGCCGTCGCCGAATCCGATGAGATGCGATGGTTTGAGGGCGAACGGCAGCGCAGTGCAGCGCCCGCCACCGCTGCCGCCATCTCGTACTACTCCCGCCAGCTGCAGTCAAACCCCCCGTCATGCCCCGGCCGCCGCTGCCCGCCATCCTCGTCGGGAGAGAGATCCAAATCAGGCCGCCGCCGCCGCCTCAGATCTCGGGACGCCAGAGGAGGTCCGCCGCCGCTGCGCCATGGGGCCTTCGCCCAGCGATGTTGCCGGCGGCGGCTGGGGGAGGGGGTGCATGGGGAGTCGAGGGGAGATCGGATGTGGCCGCCCGGTGTGGCCCGGCGGCGGCCGCACGGGGTCAGGAGGAGGAGTGGGGGTCGGGAGTTGCGTCAGCAGTATTGTAGATGAAGTTCAGATTACTCATTTTGAGGAAAAACCAATAGAAGTATCAAACAGAAACTATCAGTTATGTAAGAACAAGTCACTTCCAGTTCTTCGAGGAGCTAGGAACAAGAAAAAAAAGCTACACTAAAACAGCACAAACTCATGAGACGGCGCCGAAACAAACTCAAATGCATCAGGAACAAGACTGAAACGAGAATCAGCTGGTGAACATGACAACACACATAGGGGTCATTTATTCATTCATCACCATTCATCCATAGCTACTCCATAACAAATGTTGGTAACCACAGCCAAACATAAATGGGCCACTTTAAGGTAGAAACAAAGACACAACAAGATGAGCAATGCTAACAACTCCGAGGACACTGGAGGCACCAGACATGCGAGCCTAGAGACAGAAACAATGCCACATCCAGGTACTTATTGTTCACTGCAGAGGCAGCACACCAAGTGAATAGTTGACTCCTTCTCGATGTTGTATTATGCCAGGGTGAGTCCATCCTCGCTGCTGTACCCGAGGTTTTCCCTCCTTGTCCTGGATCTTTGCCTTGTTTTTGTCAATGGTTTTGACTCAACCACAAGTGTAATAGTCTTGCCCATGAGTGTCCTGATGAAGATTTGCCTACCACCATGAAGGCAGAGCAATATGTAGAGGGTGCACTCTTTCTATATGTTTTCAACGAGAGGGTGCTCCAATCCTCGAGCTGCTTGCCAACGAAGATCTACCCACAATCCATTCAACCAAGAAATGAAGAGCATTATCATTTAAATGACAAACAATAGCATATTTTTGAAAGGAGACAACTTGGCCTTTGCATCGTTGTGATTCACACATCCATCTGTAATGATGAACAATACCAATGCAGACAAATGAAAACTAACTGAATAACTTAAAAATGATGGGTCTATCTAGGCCATGTCCAACATGATTGAAATTTTCATTAAATATCTCAATTCAATGTTGCATCCTTTTTCCAAATAATATTTTGGTAATATTTTTTTGGTAGCAAGTACTCAATAGAAATTGTGTATTTGGAAACAAGCTTGCTTAGATAGTTTCGCTTTTATTAAGACCAAAACTAAGTTTTTGCTGCAAATGGCAAGGTAGGCAAGATAAGTTGACAAGGAGAAAACCCCGCAGCAAAGCGCAGGTGATTTCACTGTCTATCATAGGTCCTTTGCCCATAATAATAGAGTTTCCTATTTTCGTGCCCCTAGTTCATTAGTTCATCTCAATTTTGCCCCACCCCTTTAACCTTCCTCACTTTTCCCTCCTCGAACCACCCTAGCCTCGCAAATGCCCGTATGGAGCGTTTCTGTTGGGTTTTTTTTTACTCTGTGACCGTAGAACAATTGTTCTATGGTATTTTCATTAATATAAAATTATGTACAATGGAATATTACAATGGGGGGTGAATCACCCAATACTAGTTTTAGGCAACATCATAATAAATTAGATGTACAGTTCAATCCAGTGATCTATCTGGTCGGCTTTGGCTTGCTTTGACCTGAGCTTGATATGTTGTAACCCTTCCTGCAGATAGAATTTCCATGAGTTCAAGTGATGAGGTGCAGCTCTGAATGTCTTATCATTCCTGACCATCCATATACTCCAGCAGCCCATAATAATGATCTCCATTGCAATGTCCTTAGGGTAACAAGGTTTTAGTCAACATAATTTCATCATATGCCGAAATGCCTCTGTGTCTGGTGGGAAGCAAGCTCTTCCAATAGCTAAGTGAAAATTGGCAGTTCTAGAATAGGTGGATTAATGTTTCTTGTGTTGCATCTGCACATAGAGCACAATTGTAATCAGGTAGATGCATGTTCCTTCTATGCAGCAGATTCCTTGTGCTAACTCTGTCATGTAGAAGCATCCAGAAGAATATCTTGTGTCCGAGTCTGCAGTTGGTCTTCCATAGTTGGCTGAATATGGTGTGAGCTTTAGTCTTCTCAGAAATATTTTTGTACATCTTCATTGATGAGTATTTTGTTGATGCCCAGGTGTATCTCCACCGGTCCTCATCATCAGTCTGTATATTGCTTTGAATCTGGTCTTGTAGTAGGTTGAATTTATTGAATGCTTGCTGGGAGAGTGGTCTGTGGAAAAGCTGACTAAACTCCTGTTGCTCATATATCTGTCTGAGTGTGATTTCCTTGTTGATGACAAAGTAGAAAAGTTCAGGTAGCTTTTGATGCAGTGGCTTATCCATCCAGTTGTCATACCAAAACAGTGTGGTGTCCCCCTTCCTGGTTTGCAGATGGCATTTTGCTTGGAAGCAGGTAGGGTTTTAAGAATTCCTTTCCACTAGAATGATCCCACCATTTTGTCACTTGGGAGACAGTACTGGTAGTATGTTTCCCAAATGATCTTAATCCATGGTGTGTCTACCTTATTAAAGAACTTGTGTAACCCATGGTGTGTCACTTGGGCCTGATTATGTATATGAATATCCAGGACTCCTAGACCACCTTGGGCTTTGGGTAAACAGACTTTCTTCCATGAAATCTGCTCCGATCCTCTTTCCTGAGTACCAAGTTTCCATTGGCGAGTTACTTATGAGTAGGACTACTTATAATACTGACATGAGTTTATGATTTTACCTCGGCCATTAACAAAAGGAAAATATGAGCTTTATGTGTTTCACCTCCATCGTGAACAAATAGGAAGGGGGGGGATCAGGAAACATATTTCCATGCATCAGGAAGGATATGTCCATGGTTTACGGATTAGAAGGAATTTTTTTGGGAAAGAAACAATCACAGTCACATACATAAGGAAGGAAACTAATCTCCGCCACCGGCGCTTCCTTCTTGGCGTCTCCCCCTCGCCGCCGCTGGCTTACGTCGCCGGGCAAAGCCTGCCGGCGGCCAGCGGCGGCGGGATCTTCCTCTCGCGGCCTTAGTAATGGACGTGCGGCCTCCGTGGCGGTGGCCGGTGCAGCGGTCACGGCGCCTCTGATCGACAACCACTCCTGGAGCTGCTCGTCTTGCCGGCGCGTGGGAGGCGAGGACCTGGTGGTGGGATCTCATGGCGGCCGTGATCCGTCGGTCGGCCGCCAGATCTGGATCGACCTGCGCTAGCTTCATTTCCTTCACCTTATCCCGCTCGATCTGGGCTTCGGTGTGGCCTTGCTCGCCGGATCCGGGTGGTGGGCAATGACTGGATGGTGGGGCTCTTGGGATCGGGGAAGACCCTTGGCCGGTGACGGCGGCCACAACGATGACGACGCCGCGGCGCCGCTCCACTCCTTGGAGTCTTCGTTGAGATCCCAACAGGGATGGCGGCGGCCCGTGCACGAGAGATGGAGGTCTTCGATCAGATCTGGGTGAAAATCTGCTTTTGGCTATGGCCAAGGCCGGCGACGGCGACGCTGTCTGCGTCGTTTCCTTTCTGAAGGCATCGCCGTGCAGAAGTTCAAGGCCACACTCTACTATCTCCGGGGGAAACCCTAGATCAGTAGATCGGATGACGACGGCTCTATGGTGTCGTTTCCCCCTTGGGGGCATCATTCTTGGAGATGCACACGGGCTCGTGGGACCGGAGGACGGCGTCTTTGGTGGAGCGGTGCTTCATCTTCCACATTGATGGTGGCGGTTCTCGACGGTGTGGCGCTGTGGAGACTCGGTGTCTGATGCGCGGAGATGGACTCGCGCAGGAGGAGGAAGCTGTCTGGCGTCATGGTGGCGTTGATGGCAGAGAGGCCTGGCAAGGTTGGTGCATCAACTATGCTCTGAAGATGGACCGAGGGATGATGGAGGTGACGGCCCTTGCAGCGTGCGGTTCTCACTAGGAGTGTGCCAGACCGGTGTGAGACCAAATCCAGGTAGTGGCTTGGATGGGACACCCAGCTTTAGATGTTAGGCTTTGGTGCGATGTCTGTTTGGTATTAGGCCCGGACATTCGGCACGCCTTCATCAAGGGGATAGGAGTAGCAACGGTGTTGCCAAGATGGTGGTTTTAGGCTTATTGATGTATCACCTTGTATGGTTTCTGTGAATAACTAATAATATGGCTGCATGCAGTGGCGAGTCCAGAACGAAATTGGAGGGTGGGCTCAAAGTTAACGGCAGAAAAAATGAAATGTTCCGTTCAAGAGAAACAACATCATCTCGTAATTCTTTTATCCAAATGAGCTGAGAATATCACAGAATACTACTGGAAGCATCTAGTGTTGACTCTAATTGTTTTGGGATTTTTGAAAAATATTAAATTTTGAGCTGAAATTTGAATTTGTACAGCTAAATAACCATTATCTCCTTGTCCTTTTGCCAAAATGTAATCAAACTTCCCCAGAATACTAACTAAAACATGTAGTATTCATTTAAGCATACCAGAAAGGTTCTTACAATTCACATACCAAGGCATCAAAGTACGAGAGAAGCAATAACAAAGACAATGAGATGTTGCTTCTTACTACTTGTCAAGATCTTGCTCTGGTATTGTAGTTATAGAACACCAAAATATAGAGATGTATGCCCAAGATCCCTCGCTCAAGTCACCAACCACAAGCCATCTGTCCAAATTAGCACACTTGTTAGTGATATAACAATAAGTCGTGCACATGTAAGTATTAATACTAGTAACACTAACATATATACCTCTAAGGAATCACATTAAACTCATAAGGCAAATGTCCTTTCCGATCACTCATTTTCTGAAATTGTATCATGATTTTGTCATCGTGAATGCTTCTGAATATCTCTTTCTCACAATAGCACACCATTAAATCATTTAGCCAATCATCTGATAGTTTGTTGCGCAAATCTGTCTTGATGATCTTCATTGCTGAAAATATTCGCTCAACTGATGAAGTTGCTACAGGAAGAATGAGTGTCAACTCAATGAGGCGATATACCAAATGGAAAGTTGTGTGTTTCGTTGTTTGAACCATCAAACGAGCAAGTGTGGACATATCCCGGCATCCATTAAATTCTTCACTTCTCCTAATGTTCATAAGGAATCTGGGGAGGTGTACTCTTAGCAACAACCGGTCAGCTTCTGTGAAGTCCTCATCATAAATTTCAGCAAGACGAATAAGTTTGTCAATGTCAAACTTTGCAAAGTTGTTTGCTGGATTAAGACAAGACATGCAATCTAATAACTCGGTGGAAACTTCATTGAATCGGTGATTCATCTCTGTGATAGTTGCATCAATGGCAACATTGAATATGCTAACCTTGTAATAGTGAAGTCGAGTCACCTTGTTCTTAGTGCGAACAGATTGGCCCATTGTTCCAACAAGATCATCCATGTTTGGCACATCAATATCATGTGTTTCACAAAAGTTCTTGGCTTGGCAAAATAAAGGCTCCCAACCATTGTCCCTCATGTCCTGCAAGCTTTCTTTCACATCCAAGATCAAACGCATGGCCTCAACAATATTTTGATTCTTCCTTTGCAAAGCTTGGGATAGTTGATTTGTGTTGCTCAACAAGTTTATTAAGAAGAACATGATGAACACAAATTCAAAGCATTCCATGTTTTTAAGCAAACCTCTAGCTCCACCTTGGCATGTGTGTTCCCGAGCATCAGCCACAACAATTCCTAGCACATCCACCACAGCATTCCACATTGTGAATATACGAAGCAAGGTTTTGAGGTGTGAGCCCCAACGAGTATCTCCTGGTCTTGTTATGTTAGATTCTTGATGCAACCCGGTGCCGGCTGAAATCTTTCCATTCTCCATCAAATTTAACAATTCATCTTGATGTTTGGCAAGTAATGCATCTTTCCTTTTACAAGATGAACACACTTGAGTCACTATCAAGGGAATATAATTGAAGAAATCAGCAATAGCAGGACTACATTGAGCAACGGTGACAACCACCAATTGTAACTGATGAGCAAAGCAATGAACATAGAATGCATACGGAGCTTCATCTCTAACTAATTTTTGCAAACCATTGAACTCCCCTCTCATATTTGAAGCCCCATCATAACCCTGACCACGTAGCCTAGAAATTGACAAACCATGATATTCCAACACATCAACTAAAGCTTCTTTAATTCCAGCAGATGTGCAATCTGTGATGTGCTTAATGGCAAGGAATCTCTCTTGGAGCACTCCATGATCATCTAGAAATCTACGTGCATCACAAAATGAGATTAGGAAACGTTACTAGTACAATATAAAAACACTAAAAGATGGTATGTGTTACCTCAAAATCACCGCCATTTGCTCCTTTATTGAACAATCTCTAGCCTCATCAATAAGTATTGAGAAATTCTTATCTCCAATGTCATTCTTAATAACTTTGGTTACCTCCATCGCACAAGCTGTAGCAAGGTCCTTTTGGATGTCAGAACAAATCATTTGTGCATTTCCAGCCCCCTTAACAAATGCATCCTTCACATCTTCCTTCTTGTCCTTATACCAGTCCAATAACTCTCTAAAATTGCCCTTGTTGATGGAAGTGGAGGATTCATCATGCCCACGAAAAGCTTCACCTTGTGCTATGAGATACCTTGCACAATCCAATGATGCAGTTAGGCGGATTTTATAAGATATCTCAGTCTCTTTGCTGTACACTCGGAATTTGGTAGCCACACTTGCTCGTTGATTGTTGAAATCATCACAATCTCCCCTAGCAATGTTGTGGTAACTAGATTGACCACCAACATGCTTTTCAAAACTAGCTAAACCTGTTTTCCAACGAGTGTACCCATTTTTTGTGAAAACATCATTGCCAAATCTAATGGCTTGGGATGGTTTCTTGAAAAGGAAGCAATGAAAGCAAAACGCAGCCTCCTTATCCACACTATATTCCAACCAATCAAAATTGTCAAACCACGCACGCTGAAAGGATCTCCAAATTTTACCATCCTTTGTCTTCTTGAATTTATGCCCAATAGCTTTGTTTCGCTTGTTCAACAAATAAGCTCTTCTCACATCACTTCTAATTTCAGGGGCATAATCTTCTATTGGTATTCTAAGTCCTGGATCAGCAATAATTTGACTTGGATGAAATTCTAGTATAGGCATTCTTGGTTGGTTTGTACTCTCATCAAATGTGGTGTCATTTCTCTCATTGCTTGGAGTTGAAGGATCAGGTCCCTCATTAGTTGAACTAGGAACTATGGTCACATGAGGAGTGCTTGAACTACTTGCAAAAAAACTGTTTATGCTCATATTTTTTCTCTTCATCTCTGCAAATCTGCAAATAATTTGCATAGGAATAGGACCTAAATTAATTAAGATAACATGAACTAGCAAGTAGCAACTACAAATGTACAGAAATTATTGATTCAAATTACCCAGCCGGCCAGCAGTGAGCACACGTCAACGCCTCAACTCCTTCAGCAGCAGGCAGCAGCAAAAACAGCAGTACGCCTCCGATTCTCCGACTTAAAGGCTTGGCTGGCACCGGGCAGTCTGGCACCGAGCAGCAGCCGGCCGCCGGCGGTCGACGGCCAGCTAGGGTTAGCCGCGGCCAGTTGGCGCCTTGGCTCGACGCCGTAGTCGGAGAGGCGCGCGCGCTTGGCTGCTGGCGCGGTGCTCCGGCAGTCCGCCGCCCCGGCCGGTTGCCTGGTCCGCGGCCGGCCGCCCCAACGCCGACGAACGCTTGGTCTGGGGCCCGGATGCGCGTGTCGGCGTGTGGATTGTGCGGCGTGCGTGGAGCAGTGGAGGCTGGAACCCTCGATGCGTGCTTCTTTGCTCTGGTGTGGCCGCGTGGGCTGTTCCGCTCGTGCCTTTGTTGTGCTAATGGGCTGACCTGAGAAGAAGAGTAGTATTTAAAAAAAAATCGTTTTTTTGGAGGGTAGGCTAGAGCCCTATGAAGCCCACCTACTGGACTCGCCACTGGCTGCATGCATCGTTCAGATGCAGAGGCCGGGGGTACATCCTCCTTTTCTAAAAAAAAACATACATAAGGAAGGAAAAAAAATGGGAAGCGTATCCCCATGCAATGGGTCAAAACAATTTTTCATGATTCACAACTTCACACATTAGGAAGGAGAATTTTTTGCCGTGCTATATAGTTTGCTGAATGGTAATGCAGGCAGGCCAAACCAGCTATCAAACAATGTACACTGTCTGACAGGGTGGACTCATGGGCCCATCCCTGCCTGAATCAACCACAGACCTTCTTTTACATACTGCTTTTGTAATTTCATTATAGGTTGTTGTGTCCCTTGTGCCATGGAAAACCAGTGTGTAAGTGCCATTGCAGACATTCTTCCACGGTGGTTACCACGAGCGACGGCCACTACTCCTCTATCCACGTTTCTTGCCATGCTGCCATCATCTACGTCGAACACTTGAACTGGACCGTACCACAAAAAAGGCTGTAACCAGCTCGAGCGCGGACCGTGAGGCGTCGCACCGAGTCACAGTGATGCCGATCATTGTCGTGTTTGAATATTTCCCAAAGTCTCCTATTCCTAAATCCCAAGCGCATTTCACATTTTCTGTTACTTACGTTTGCCATGCATCCCTCTTGACCTCGCTAGCTTTAGCCTTCTGTGGCCTATATGATACCGGCAGAAAAGTGTGTCAACTTGTAGCTTGCTCCTCCATGAGTGCCAATGGAGCAATATATATGCACCCATGATTTATGGTTGGTTGGTGTTCGTGCACTGTTTCACATCTATTGTTTCATGCCATAACAATTGGTCTAGTGAGTAGAGCTCGTACATGTGGACGCTCCACGACCTATTCTATTGTCTTGCACGTGCAAGTAAATGCAAATCAGCAGTCTCAGCAGAAATTGGTATGATCCTCCGTGATGAAGAAGGCTCGATCGTCTTCGCGTCGTGCCATCATCTGCATTGAACATATAAATCACTCTACCCAACCCGCCCACCTGAGGCACTCGCGGCGCGCGAGCGATCTCGTTCCATCGAGAATAAAGTATAAAGTTAAATTTATGTATTTGCACCACACCGTATAAAGTTAAATTTTGACAAACCATGTAACTTCAGTCTCATGAGAATAAAGTAAGTAGAAATCTAATTTCAATAGTAAGTCCATCGTAATATAATATCCTCAAAACTGGCCTACTTTAACAAAAACCGGGCTGCAAATGCTTTAGGACTGCTGTCACGGAAGCATTCAACGTTCCATCGACCTTCCAAATAGGGTGATCTGGAAAGTGAAACATATGTTAATGAATGAGGATCAACGAAATGCCTGTACAACAGAACTATTTTATTTTGAAATGTTGATGCGGATTCTTCTCTAGGACAAACAGACAAAGGGGTAGGGGTAGCGATCATTCAAACTTACCTGTGCCGGGATCTTGTACATAGTTCGTTTCCCCACGGTGTAATTGCCATGGATGAGCAGTTGATCCTCCGTGTGCCCCCTTCTGTAGCGGAGCAGATCGAGCGTCTTATGAACGAATCTACTGCCGGCTCATCCTCCAACCCCGAAGACGCCTCCCTCGACCTCTCCTTCTCAGGTGACCCCCGCCTCTTTTCTTCTTCGCCCCGCCAATTCTACCTCCTGTTTCAGTGGAAAATTGTTGTAGAGTGGTAGAACTGCGGATTTGAGGAGCAACCGAGACGGGTTTTTCTCGGAGAGTACACTCTAACAGAGACGGTTCTTTGTTAGATAGTTTGCTGGCGGGGGCAGCATGCCAGCATGCGATTTGATGAACTACTAACTATCATTGGGGTATCCTTCCCTATCTATAAGCCGATATCTCGCATTACTGACTCGCATCATGCTATATTGGTATGTGTTAGTGTTCTTGGTAGTTTGGAGCAAACGGCCTATCGCTGGCTGGCCGGCGATTACACACTTCATTGTGCAATCTCCTATCTGAAACATGAATAAAGTGAACCATGATTAACACTGTACTTGTTGATGCCCTAGATTTGCACTGAATGTGTTATTAGCAGATTAGTCTATTGTAACTGTCTCATTTGCGCAATTCAAATGAGCATGCTTGCTCAAGTCGATTAAATAGGTAATTGAAGTCTCATGGTACAATATCCAGCCTTATATAACATTGCTCGCGATAAGAATAATATTGTTGCGCACGTGCTCAGTTCATGCCCGCCGAATATTTCGTTCAGGCGGGATTTGATTGGCCCCCGACTTGTGTCATGGTATAATCTTTTATCCTATCTGGATTCGATTAACCTGACACAAGGTTGGGATGTGTTTCGCTGGAACCTTACTATATCAGTGTCTTTCACAGTAGACTCTATGTGCCGTGCGCTCATGCATTCTGAGGTACCAGTGAGTAACAACAGCAAAAATTGTCCCAGATTTCACTAAAAGTGAAAATCTTCATGTGGTACCTTTGTAGGGGAGTTGTATTAACCAAAGACAACCTCGCTCGGCGCAACTGGCCAGAGAGTAAGAAGTGTTGTTTTTGCACTCATAATGAGACAATCAAACACCTCTTTTTCCAATGCAAGTTTGCACATTCTACGTGGTCAGTCATCCAAGTAGTGTCAAATTTGTATCCACCCACAAGTGTTGCCAATATTTTTCGTCATTGGTTGGGCGGTATTTCAAATAAGTTCAAAACGCTAATAAGGGTGGGAGTGTATGCTTTAATTTGGTCGCTTTGGCTATGTAGAAATGATTTGATTTTTATTAACAAAAATGCTTGTTCTCTACAAGTTATTTTCTGGCGTACGCACTCGCTACGTATGTGAGTATGCTACAACGAACCGGAGTACCAACTGTTGTTCAAGGTGATGTGTGCCAAAGTTTCAGATCGCGGGCTAAGGCATTTAGCGGCTGGCTCTGTTCCAACGCTACAGCCGCTATCGCCGGCTATAGCGGCCGCTAACCCATTTCGCGGTCACAGTACTTGTGCATGTATATCACGCATCCATACTAATACATGTGCATGTTTTTCTCAGAAAACAGGGTATTTTCAGTAGAAAACAGAGGCGGTGTGGTTGCAGAAGCCCCTCATCATCGGTCACCTTTTCACCTCCCCGCGAACCATGTGAGTGAGACTGAGATGTCATCCTGGTCGCAGAGGCGGCATCGTGCAGAGGCCCCTCGTCGTCGGTCGCCTTTCCACCTCCGCCGCAACCGAATCTGTCTTCCAACAAAGCAGCAGTCGGCGTTGCTAAGAAGAACAGCGCAGCCGCCGCAAACATTTTGGTGGGAGGGAGTGAAGGGAATCGGGGGACACGAGCTAGGTTTTCTGGAGGAGGTGCTATATATATACCATAGTGAAATTTGGGTCGTTTCTGGTCTGTTTGGCCCCTTGTGTTTCAGTCTTTCGGCCCATGCCCGCGAATTTGCAGCGACAGCAAAGTCAAATAGCGTCGTTTCGCGCGCGATCGCGCGGTTAGCGGCAGATCGCGTTTTTTAAGGGTTTGCCTCGTGGGAAGGCTTCGAGCACGTGATACCGCCGCGATCGCGCTGTTTTCGCCCGCGACCTGAAACTTTGGTGTGTGCGCAATTGGAGCAGGTGGCTACGGAGGTTTTTTCCCAATATGTGTGTCAGCATAACCTATGGATCGATCCACCACCTCCTTCGATATAGGTATAGTGTCGGTCTACAGGAATCTACTGTTGCGGATTTGTCTGTTTTTATTTCATGTTTTTTTGTCAGACTTTTAGATTTGGCTGTGTGCGTCCTAGTTCTACATGTTTGAGATAATAGAATTTCCCTTCATCGAAAAAATGGCGAGGAAGTTGAGCCTAAGAGGAGTGACTCTGATGACTCGGAGAACTGAAGTGAACCAGAATAGGTAGTGCAACATCCGTTGGCCAAGCAAACCAGTGAATTAAGCGATTCAGATCAAAGAACATGTAATTTTACCAAGCAAGGGTACTTATTATCTAGTTAGGACCTAGCTATTGATTATCATCTCAATAGCATTAAGAGTCTGCGACTTCACATCGTGGTGCAAGAGGTCATAAGGGTGATCGTAACTGCTGCTATTTCGTCGTCAGTTTTGCACTCCAGTTCTGTTTCTGTTACTTACAACAACAAATTCGATGAAATATCACCAGAATAATCCTTTCAGTCTCTCTAATCTGCAAGAAGATATAAGGCAGCTACAGGGTGATATCCGCAGGATCTTTGTACACAAATGGTCCATCACTAGTTTTGATACAACTCCAATCGATTTGATTATCTTTTGGAAATATTCTGATGTCTGCAGTAGTAGCATGTGAAATATATGTCATCTCTATATGTGTAGATTCAGTTTCATGTAAATGTAAACATGTGTGTCAGTTCGTAACATTTCCATTTATATAATTTTTCTTGTATATTCATGATACTTCTCAGCATGTTCTCTTTGTTTTAAGGTGTATTCAAGATAATGCACATTTCTATAGGCAGTGTGGCTGTTTGAACCTCATCAGCGACTTGCTTTCCAAAATGGCCTCTGTTTGCATTCCTTCCTCCTGCCGGTTATGGACTGCGTAGTGCCGCCATGAAGCAAAGAGGCGCTAGGTGGCGCCTTATTTGAAAACAGACATCGGCTATGGGCATTGCCCTCCTTGGCTTTGTTTTAATTTATTTTTGATGTTGTGTAGGTCAATATGTTAAATGTGTGCATTCTCGATGCTTTGTCATCATTTTTTTTTTGAAACCGAGGCAAAGATTGCCTCATCTATTAATTAAGCAGAAGAGAATTACCCAGTTAATTACGGAAAATCGGACAAAAACCGAAACAACAAAGGCCAAGCCCACTTTGAAAGACTGCAACACACAGGGCAAAGCCCACCCTCATCGACACTATGTCGATCTGCAGCCAGACAACACAACTCTGACTCTGATGGAGAACTCAGAAGAACAAAACCAGGCAAAAGCTGGCGCCATGGAAGATCGCCGAACGAGCCACTTGTAGCAAGTCATCGTATACCACAGGCCCCGCCGCCGCAGCTTCGACCCCATAGCAACAAACAAACCGAGGCAATACCGCGGACACGCCAGAGAAGAGCCGACTACCACAACCATTGTCGCGTCGCCGACATCGCTCCCACCATTATTGTTGCCACAGAAGCCTGGCCGCCACAGAGATCCTCTCGGGGCCGCCCCAACATCCACTGCTCCGTCGCGCCCAGCGCACTCCACCGACACAGCCTTCCGGGGCCGCCGCCCCGAAATACCACCGCTCCCCTCGAGCAGCAACGCCGCACAGCCTAGCTGCCCGCAGCCCACGCTGCTCAGGGCAACCACTCGCGGACCACGAACGCCGCACCACATCCGGGGCCGCCGCCCCGACATAAAGTAAAGACCACCCCATCTTGGACGCATCGACTGAGCCGACACCCCCACCGCCTAAGCAGGACAAGGATGCCACCCAACCAATGTCGAGATAGAGCCCCACCTCATAGAGCTGCCACTCGCATTGTTCCCGAGATCACCATCTCGGTGCACAATTAGAAACCACCCGGAGCCGCCGCCCCGACGTCCACAGTACCCACCGACAAAGACATCCGTGCAAATTGCAAAATGCTAACTCTCCAAGGCGATGCCTCAAACAAGGAAACGACGTAGCGGCCATCACCGCCCACTTCGAACATCCGAACCTAGAGATTTCTCCCGGAGAGTCGTGTAATGGAGCTTCACGGCAACACCTTCAAGAAGGGGAACGACACCATGGCCATGGCGCCGCTGTTGCCGGCACTGACCTAAAACAGGTGCTGGACTTTCGCCGGGAGCTCCTCAACACCTCCGAATCCGAGCAAATCCGAAGCACTGCACAGCACACAATCCCCCGATCGACGTCCACCGGCTCCACCTCGTGGTGCAGCAGCCGCCATACCTCTCAACCATGCTGGACCCGCCAAATCCGCGGCCTCCGCCTGGCTGCCCGTCGTGGCCACCACATGCCGCCTCGTGCCTGCACATCCACAACCGAGTTGCAGCTCACCCCCGTCGTGCGCCGAATCCGCGCTGGTCTCGCCATCCCGCACGCCCGCCCATGCACGCGCCTCACCAGCCACCACACGCCCGCGAACCACCTGCTGCCGTGCCACCACACCCATGCACCTCAGTGTCGCCCGCCACGCGCGCATCCATGCCGCCGCACGCATCCGCGACGTCTAGATCCGCGACATTCACGCATCCAGGATCGGCGCCGTGCCAAGGCACACCAGCGCTGCCCTAAAGCCATGGCCTCTGCGAGCGCACCTCCGTGCCGCCCGGAGCTCGCCCACACGCCGCCGCAGTCATGTGTCCCCATGCCTCCATGTCGTCCGAGGGAGGCCGAAGCTGACCCGATCCCGCCGCCGGGCTTTGCCCAGTGGCGTGAGCCGACAACGGGGAGGGGGAGGGAGGGAATGGAGGTGGCGGCGACGAGATCTGGGACTCCACACGAGCCGCTCCAGGGAGCAACGCGGGGGACGGGAGACGTGAAAAATCATAGATTATGCTTTGTCATCATGGTGTTGCAAGGACAACGTTTACTTCTGTCTCAGCATAATGCATTAATGAATTTGTCAATTATAGAAAATCACCCTGCACTTTAAAAAAATGTTCTGATCCCTCTGATGTAAGAGCACATGGTTACTATTATTTGTATGCAATGTCTTCAGATACAATATCAGATTGAGGAGCATGCAAAGGATTGGTTCAAAATCTAGCTGCAGGAGAAAATACATACTCACATGTCATAAACATTTGGTAACTAGAGAATAATAATAAGAGATGAGTAGTGTTGGTGCTTCTCTATTTACTCCTGTTCTCATAGGACGCCAACCATTTTTTCTACGGTTAATTATCCTTTTGCCCTCAGTGGTGTCCATCTGCTCAGTTTTGCCCTCAGATGCGAATTGTGCTCAGTTTTGCCCCTAGTCCGTGACCACCGATCATACGTCTCCAACGTATCTATAATTTTTTATTGTTCCATGCTATTATATTACTCCTGTTGGATGTTTATGAGCTTTATTTTACACATTTATATCATTTTTGGGACTAACCTACTAACCGAAGGCCCAGCCCGTATTGCTGTTTTTTTTGCCTATTTCAGTATTTCGAAGAAAAGGAATATCAAACGGAGTCCAAACGGAATGAAACCTTCGGGAGCATGATTTTCGGAACGAACGTGATCCAGAGGACTTGGAGTGCAAGCCAAGAAGTAGCCGAGGCGGCCACGAGGGTGGAGGGCGCTCCGCCCTATCTCGTGGGCCCCTCGGGCGGCCACGAACCTACTTCTTCCTCCTATATATACCCACGTACACCGAAAACATCCAGTGAGCCAACGAAAAACAATTTCCACCGCCGTAACCTTCTGTATCCGCGAGATCCCATCTTGGAGCCTTCGCCCGCGCTCCGTCGGAGGGGGAATCGACCACGGAGGGCTTCTACATCAACACCATAGCCCCTCCGATGAGTTGTGAGTAGTTTACCACAAACCTTGGGGTCCATAGTTATTAGCCAGATGGCTTCTTCTCTCTTTTTGGATCTCAATACCATGTTCTCCCCCTCTCTTGTGGAGATCTATTCGATGTAACTCTTTTTGCGGTGTGTTTGTCGAGATCCGATGAATTGTGGGTTTATGATCAAGTTTATCTATGAGAAATATTTGAATCTCCTCTGAATTCTTTTATGTATAATTGAGTTATCTTTGTAAGTCTCTTCGAATTATCAGTTTGGTTTGTCCTACTAGATTAATCTTTCTTGCAATGGGAGAAGTGCTTAGCTTTGGTTCAATCTTGCGGTGTCCTTACCCAGTGACACTAGGGGTCGCAAGGCATGTATTGTATTGTTGCCATCGAGGATAAAAAGGTGGCGTTTATATCATATTGCATGAGTTTTTCCCTCTACATCATGTCATCTTTCTTAATGTGTTACTCTGTTCTAATGAACTTAATTCTCTAGATGCATGCTGGATAGCGGTCGATGTGTGGAGTAATAATAGTAGATGCAGGCAGGAGTTGTTCTACTTGTCACGGACGTGATGCCTATATACATGATCATGCCTAGATAATCTCATAATTATTTGCTTTTCTATCAATTGCTCGACAGTAATTTGTTCACCCACCGTAATACTTATGCTATCTTGAGAGAAGCCACTAGTGAAACCTATGGCCCCCGGGTCTATCTTTTATCATATAAGCTTTCAATCTACTTTTATTTGCATCTTTACTTTTCCAATCTATATTATAAAATATCAAAAATATATGTATCTTATCATACTATCTCTATGAGATCTCAGTTTCGCAAGTGGCCATGAAGGGATTGACAACCCCTTTATTGTGTTGGTTGCAAGTTCTTAGTTTGTTTGTGTAGGTGCGTGGGACTTTTGAGGATCCTCCTACTGGATTGATACCTTGGTTCTCAAAAACTGAGGGAAATACTTACGCTGCTATTGCTGCATCACCCTTTCCTCTTCAAGGAAAACCAACATGAGCTCAAGACGTAGCAAGAAGGATTTCTGGCGCCATTGTCGGGGAGGTCTTCGCTCAACAAGACATACCAAGTACCCATCACAAACTCATCTCCCTCGCATTTATATTATTTGCCATTTGCCTCTCGTTTTCCTCTCCCCCACTTCACCCTTGCCGTTTTATTCGCCCTCTCTTTCCCAATCTTCTGCTCCTCTCTCTTTTCCGCATGCCTTCCCTTTGCCATGGCCGAATCAAAAAGAACTAAGGGTCCTTTCCAGGTTTCTAGTGCCTTGGATAGTCCCTCTATCCTCTCTAAGCTCATGAATAATGATGCTATAGAAAGACCCACTAGGGTCACCAATGAGAGCTTACATAGTTTTGATGAAGATGACTCTGGAATTTTTCGTTATTTACTTGATGAGTATTTAAAAGATGCTTGGGATAGGTTATTAAGGATTCGGGCTAGCTATGTACCACAATATCAAATTGAGGTTTACTTAAAAAGTTTCTATGTTGGATTGCCCGCTTCTTTCAACCAGGTTCTAGATTCTATTTTTGAAGAAGGTTTTCTTGAAGGGGATGCTATAGATACCTATGAAAGAATGGAAACTATATTTGGGCACCCCATGAATGATAAGGTTGAATCTACCACCCTCTTATGCTTCTATCAAAACGAAGTTCTCAAAGAGATGAAGTCTAGTTTAGATGCAAATTTTCGTAACGTGCTTAATCTTACCTCCTCCATTAATGGAAATGTGCTTTCCCAAAATAGAAGGATGAATGCCATAGAAAGGAAATTTTATCTTTTCTTTCCGAGTGCCAAGGATGGCACTACTTAGATCTATCTTCGCTTTTATGCCTAGCTAGGGGTGTTAAACGATAGCGCTAGTTGGGAGGCAACCCAATTTTATTTGTGTTTTTTGTTTTTGTTTAGTAATAAATTTTTCATATACCTTCTGTTTAGATGTGTTTTTATGTTTTAATTAGTGTTTGTGCCAAGTAGAACCTATAGGATAACCTACGGTGATAGTTAATTTGATTCTGCTGAAAAACAGAAACTTTGCACACATGAAATTATTTTTGTTAAATCACATAAACGTGATTTTGCGTTGATTCTTTTTGCTGTAGATCAATAGATAAATTGTCCAGGACTTCCTATTTTGGTAGCATTTTTAGAGATCCAGAAGTTTGTGTTAGTTACAGATTGCTACAGACTGTTCTGTTTTTGACAGATTCTGTTTTTCGTGTGTTGTTTGCTTATTTTGATGCATATATGGCTAGTATTAAGTGGTATGTGAAAGGATCGATATGGTTGACTAGAGGGGGGGGGTGAATAGGTAACTTACAATTTTAAGCTTTTCTTTACCAATTTAAACTTTGCAACAAAATAGGTTGTCTAGCTATGCAACTATGTGGGCAACCTATATGATGCAAAAACAACTAGCACATAAGCAAGCAAGGGATACAACACAAGTAGGCTTGCAAGAGTAAAGGCACGAAATAACCAAGAGTGGATCTGGTGGAGACGAGGATGTGTTACCAAAGTTCCTTCCTTTTAAGGGGAAGTACGTCTCCGTTAGAGCGGTGTGGAGGCACAATGCTCCCCAAGAAGCCACTAGGGCCACCGTATTCTCCTCACGCCCTCACACATGCGAGATGCCATGATTCCACTATTGGTGCCCTTGAAGGCGGCGACCGAACCTTTACAAACAAGGTTGGGGCTATCTCCACAACAATTGGAGGCCCCCAACAACACCACGAAGCTTCACCACAATGGAGTATGGCTTCGAGGTGACCTCAACAGTCTAGGGTGCTCAAAAACACCCAAGAGTAACAAGATCCGCTAGGGATAAGAGAGGGAATCAAATTTCTCTTGGTGGAAGTGTAGATCGGGGCCTTCTCAACCAATCCCGAGCAAATCAACAAGTTTGATTGGCTAGGGAGAGAGATCGGGCAAAAATGGAGGTTGGAGCAACAATGGAGCTTTGGGGGAAAGAGGTAGGTCAACTTTGGGGAAGAAGACACCTTTATATAGTGGGGGAACCAATCCAACCATTACCCCACTGAACAGCCACGCACAGAGCGGTACTACCGCTTGGGCAGGGCGGTACTACCGCTGAAGGGCGGTACTACCGCTCTCACCCAGCGGTACTGCCGCGCTAACGAGGAGGTCAGGGTCCTGGCCCCAGAGCGGTACTACCACGGGAATAGGCACGGTACTACCGCTTGGAGCGGTACTACCGCCACTACTACCGCACTTAGTACCGTAAAACCCGACACGAAAAACATCGGTCTCGAATCGAGGTGGTAGTAGCCCGGAACCACTGCGGTACTACGGCTGAAGACCACAAGCGGTACTACCGCTCGGAGAGCGGTACTAGCGCTTGAGTGCTTTGGCGTTACTACCGTTGAGGACCGTGGTACTACCGCTGGGGCAGGACAAGGCAGGCACAGGGGGAAAGGCAGCTCCAATGAAGCGGAAGAAAAACATCGGGTGTGATATGGATGTGTACGTGTTGATTCCATCCTAGCCTTACCAAAGCGGATCCCGTCTTGATAGTACGGTGACTCCTACGAAACTAGTCCACCAACAATGAAACGAAGGAGCTACACCGTCTTGAATAAAACATCGAGGGGAGGTAATCGTCTCGTGCCAATGGATGAATCTCTGAAAGAACTTAACGCACATGATTAGTCCGCAAAAGCATTGTCATCAATCACCAAAACATCTTGGGGATAAATATGTCCTTACAATCTCCCCCTTTTTGGTGGATTGATGACAATACGGAATTTGCACAAACATGAGAGATATAGGACAGGCGCAAAAACCCCACCGTCCTAAAATGTAGATGGGCTCCCCCTAGATGTGTGCTATCTAGATAAGTGCTTTGGACTGCACGGCACACATACTAGGATCAACACACCCCCTACATTTTAGAGACTAACCACCTAAGCAGGGTATATGAGAGTAGCATCGAAAACTTAACATGATAAGCATGCAGGGTATATGAGAGTAGCATCGAAAACTTAACAGGATAAGCATGCAACTCATAAGCTAGATTGTGACATAGATAATGATACTGGAAAGATAAGGTAGCATATGTCTCACACCATATGACGGGAACTTAGGTCTCACTAACACAAACCAAACAAAGCAAATTGCGAGGGAAAACACAAACACAGAAGATGGAAGACACAAAGACACAAAGCACAAATCCCTAAACTCTCTCCCCCTTTGGCATCGAAATACCAAAAAGGAGAGGGAGTGTTGCTACGGCTCCAGGTGATAGCAATAGAGGGACACACACATCAGATCTCAGCGGGATCATCTGCGCCACCGTTGTTGGTCAGGAAGTGCTCGGCATCAGAATCGGTCCACGGGCAGTGCTGCTGAATCCACTCCTCCTCCTCAGTAAGCTGGTCCTCAGATCCACTGTTAACTGTAGCACCCAACTGACACATGAGCTCCTTGTGGTGACCTCGAGCCTTCTTCTCAGCCACATGAGTCATGTACTAATCGTGAGACTCCATGCAGAACAGCTTCTTCATCTTGAGCTTGAGCTTCTTTGCCCAAGAGGGCTCTGCCTCAGAAGGCACGTAGTCATCATCATCATCCTCAGCCTCAGCCCCCGTCTCCTCCTCGGTCTCCATGGCAGTAGCAGATGAGAACTCCAGACTTAGGGGCCTGAGTGCCCCAGTTATCCTTCTTCCTCAAACGCTTGATGTCATGAGAAACCAACTCTCCAGTCTCGAGTATCACCTTGGGATAGACACGAGCCCAGGCCTTCTCAATAAGCAGCATGATGAACGGACCATAAATCGGGCACTTGCGCTCGGAGATAGTAGATAACAGCTCAGACCACATAACATGAGAGATATCCAGGGACTCTCCGGTGTTCTGTTCCTTCTGACGCTGGCAGAAGAGAAGCATGTCCACGAGATAGGAGTGAACCATATCCAGATTCCCGATATGAGGGAAAAGAGTCTCTCTGAAGACACGGTGAAGGATATCCAGAAAGGCAGGCAGCTCATAAGTTTCCTTCTTCGTCTCAGGGTTGATCCTCAAACTGGAGTAGGGCCATAGAGAGCTTGCTTGTGAGTGGCGTTGGTGTTGCGGTGTGGGCGAAAGCCGACAGGAGACTCAAGACCTAGATCTTGCACCCTAATCAACTCCATGAAAGCTTTCCACTTGACTGAAAGCAACTTGCCATTGGTCATCCAAGTCAGTGTCCTGTCCTCATCAGTCCCGAGATAAACCGTGGCATAGAATTGGGCCACAATATCAGCATCATAATCTTTGTAGAATTGCATGACCCCAAGAATGTTCAGTTGAGTGCACATCTGAAGAGCTTCACCAAAGTATTCAGGATCCTTCTCCATATGGTCGGTGTTGATGGAGTGCACGTGGACAAAGAGGTTCTTCTTGGCTTTGAGAACATCAAAGAAGATGGCAAACTGGAGCCTGTTCCAGAACGGACGGTTGACCAAAGTGGGATCTTGGTTTGCCTCATAGGGGTTGTGGCGATGCCTTGCCTAGAACTCCTTGGGTTGCATTTCAGTCACGGTTTTGCCAGAGTGCTTCGGCTTGACACCAGTCTTCTTTTTGAGTTGAGGTGGAGGTGGAGCACTTGAGGAACCTCCGGCAGACTCAGTGGTGCGGTAACGCTTGGATGTGGCACGACCTGGGTTGACACGACGAGCCTGATGCTCAGGAAGCTCATCACCTAGAACCACACACAAAAACACGCAAACAACCAGAAAGAATGAGCATAAGCCACAAAACACGAGCAAAAAGATCACTGAGAGGTAAGAGCATGGTGGAAACTGGTAGAGGGCGGTAGTACCGCGACCTACGAGCAGTAGTACCGTTCCAAGCGGTAGTACCGCTCTGGAGAGAGCGGTAGTACCGCTCGAGACGGGGAAACAACAGTTTCCTACTACCGTGGTCAGATCCGGCACTACCGTCCTACCAAATTCAAAAATACTCCAACCAAACATCAATCCAAACTGCCTAGAAGCTTTCTCCATCCTACTCAAGCCTAGATTTGGCCAAAAATCTAGAGATGATTGTGGTAGACTAACAAGCAAAGATGCAAATAATACAAGACGCTTCAAGCAAAACACATATCATGTTGGTGAATAAAAATATAGCTCCAAGTAAATTACCGATGGAAGTGGACGAAAGAGGGGATGCCTTCCAGGGCATCCCCAATCTTTGACTTTTTGGTGTCCTTGGATTATCTTGGGGGTGCCATGGGCATCCCCAAGCTTAGGCTGTTGCCACTCCTTGTTCCATAATCCATCAAAAGAATTCACCCAAAACTTGAAAACTTCACAACACAAAACTCAACAGAAATCTCGTGAGCTCCATTAGAGAAAGAAAACAAAAGACTACTTCAAGGTACTGTAATGAACTCATTATTTATTTATATTGGTGTTAAACCTACTGTATTCCAACTTCTCTATGGTTTATAAACTAATTTACTAGCCATAGATTCGTCAAAATAAGCAAACAACACACGAAAAACAGAATCTGTCAAAAACAGAACAGTCTGTAGTAATCTGTAACTCACGCAAACTTCTGGAACTCTAAAAATTCTACCAAAATATGAAGTCCTGTAAAATTTATTTATTGATCAGCAGCAAAAAGAATCAACGCAAAAGCACTCTCTAGTAAAAAATGGCAGCTAATCTCGTGAGCGCTAAGGTGTCTGTTTTTCAGCAGAATCAAATCAACTATCATCGTAGGTTATCCTATAAGTCCTACTTGGCACAAACACTAATTAAAACATAAAACCACATCCAAACAGAAGGTAGATGGATTATTTATTGCTATACAGAAGCAAAAACAAAAACACAAAATAAAATTGGGTTGCCTCCCAACAAGCGCTATTGTTTAACGCCCCTAGCTAGGCATAAAAGTAAGGATAGATCTAGGTATTGCCATCTTTGGTAGGCAATACATAAGTGGCTCTCATGATAGATTCATATGGTAATTTTATTTTCTTTCTAGGGAAGTGTTCCTGTCACGACCGGTTTTCCGGGTATTAATTTCCAGAAAATGGTCGTTGTGCTCACCAGCCCCAGGATTACTGTTAGCTGATGAGGCACCAACTTGGTACAGAAATTGCAAGCCAAATACAAGATATGTAGTACAAGACCATTCTGGCCTATGAGTACAACAAGCGATTTCTAGTGGTTGATGGCGGAAGCGGTCTGTGGATCATCAATGTTTATGGGACACCATTTCCCAACAAGAACGGCTGACCAGGTTAACTCCTATCTTCGCGGGGCTGCTATCACCGTTGCTTAGGTTCCGGGGCTGTCATCGCAACACTCCTCTCCATGCAGGAAATCTGGCCAAGACAATAGCCAGGGACAAGGCAGTGAGTACTTTGAATGTACTCGCAAACATTATGAACACGGCTATAATATAACAAACGATAATCATGCTCTGAATTATCCTATGATCATAACGTCAGTCATAAAATAAAATCCATGATGCATGCAAGCATGTTATTTATATACAACATGAATATGTAATAATGGAGTAGAAATAACATGCACCGATCGGGTGTCTGAAGCGACGCCTCGAAAGGATCATGATATGAAGCATGCCTCAGTCGGGCGTCTAAGCGACACCACATATAGGGCTTATAAGGTAAATAAATGACAAGCATGCCACAGTCGGGCGCCTGAGCGACACCACATAAAGGGCTTATAAAGTAAATAACAAGCATGCCACAGTCGGGCGTCTAAGCGACACCACATAAAGGGCTTATAAAGTAAATAACAAGCATGCCACAGTCGGGCGTCTAAGCGACACCACATAAAGGGCTTATAACAAAATAATCACAATGAATATCCAGGAGGTAGAACCGTCCCAGGGATACTCAATACTTCAAATAGTATGAAGGAGTTAGTCCATAATAATAATAGTCATCATCATCATAAGTCACACATCATGATTCCAAGTTCTGATTTAGTAGTTCTCCTCCGAAGACCGACACTAAGACAGAGACCGACACTAAGACCGACACTTGACCCGACCTAGACTGTAGTCCTTAACCATGGACACAGCTATTCGAATAGATATTAACTCTACAGAGGATGTACTCTTTACCCACGAGCAATGGATTCCTTTAGTCCATCTGGACTAATTCCATCTACGGTCTTTTAATTGAAAACACACCTGACTTGCACACACCAGCTTAACTTACCGGTGTCTGGAATCACCCACGACACCTGTCAAGTAAAACTCTAAGTGGGGAGGCTACAACCTCGCGTAGCATGGGATCAAATTTATGACGCGCGCTCTAAGGGGTGCCCCCGTCTCGGTCCCGACCGGAAACACCCATGCCCCTAGACCAGGTGGCCTGCCTACCTGATGCAGCCGGTATCTTCCACCATGGCCTCTCTGTACGGTGTGTGCCAAGAAAGGGGTTGACAACTTACTGAACCGCACCCTACCTGCGGCAGGGCAAGTGGTAGTACGAAACAAGCATGAGGGTTAATGGAACAAGACTCGATCTACGGTCGACTCAGGAGGTTTATAAATTCCCTGCATGATATGTGTAACAAAAATATTTCAATCAACAGAATCACCACTCATTATATCTCACTATGCCATACCGGACATAACCGTCCCGACAGAGACCGGTGACAAGCTCACGCCTACCCAAGGCAGAGGCTTTCCCGGATTCTTTTCCGGCATGCATGCAAGGTACATGAGGATGTTTACCATCACAACCATATTCATTTCCAACAGCAAGGAAATAACTAAAGGCACTTCAAGCAAATGATCACGTCACCACATAAAAATAACGCGTTCTCCGTATCAGGGCGGTGTTATAAGCGTGCCAACTAACACACAAAATATCATGCCAGGGTTCAGAATGCTTGCCATCAAGTGTATGGAAGTGGGGGTGCATATTTGAAAATTTTCCTTCTCCAAAAATCTATTTTCAAAAATATTCAAACAGCACAAAAAAGTTGTCTGAAAATTTTTCAATTAAATCTCGGAATAAACTAGACTAATTTTGAGATAGGTAGGAAAAAGAATCAATTCATTTGGAGTTATATTTAAAAAGTTATAGACAGTCAAAGTTTTGGTCAAAAATCCGTTTTTAAAAAAAACAGAAAAAGGAAAAACATTTCGAACTGACCACGTCGAAGGCGTATTTCGATTTTACGCCTACACTTATCCAGCGTGGACCGCGCGTGGGTCACTGACAGTGGGCCCGCCTGGCCCACTGGTCAGGTTTGACTAGTCTCTCCTCCCTTCTCTTCCTCTGCCCGAGCGGAGGCGGGACTCCGGCGATGCTCGCCGGCGAACGGCGGCACTGTTCGAGAAACAGAGGTCACCCGCGGGCTCAGGGGGTCGAGGCGGTCCCTTCGGTGGTCATTACAGTCCCTGGGGTGGACGGAGCTGCCGGCGGCGAGCTCCGGAGCGAACAGTGGCCGTCGGGCAGAGTGGGTTTTCGCCTGTGGCGGGTCCTGATCAAAATTTAGTAGGGGGATGGACTCACGAGAGGGAGAGGGAGCTCCTGGTGAAGAGAGTGGAGAGGGGGAGTCCCTGGTGGCGCCGGAGTGATTGAGACAGTGGCGGCGGCTGTGATTGCCGGAGATGAGGAAGGCGACCTCTCTGGTCTTCCTACTGCTACGGGCGGATCGGTGAGGGAGTGAGAGAGGTTGCTTTACGCCTGGACGAGCTCGGGGGGTCCTATTTATGGCGGTTCCGCGGCCGAGGATAAGGTCGCCGGTGAACCGCCGCTCTGTAACGGTCAAGGCGACGTGGCGGCGACGAGAGCTAGAGTACGCGGTTGTGGATGAGTCTAAGCTGCTCCAGGGGTAGGTGGCGAGTGCTGGCGGCTCGGGCGGCGCCGACCGGGGCAGGAGCCACTGTGGCCAGCCGCTAGCCACCGTGGCCGACCTGACGGCGGCCCTGTGCGGCTCCAGGGGTGGTCGGACTAGCTTTGGGGTGCAGAAGGAGACGTGGCGTGCTGGCTGCGGTTGGCCAAGGGCCAGAAGGGTGCGGGGCAAGACACTACAGCTCGGTGCACGCGTGTGCAACACGTGCAAAACGCGCGCTCTGGGCGCGCCCAGAGCACGCCCACCGGGTGCTCGGCGAAATGCCAGCGCATGCCACAGAGCTTGGGTGAGGTTGGCAACTAGCAGACCTAGGTTAGGAGCAGCTAGGAGTTTAGTGGACATGATAGATTGTCCAGAGGTGCAAGGTCACAGTGCAAAACAAAAATCATGCCAAAACTGATCATGCCCATAAGGTGTTTGACAAAATGCCAAGGGCACTTAGGAATTTCTTGGAGTGGCCAAATTCTCCAGACTAGTGTCTCTTTGGATGCATGAGAGGGTGGTGAAGTTGGTTTGTCAAAAGGAGAAACTTGTTAGTGCAAGTTTTGCAAAACTTCAGTTTTGGACAGAAAGAAAAGGGCAAGATTGCAAGTACTAAATTTGCTCCAATGAGTCCAATCTCTTGGACTTAAGGGTTTTGCAAGAAGTACTACAAGTAGGAAAAATAACCAGTGGTAGAAGAGCAAGTAAAAATATGGTTGTAGTACAAATCCTCAAGTTGGACCAGAATGAAGATGAGGTTAATTCACTCAAATTTTTCAAAGAACATCAATAGGTTTTTGCATAAAGATGAGTAACATGTTCCTATAGACCTCCCCTAATTTTTATAGAAGTTTTAAAGGAATATTTAATTAGGTTGTAGTGTAAAATTGCCCACTGGACCAGATTTGAAAACTTGTTGTAAAACCCAAAATATCCAATGAATGAAATATATTTTTGCATAAAATTGATTTAGAAACATCACATGACATCTCCAAATTTTGGTGGGGGTTTTAAATAAATTTATCAAATGGTTGTAGTGCAAATGGGACCTTTAAACTCATGGAAAACTATTTTAGAGGAATAAAGCTCAGGGAAAAATAATTATGCAAATGATCCTACTGATAAAAGATGTTTTTTATTTGAGAGGGGAAAATAAGTCCAATAATGACTGAGAAGTTTTCACTTGGGGTAAAAACTCCATAATAATAAGAAAGAGGATGGCTCTGAAATCAGAAGGAAATCCAGAAAATAAAAGTTTAAGTTTCCTGGCAAAATTTTAATTAATAAAACAAGGTTAAATTTTTTTGGGGTGTTACAACACTACCCCCCTTAAAGAAAAATCTCGTCATCGAGATTTGTTAAGAGTTGTTTTGAAAATATTTATCCTGTTAGTTGAAACTAAAAAGGTTTATTCATCGCACAAACTTGCGTCGTCGAGGTTGGTCTTTGGTAGCTACGCTTGGGATTAAAATGCAACTGTACACTAACATTCTCCTGCATGGCTACTATTAAAAACAGGAGCGCACAAGCAAACATCATTTTTTTTATGGTGATACAATATCACACAATTATAGGGCGCGGATATACTAAGACTCGGTACTACTCGAGCGACTCTAGTCTACCTCATTAATATCTAATCGGGCTTGCCTCATGGACGTCGATGTTTCTCCACGGTTTTCACCGTCGTGATTTGCTGGAGGGGGTTGAGGGGCTGCAGGGTCGGGGTAGCGATGATGACTGTCGGTGTCAAAACCGGCGGATCTCGGGTAGGGGGTCCCGAACTGTGCGTCTAGGCGGATGGTAACAGGAGACGAGGGACACGATGTTTTACCCAGTTTCGGGCCCTCTTGATGCGGGGGAGGGGGAAGGAATCCTTTAGGCAGGCCTTGCTGAGGTCTTTAAAATCGACACATAGGCGCCAGGATTTGTCCTTCTTTGGTACCATTACCAGGTTTGCTAGCCAATCCGGATGTTTGATATCTCTGATGAATCCGGCTTCCAATAGTTTGGCTAACTCTTCTAACATTGCCTGCCTTTTGGGTTCGGAAAATCGTCGAAGAGCCTGTTTGACTGGCTTGAATCCTTTTAGAATATTTAGACTGTGTTCTGCCAATCTGCGCGGGATTCCGGGCATATCCGAAGGGTGCCAGGCAAAAATGTCCCAATTTTCCCGAAGGAATTCTCGCAGTGCGGCATCTACATCAGGGTTCAACTATGCCCCGATGGAAGCCGTCTTTGTCGGGTCCGTTGGATGGACCTGGAATTTTATTACTTCGTCCGCTGGTGGACTTGGATCTCTTATCGAGTATTACATCATCTCTATTCACAGTAGGGCGTAGCGCGGTAAGTTCTTCTGCCTCTAGGGTTTCGGATAGTGCTTCCAGGGCTAATGCGGCTGTCTTATTCTCGGCGCGGAGTGCTATGTCCGGATCACTAACGAGAGTGATTATTCCGCTGGGCCCAGGCATTTTGAGCTTCATGTACCCGTAATGGGGTACGGCTTGAAAAATTGTAAATGCCTCTCGTCCTAATATAGTGTGATATCCGCTGTTTGAACGGGGCCACTTGGAACGTGACTTCTTCGGATCTTTAATTGTCCGGCGAGCCGAACACCACATCGAGTGTGATTTTTCCGGTGCAGCGCGCTTCCCGGCTAGGGATTATTCCTATGAAGGTTGTGCTGCTTCGCTCAATGCGGCTCCAGTCTATTTCCATTTTTGAAGAGTTTCCTCGTAGATGAGGTTTAATCCGCTGCCGCCATCCATGAGGACCTTTGTAAGTCGAAAGCCGTCCACTATTGGACTAAGTACCAGTGCGGCTGGTGCTCGGGCTGTTCGGAATTTAGGTTCATCGCTGGCGTTGAAGGTGATGGCTGTGTCGCGCCATGGATTTGTTGTTGCTACTTGGTAGACTTCGGCGAGGCTGCGGATTGCTCATTTCCGCATATTATTTGATGCGAAGGTCTCGAAGACTGTTGATACTGTACTGGTATTGTTGGAGTGGTTTTCCGGGGCTAGAAGCCTCTCGCCACTTTTGGCCACCTGCCGTAATATCCAACATGCTCAAAGGCTATGTGTTGGGGTGGCGCCGTCTGTACTGTGAATTTTACAGGGTCCGCTAAGCCACCCCTCCAGTATGGTTCCATGCCCTTTATAGTGTTTTTTCTTTTTGGCTTTTGTATCTGGTGCCTGAGTGTAGTGCACCCTTTTGTTGCGGACTAGGGTTGGGGCCGGATTGTCCCAAAACTTATTTTCGGTTTTCCGGAAACTTTCCATCGCACAGTACTTTCGTACCATGGACGCCAAGTCGGCGAAGCGTGTAATTTCACGACAGCTGACGGCGTTCAAGATTCCCTCGTCCGTGCAATTATTGCAAAAGATTGAGATTGCGTTTTCTTCTTGGCAGTCCTTTATCCTGTCCATAACCAGGAGGAATCTGGGCCAGTAATGACGTACTGTTTCAGTGGGCTCTTGCCGGATTAGAGATAGATCGCATATGTCAGGGCGGGCGGGTGGAATTAAGTCCGGAACCCTACCCATCTCAAGGCTCAAAGGCCGAGAAGTTTCCAAATTTGGAAGCTTGGATTGTTGGACGTTGTTCAACGGGTCCAGTCCGATGCCTGACTTTAATTTCAGTTCTTGATCGAAGTCCGTCCCTCCGCGGGAATCCGGCATGGAGGGTTCGACAGCCCGGATATGACTAGTTTTCAATACAGGAGAAGAGTCGCCGTATTGTTCCTCTACCACTGCAACGTGGTGGGTGACCTGGGGAGAGTTAATCTCTCTCAGATCAGTTTTAGGCCCAATCTGATTGTAGTCTGTAGCGACTCTCAGGGTTGTGATGCAATCCAAGAGCTCGTTTACGGACGAGAGCTCTATTGGATCCAACCGCTCGGCGAATTCCGAGCTGACGTGAAGATTGCTTTTGACGACTTGAGAGGTCATTGTCGAAGCGGTGGCCGGACAGGCGGTCATAAGAAAACCACCTAGCCGGATAGTTTGGCCGAAGGCCAAGGGCTCCTTTGGCGAAAATACCATCCTTGAAGACGGGAGGAGGCATCCTTCCTATCGGTGACGGCACAGAGGAACTCTCAATGAAAGCATCAATGTCGGTGTCAAAACTGGCGGATCTCGGGTAGGGGGTCCCGAACTGTGCGTCTAGGTGGATGGTAACAGGAGACGAGGGGCACGATGTTTTACCCAGGTTCGGGCCCTCTTGATGGAGGTAAAACCCTACGTCCTGCTTGATTAATATTGATGATATGGGTAGTACAAGAGTGGATCTACCAAGAGATCAAGGAGGCTAAACCCTAGAAGCTAGCCTATGGCATGATTGTTGTAATGGATGTTGTGTCCTACGGACTAAAGCCCTCCGGTTTATATAGACACCGGAGAGGGCTAGGGTTACACAGAGTCGGTTACAATGGTAGGAGATCTACATATCCGTATCGCCAAGCTTGCCTTCCACGCCAAGGAAAGTCCCATCCGGACACGGGACGAAGTCTTCAATCTTGTATCTTCGTAGTCTTGGAGTCCGTGGACGATGATAGTCCGCTGTCCGGACACCCCTAATCAGATACTCCTCGGTAGCCCCGAACCAGGCTTCAATGACGATAAGTCCGGCGCGTATATAGTCTTCGGCGTTGCAAGGCGGGTTCTCCTCCAAATTCCGTGCGTTTGCCGAATAGTGTCCGGCTTTCTTATCAATGTTGTGCTTCTTAGCTTCCACGCCCAATAATGGCCATCTTCCACGCGTCGCACGAATGCGAAAATCCAGGGTATCTTTTATGTTTTACCCCCTAGCTGTGTAAATAATCTGCCTATAAGAGAGGCAAGAATCCAGATCCAAATCACACCATCTTCTTTCCGCAAGTACTCATCGGAGCGCCTCTGACTGAAAAAATCCATTCCATCATGGACCGTCGACGCGGCTCCTCCTCTTGCGCTCCCAGCCCTTTGCCCAGAGATCTGGCGGAGATGTTCATCCCGCACAACGAGCTGGTGGCGCTTCAAGCAAGGGATATCTCCTCCGGCCTTCATGGTCCCGGTTCGAGCAGGTTGGCCACCTACCAAGGTGGGAAGCAAGCGGAGGCTACCCCGAGTCCCAACAAAGGGAGCGGGTATGCTTCGTCCCCTATCGATCGGGGACTCGGATTTCCTATACATCCGTTCCTCCGCGGGCTCTCGGAGTTCTACGGACTCTAGCTCCATCACCCACGCCCGCCTCTATCCTGCATATCGCGGGTTACGTAGCTCTTCTTGCGAGCTATTTCGGGCATCGAGCCCCATTTTGCCTTGTGGAAGAGGTTGTTACGCCTCGTACCTCGTTCTCACGAGGGTCCATATATCAAGTGGGCGGCGCGAAATATGGCGCATTGCGGGATCGGATATCCATCCGGAACCCCTAAGAAGGCGTCCCAAGCGGCCTTGAATGGTTTACATAGAAGGCGCTCGCTGCGGGACCTGTTCGGATCGGCCTCCGGAGTTCAGTTACATTCCTCTGAAGAACGCCTCGGTTGGCGTCCATGAGCCCCAAGCTGGAGGAAGACAAGAGCGTCCATTGTTTGATGGGCCGGATAAGCTTACTGGCCCATTCCGGGTTGACCATGATTGGAGTCATGGCAACATGCATTACGTGGGGGTGCAGCCATCGCAATCTGAGGCCACCCCATGTGGGATTTCAACGGGGAAGACGATGCCACCCGTCATGGCCGCAAAGGACCGGATTCGGCCGAGGATCTGGTGAAGATCCTGTCCGGCCTGTACAAGGGGGAGAAGGAGGACTTTCTCCAGACGAACCTGTTGAATGGGTTCTCCATGAATAACCCTCGGCGTTGGGTAAGCGAACACTTTAAGGGCCCGACCCATGCTTTCAAAGTTTAAGCTTCTTATATTATGTCTTCGACGCAGGAACTGCGTCGGATTGTGGAGGACATGATAAGTCCAGCTCCGCAACCCGAGGATCCAGAGAGATCCCAAGATCCGGCCTCCGAAGAGGATCCGAACATAAAGGTGGAGCTAATCGACGGGGTGTTCCACCAGCTCAGCATGGATAATGCTTTAGTCGCCATCACGGCTGACTACCCCGGACTATATCCGGCTTCCCCGGTGATTGTGACCGAAGTCCCGACACCATTATTTCTTTCTTGCTCATTTCTAACCTTTGCGTACGATGGTGTTTTGCAGGAAGCGCCTTCAAGGCGGGAAGCCGAGCCCGCGGCGGCTGACCAACAAAGGCCAGTCCAGACCAGTAGGCGGAAGAGGAGCACGGCACGGACTGAAACGTCGCCGCAAAGGTATAGCTTGCAGTTAATTATTTAGAGCAACGTTCCTAGGAAACGTTTAAGTGCTCATGACTTTTGTAGGAGGAAAATCGCCCGCCGGACTACGGGCGTAGAGGTTGCCAATCCAACCTCTACCAGCCAGGCTCGGCAAGACTGGTCTGCGGGGGAGGCGGCGCAAGGCGCGAGCGGATACTCCTCCAACGGAGGATGCCGACAGACTGTCCGCCACCAATTCTGAGGTGGAGAGCGCCATGAACCACAAGCGCCGCCGGACAGTATTTCGTGATGCGTGCTTCTCCCCAGAGGCGTTGAATGCCTTTAACGCGGGGGACGCGCACCTCCGTGCTACTCAAGATGGTTTTACCAGAGCCACGGAGCAGTATGTAAAAGACATACGGGTAAGAGAGATTAATAGTTATATATGCCAGTAGCCCCCGAGACTTAAAGTAGTTATATTAACTGATTTATGGATCATTTGAACGCAGGATCTTATCGAGAAGAATACCCAACTGTCTCAGGAGCTGCAAGAGTGCAAGGCCCAACTTGAGGCCGCACTTGCTGCCGCAGGAGGAAACACAGAGACCCCTCCTGGTAACACATTATATTTGAAAATATGAGCGCTGTGCGGCGTGCGCGCAAGTCTAATATTGACATCAGAGTCTTGCGGACAAGATCCGGACAGGCAAGAACTCTGCGCCGGTGAAGGCGGCGAGAGGTGCTGAATAGAGTGCAACAGAAAGGAACAAGCTCCGGGATGCCACGCCCAGCTCGGAGAAGAGCTGAAAGGTGTTCGGGCCGAGCTGTCAGCTCCGTTAAGGAGAATTAGCGGCCGTCGCGGCATCTATAGTAAGTGCTAGAGCGAACTCCTTTGAAAATAAGAGTTGGCGAGGAAGTCGTTTGACAAAATATGTCTCAGTAGGTATACTCACACAGTCGCCTGCGGAGGAGATGCCGTGTCGACGGGTGACCAACTTCGAGCTGTTGCAGCTACTCGAGCGAGTTGGCGGTGATGGCGGTGCCGTTCAGGCGTTATGGCGGCCCTTTCCCTGCCGAAGGCCTTGGGAGCTTACGGAGAAGCTTGGGAATGCGGCAGCGCTTCCGTTTATGGAAGATTTGACTGCCGCCAAGGTGCCAGGGAGGCCTGGGCCATGGTGAAGACGCGGTACAAGAAGGCAGATCCCAACCATATGGCCGAGGTCGGACCTATGGGGCCCGACGGGAAGGAGATCCCTGTGAGTTTAGTATACGGCCAAGTAGAGTTGGCGCTAAATTTTCCTAACGGAATGTAAATTGGACAGCCTATTAGATGGGATCGAGGAGGAATCTGATCGATCAATGTGACAATTTATTTTAAAATGACATGTAAAATGCCTTCTAGCGGATTGTAGATCGTTTGTCTTTGCCGACCTTTTCACTTCAACCTCGGGACCCTAGATTCGAGTGTGTCCGAATACCTTCTCGGTTAAAAACAACGGGGCATGCATGGAGACCCGGCGTAGGGGTCATTAGTGCTTTATCGGACAAGTGCCCAACTAGTTATGTTATATTACATGGTTAGTAAGAAACATCTTCCAGGGAGAATAGTCCCGTTAAGGGTTCCTTTCCCTGGGAGGCATGCCCTAAAGTGCATGTTCGGACTGCGAAAAGAGCAGAAAAACATCTGGGGGCAGATAAATGAGTAGGTAAAAAATCATCTTTCAAGTCACCGACCGAATATTCCCTTAAGAACGCTAGCTTTCGGCTTCAGCCAGTCTGAGGTACACATCCGGCTGACCCGGCAGTAACAATCACAGAGGTGCTCCCTTTACCTCCTAGCCGAACAATCGGGAACGTAGGGGTAAGCACAGGAGCCAGGCAACCCAGCTTGGCCAAAACTTAAGTCATATCGATGCATATAATGGTGAATAAAAGGTAGATGTGGAAGCTTGACACATGTTCTGGGCATGAAGGCCTTATAATTAAGCTTCTAGTGAAGAAGCCCCCAGGTATAATGAGTGCGGATGGCACATCAAGTGTATGCGAACAATGCGCAAGTAGGCCCTTAAGGGCTTTTTAGTAAAAGGGTTAAGAGAAGAAAGAGAAACAAAAGACAGCTGAAGTGTAAAAATTTGAGCGGGGAAGGGATGAACTCTTAGTCGGCGCTAGGCATAGAATCTTGGAGGCGGGCTGCGTTCCATGGGTTCGGCTCGAGTCGGTTGTCCGCGCATTTAAGTGAGCGATGCGCTCCGCCGGTCGAGGACTTGATCGATAATGAAGGGCCCTCCCATTTGGGCTTGAGCTTGTCCTTTTTCTTGTCCGCAGCGTAGAACTAGTTCGCCAACATTGTAGGTCTTGGCCCGTGCTTCTCTGCTTTGATATCTTGAGCCTGCTGCTGGTAGAATGCGGAGCGAGCCTTGGTGACGTCGCGTTCTTCCTCAATGGGTCAAGCTGTCCTGCCGATCCAGCTCGGCTTCTCTTTCTTCGTACATGCGCTTTTCGAGGTGAGTCATGAATGATGTCATGAGGCGAACTGCCTCTGCGCCGTATACCATAAAAAATGGTGTGAATCCGGTAGTACGGTTGGGCGTCGTCCGCAGCCCCCAGAGTACAGAGTCGAGCTCCTCTACCTAGTGCATGTCAGATTTCGTAAGTGAACGCACTAGTCTGGGTTTGATGCCGCTCATTATTAGACCATTTGCTCGTTCCACTTGACCGTTGGTTTGAGGATGATAGACTGAAGCGTAATCGAGCTTAATGCCCATGTTTTTGCACCATGATTTAACCTCGTCGGCGGTGAATTTTGTGCCGTTATCGGTGATGATGTTGTGGGGGACACCAAAACAGTGTACTACCCCAGAGATAAAGTCTATCACTGGTCCGGACTCTGCCATTTTCACTGGCTTGGCCTCTATCCATTTGGTGAATTTGTCCACCATGACCAATAAGTACCTTTGCTTGTGGGTTCCCCCTTTAAGGGGTCCGACCATGTCAAGCCCCCAAACCGCGAACGGCCAGGTAATGGGTATAGTTTTGAGGGCGGTGGGTGGCATATGGCTCTGACTAGCAAAGAGCTGACAACCAACGCATCTTCGGACTAAGTCCTGAGCATCTGCCCGGGCCGTCGGCCAATAAAATCTTGTACGGAATGCCTTTCCTACAAGGGCCTGAGCTGCTGCGTGGTGTCCGCCTAATCCGGCGTGAATTTCAGCCAGAAGGTTTCGCCCTTCTTCTTCGGAGATACACCTTTGAATTACTCCGGTTGTGCTTTTTTTATAGAGTTCTCCCTCATGGACCTTGTAGGCTTTAGATCGCCTGACTATGCAGCGGGCCTCATTTTGGTCTTCGGGAAGTTCCTGCCTAAGCAAGTAGGCTAGGAATGGCTCTGTCCACGGTGCGATTACTGCCATTATGTAGTGGGCTGAAGGTGTTATTTCGTCGGCTGAATCGCCGGTTATGTCAGATTTCTTTGTGTCGGTTGGTGCGGCTGCTTCCGGTTTGTTGTTTCCGGACTCCTCTTCCCATAGTACGGATGGCTTAAATAGCCGTTCCAGGAAGATTTTTGGAGGGACGGCGTCATGTTTTGCGCCGATGCGTGCCAATACGTCGGCCGCTTGGTTATTATCCCTGGCTATGTGGTGGAATTCAAGCCCTTCAAACCGAGCTGACATTTTTAGGACATCGTTGCGATATGCTGCCATTTTCGGATCCTTGGCATCAAAGTCTCCATTTATTTGGTATATTGCAAGGTTTGAATCCCCGCGCACCTCTAGGCGTTGAATGCCCATGGAGATTGCCATCTGGAGGCCATGTAAAAGGGCCTCGTATTCGGCTGCGTTGTTGGAGTCCGTGTACATTATCTGAAGTACATATTGGACTGTATCCCAGGTCGGGGACGTGAGTACGACGCCAGCCCCCAATCCGGCCAACATTTTAGAGCCGTCGAAGTGCATAATCCAATGGGAGTATGCGCCGTACTCTTTAGGGAGTTCGGTTTCGGTCCATTCAGCGACGAAGTCAGCCAGAACTTGTGACGTTATAGCTTGCCGAGGTTTGTAAGTTATATCGAATGGTAAGAGCTCAATGGCCCATTTTGCAATCCTGCCTGTCGCGTCGCGGTTGTTTATAATGTCGTTGAGGGGTACATCGGAGGCCACTGTTATCGAACACTCTTGAAAGTAGTGTTGGAGCTTCCGGGATGCCATGAACACCGCATACGCTATCTTTTGATAGTGCGGGTAATGGGACTTGCAGGGGGTTAACACAGTGGATACGTAGTACACTAGTTTTTGAAGAGGGAATTTATGCCCTTCTGTCTCTCGTTCGACGACGAGTACCGCGCTTACAACTTGATGTGTTGCCGCGATGTATAACAACATTGGTTCGCCCAGGTTGGGCGCAGCCAGGACCGGATTTGTTGCCAATATGGCTTTTATTTCTTCGAGGCTGGCAGTGGCAGCATCCGTCCACTCGAACTGTTCGGTGCGCCTAAGGAGGCGTTAGAGGGGCAATGCCTTTTCTCCTAGACGGGAGATAAAGTGGCTTAGAGCCGCCACGCATCCCGTCAGTTTTTGTATTTGTTTGAGGTCTTTTGGAATATCTAGTTGAGACAGTGCTCAGATCTTGGCTGGATTTGCTTCAATTCCTCTACCGGATACAATGAAGCCCAGGAGCTTTCCAGCTGGTACGCCGAAAACACATTTTTCCAGATTCAGCTTGATGTCGTATGCTCTGAGGTTGTCGAATGTGAGCCTCAAGTCGTCTACTAGAGTTTCGACGTGTTTGGTTTTGACGACTACGTCGTCTACGTATGCCTCTACTGTTTTGCCGATCTGGGTGGCCAGACATGTTTGAATCATGCGCTAATATGTTGCGCCGGCGTTTCTTAGTCCGAAGGGCATCGTGTTGAAGCAGAATGGTCCATATAGAGTGATAAATGCCGTTGCGGCTTGATCCGCTTCCGCCATCTTGATTTGATGGTAACCGGAGTATGCGTCAAGGAAGCACAATGAATCATGCCCTGAAGTAGCATCGATTATCTGGTCGATGCGGGGGAGGGGGAAGGAATCCTTTGGGCAGGCCTTGTTGAGGTCTTTAAAATCGACGCATAGGCGCCAGGATTTGTCCTTCTTAGGTACCATTACCAGGTTTGCTAGCCAATCCGGATGTTTGATATCTCTGATGAATCCGGCTTCCAATAGTTTGGCTAACTCTTCCCCATTGCCTGCCTTTTGGGTTGGAAAATCGTCGAAGAGCTGTTTGGTGGCTTGAATCCTTTCGGATATTTAGGCTGTGTTACGCCAATCTGCGTGGGATTCGGGCATATCCGAAGGTGCCGAGCAAAAATGTCCCAATTTTCGAAGGAATTCTCGCGATCGGCATCTACATCAGGGTTCAACTATGCCCCGATGGAAGCCGTCTTTGTCGGGTCCGTTGGATGGACCTGGAATTTTATTATTTCGTCTGCTGGTTTAAAGAAGGTGGACTTGGATCTCTTATCGAGTATTACATCATCTCTATTCACAGTAGAGCGTAGCGCGGTAAGTTCTTCTGCCGCTAGGGCTTCGGATAGTGCTTCCAGCGCTAATGCGGCTGTCTTATTCTCGACGCGGAGTGCTATGTCCGGATCACTAACGAGAGTGATTATTCCGCTGGGCCTAGGCATTTTGAGCTTCATGTACCCGTAATGGGGTACGGCTTGAAAAATTGTAAATGCCTCGTCCTAATATAGCGTGATATCCGCTGTTTGAATGGGGCCACTTGGAACGTGACTTCTTCGGATCTGTAATTGTCCGGCGAGCCGAACACCACATCGAGTTTGATTTTTCCGGTGCAGCGCGCTTCCCGGCTAGGGATTATTCCTATGAAGGTTGTGTTGCTTCGCTCAATGCGGCTCCAGTCTATTTCCATTTTTGAAGAGTTTCCTCGTAGATGAGGTTTAATCCGCTGCCGCCATCCATGAGGACCTTTGTAAGTCGAAAGCCGTCCACTATTGGACTAAGTACCAGTGCGGCTGGTGCTCGGGCTGTTCGGAATTTAGGTTCATCGCTGGCGTTGAAGGTGATGGCTGTGTTGCTCCATGGATTTGTTGTTGCTACTTGGTAGACTTCGGCGAGGCTGCGGATTGCTCATTTCCGCATATTATTTGATGCGAAGGTCTCGAAGACTGTTGATACCGTACTGGTATTGTTGGAGTGGTTTTCCGGGGCTAGAAGCCTCTCGCCACTTTTGGCCACCTGCCGTAATATCCAACATGCTCGAAAGCTATGTGTTGGGGTGGCGCCCTCTGTACTGTGAATTTTACAGGGTCCGCTAAGCCACCCCTCCAGTATGGTTCCATGCCCTTTATGGGGTTTTTGCTTTTTGGCTTTTGTATCTGGTGCCTGAGTGTAATGCACCCTTTTGTTGCGGACTAGGGTTGGGGCCGGATTGTCCCAAAACTTATTTTCGGTTTTCCGCAAACTCTCCATCGCACAGTACTTTCGTACTATGGACGCTAAGTCGGCGAAGCGTGTAATTTCACGACAGCTGACGGCGTTCAAGATTCCCTCATCCGTGCAATTATTGCAAAAGATTGAGATTGTGTTTTCTTCTTGGCAGTCCTTTATCCTGTCCATAACCAGGAGGAATCTGGGCCAGTAATGATGTACTGTTTCAGTGGGCTCTTGCCGGATTAGAGGTAGATCGCATATGTCAGGGCGGGCGGGTGGAATTAAGTCCGGAACCCTACCCATCTCAAGGCTCAAAAGGCGAAGTTTCCAAATTTGGAAGCTTGGATTGTTGGGCGTTGTTCAGCGGGTCGATCCGATGCGACTTTAAGTTCGATTGCTTGATCGAAGTCCGTTCCTCATGGGAATCCGGCATGGAGGGTTCGACAGCCCGGATATGACTAGTTTTCAATACAGGAGAAGAGTCGCCGTATTGTTCCTCTACCACTGCAACGTGGTGGGTGACCTGGGGAGAGTTAATCTCTTTCAGATCGATTTTACGCCCAATCTGATTGTAGTCTGTAGCGACTCCCAGGGTTGCGATGCGATCCAAGAGCTCGTTTACGGACGAGAGCTCTATTGGATCCAACCGCTCGGCGAATTCCAAGCTGACGTGAAGATTGCTTTTGACGACTTGAGATGTCATTGTCGAAGCGGTGGCCGGACAGGCGGTCATAAGAAAACCACCTAGCCGGATAGTTTGGCCGAATGCCAGGGCTCCTTTGGCAAAAATACCATCCTTGAAGACGGGAGGAGGCATCCTTCCTATCGGTGACGACACAGAGGAACTCTCAATGAAAGCACCAATGTCGGTGTCAAAACTGGCGGATCTCGGGTAGGGGGTCCCGAACTGTGCGTCCAGGCGGATGGTAACAGGAGGCGAGGACACGATGTTTTACCAGGTTGGGCCCTCTTGATGGAGGTAAAACCCTACGTCCTGCTTGATTAATATTGATGATATGGGTAGTACAAGAGTGGATCTACCAAGAGATCAAGGAGGCTAAACCCTAGAAGCTAGCCTATGGTATGATTGTTGTAATGGATGTTGTGTCCTACGGACTAAAGCCCTCCGGTTTATATAGACACCGGAGAGGTCTAGGGTTACACAGAGTCAGTTACAATGGTAGGAGATCTACATATCCGTATCGCCAAGCTTTCCTTCCACGCCAAGGAAAGTCCCATCCGGACACAGGACGGAGTCTTCAATCTTGTATATTCGTAGTCTTGGAGTCCGGCGGACGATGATAGTCCGGCTGTCCGGACACCCCCTAGTCCAGGACTCCCTCAATGACCATCTCAGGGATTGTTGGCCACAATCCCGTTGGAGCGTGTTCCCAAAAGGCGACGAAGCACTTCTGGGGTCATCAACGTATTTTGGTCGATGACTGGGGCTGTCCTCAAGGACTCGATCGGTTGTCCGAACAGCACGACTGGGTTGTCGGTGTTGGACTCCTTTCCTCCTCTTGCGGGGGCTCGGCGGATCAGCTCTCCACGAGCTGTGATCAGATCAAGAGTGATCTAATCGAACAGATCCTCTAGTGCACTTACATAGCGCACCAGATGCAATAGAGCAGGATCTGTCGCGTGATCTCCGTTGGCAACCTGGGGTGGCCTACCATACCCGTCACGGCTGGGGTAGTAGTAGAACGAGCGGCAGTTAACTCTGGGCGACAAGTGCCGGAGTTGAACTACAGCCTCTCGAGCAGCTAGTTGGATGGCTTGTGGCTCAAAGGAAGTTGTCCTTCCGGTGAACCTATAGGGGCGTTCTGGAGATAGACCCCTACCATAGACGTGCACGGTGGCCCAGAATTGACGGCTTTCACTGCCCATGGGTCCTTGGTACACAACATTTTCTAGGGGCTCCTCTAATGCAAAGGCACGGCGGGTGAGGTTTGCGAGCACGGTCACAAAACCTCCAAGGTTGTTTGCTGTGGTCTCGTTGCGCACGACGGGGCTAGGCATTATAGCGTGGTTTGAGGAAGAGGCTGGGTTGTGCTGTGTTGAGGCTAGCGTGCCCTTTCTATAGAAAAAGGGAACGGAGTCTTCCTTCGCACGCTTGTGAATGGGACAATTTGGGTGTCGGTCACTGGCGCGTGATCGACAGGCTAGGCTGATAGGTTTGGCATCGATTGCCAAAAGTGTCGGGGTCACTGTGTGGCTATCTTACGCGAGAAGCTTGGCTGGAGTTAGGTTATGGTCTGGTGGGTTGGTTAACCTAGGTTTATTGACGTGGCTAAGATAGGATTAGCTAATGGTCAGCCTGGCTCTGATACCAAGTTTGTCACGACCCGTTTTCCGGGTATTAATTTCCAGAAAATGGTCGTTGTGCTCACCAGCACCAGGATTACTGTTAGCTGATGAGGCACCAACTTGATACAGAAATTCCAAGCGAAATACAAGATATGTAGTACAAGAACATTCTGGCCTATGAGTACAACAAGAGATTTCTAGTGGTTGATGGCGGAACCAATCTGTGGATCATCAATGTTTATGGGACACCATTTCCCAACAGGAACAGCTGACCAGGTTAACTCCTATCTTCGCGGGGCTGCTATCACCGTTGCTTAAGTTCCGGGGCTGTCATCGCAATGCTCCTCTCCATGCAGGAAATCTAGCCAAGACAATAGCCAGGGACAAGCCAGTGAGTACTTTGAATGTACTCACAAACATTATGAACACGGATATAATATAACAAACGATAATCATGCTCTGAATTATCCTATGATCATAACGCCAGTCATAAAATAAATCCATGATGCATGCAAGCAGGTTATTTATATACAACATGAATATGTAATAATGGAGTAGAAATAACATGCACCGATCGGGCGTCTGAAGCAACGCCTCGAAAGGATCATGATACGAAGCATGCCTCAGTCGGGCGTCTAAGCGACACCACATATAGGGCTTATAAGGTAAATAAATGACAAGCATGCCACAGTCGGGCGTCTGAGCGACACCACATAAAGGGCTTATAAAGTAAATAACAAGCATGCCACAGTCGGACGTCTAAGCGACACCACATAAAGGGCTTATAAAGTTAATAACAAGCATGCCACAGTCGGGCGTCTAAGCGACACCACATAAAGGGCTTATAACAAAATAATCACAATGAATATCCAGGAGGTAGAACCGTCCCAGGGATACTCAATACTTCAAATAGTATGAAGGAGTTAGTCCATAACAATAATAGTCATCATCATCAAAAGTCACACGTAATGATTCCAAGTTCTGATTTAGTAGTTCTCCTCTGAAGACCGACACTTGACCGACCTAGACTGTAGTCCTTAACCATGGACACGGCTATTCGAATAGATATTAACTCTGCAGAGGATGTACTCTTTACCCACGAGCAACGGATTCCTTTAGTCCATCTGGACTAATTCCGTCTACGGTCTTTTAATTGAAAACACACCTGACTTGCACACGCACCAGCTTAACTTGCCGGTGTCTGGAATCACCCACGACACCTATCAAGTAAAACTCTAAGTGGGGAGGCTACAACCTCGCGTAGCATGGGATCAAATTTATGACGCGTGCTCTAAGGGGTGCCCCCCTCTCGGTCCCAACCGGAAACACCCATGCCCCTAGACCAGGTGGCCTGCCTACCGGATGCAGACGGTATCTTCCACCATGGCCTCTCTATACGGTGTGTGCCAAGAAAGGGGTTGACAACTTACTGAACCGCACCCTACCTGCAGCAGGGCAAGTGGTAGTACGAAACAAGCATGGGGGTTACTGGAACAAGACTCGATCTATGGTCGACTCAGGAGGTTTATAAATTCCCTGCATGATATGTGTAACAAAAATATTTCAATCAACAGAATCACCACTCATTATATCTCACTATGCCATACCGGACATAACCGTCCCGACAGAGACCGGCGACAAGCTCACGCCTACCCAAGGCGGAGGCTTTCCCGGATTCTTTTCCGGCATGCATGCAAGGTACATGAGGTGTTTACCATCACAACCATTTTCATTTCCAACAGCAAGGAAATAACTAAAGGCACTTCAAGCAAATGATCACGTCACCACATAAAAATAACGCGTTCTCTGTATCAGGGCAGTGTTATAAGCGTGCCAACTTACACACAAAATATCATGCCAGGGTTCAGAATGCTAGCCTTCAAGTGTATGCAAGTGGGGTGCATATTTGAAAAAATTCCTTCTCCTCCAAAAACCTATTTTCAAAAATATTCAAATAACACATACTTTAAAAACAGCACAAAAAAGTTGTCTGAAATTTTCTCAAATAAATCTCAAAATAAACTAGACTAATTTTGAGAGAGGTTGGAAAAAGAATCAATTCATTTGGGGTCATATTTAAAAAGTTATAGACAGTCAAAGTTTTGGTCAAAAATCTGTTTTTTTAAACAGAAAAAGGAAAAACGTTTCGAACTGACCACGTCGAAGGCGTGTTTCGATTTTACGCCTACACTTATCCAGCGTGTACCGCGCGTGGGTCACTGACAGTGGGCCCGCCTGGCCCACTGGTCAGGTTTGACTAGTCTCTCCTCCCTCCTCTTCCTTTGCCCGAGCGGAGGCGGGACTCCGGCGATGCTCGCCGGCGAACGGCGGCACCGTTCGAGAAACAGAGGTCACCCGCGGGCTCAGGGGGTTGAGGCGGTCCCCCCGGTGGTCGTTACGGTCCCTGGGGTGGACGGAGCTGCGGGCGGCGAGCTCCGCAGCGGACGGTGGCCGTCGGGCAGAGTGGGTTTTCGCCTGCGGCGAGTCCTGATCAAACTTGAGTAGGGGGGTGGACTCACGAGAGGGAGAGGGAGCTCCTGGTGAAGAGAGTGGAGAGGGGGAGGCCCTGGTGGCGCCGGAGTGATCAAGACAGTGGCGGCGGCTGTGATTGCCGGAGATGAGGAAGACGACCTCTCTGGTGTTCCTACTGCTACGGGCGGATCTGTGAGGGAGTGAGAGAGGTTGCTTTAGGCCTGGACGAGCTCGGGGGGGGTCCTATTTATGGCGGTTCCACCGAGGATAAGGTCGTCAGTGAACCGCCGCTCTGTAGCGGTCAGGGCGACGTAGCGGCGACGAGAGCTAGAGGACGCGCTTGTGGATGAGTCTGAGCTGCTCCAGGGGCAGGTGGCGAGTGCTGGCGGCTCAGGCGGCGCTGACCGGGGCAGGAGCCACTGTGGCCAGCCGCTAGCCGCCATGGCTGACCTGACGGTGGCCCTGTGCGGCTCCAGGGGTGGTCGGGTGGCTTTGGGGTGCAGAAGGAGACATGGCGTGCTGGCTGCGGTTGGCCAAGGGCCAGAACGGGTGCGGGGCGAGACGCGGCAGCTCGGTGCACGCGCGTGCAACATGTGCAAAACGCGCGCTCTGGGCGCGCCCAGAGCACGCCCACCGGGTGCTCGGCGAAATGCCAGTGCATGCCACAGAGCTTGGTTGAGGTTGGCAACTAGCAGACCTAAGTTACACTACTAGGGAAAAGCCTAGCAGCAGCGCGGGTTTGGCACCCTCGATGGCCTGGTACCGGGCGCTACTAATAAGCGCTTCTGACTAACGTGTAGCGATGGGCGTCTTGACACACGCCATCGCTGCTACACAATTGCTGCAGCAGCGGTTTAGGAAGAGGCGCTCATGGTATTAGCTGCAGCGCCGTTTTGGTGTAAGTGCTCTTGGTAAGCGGCGCTCTTGCTAAATCCCCTCGCTACTACTAGGTTTATTAGTTTTTTCCTGCAGATTTGTTTTCATTTGTTTTGCATTTGAATAGGCTTTATACAATAATCTTTAGCATATCATCCACATACAAATGTAATCATAGCATATACATACAATTAGTCTCATCAAATCATGTCATCATCATAATCATCATCCAACACAAAGTGGTCTTGATCTCGTCATCAATCTCGAAAATAGCGATACAAGTCTCGATTACTTGCAAATACATCGTCATCCATCTAAACAATGATATACATGAGAATAGCTATCACTTTGAGTACATGAGTTCGTATCCTCTCTCGCATTAGCGTGAACCTAAACTAAGCATCTGCGGTCGCTCGAAACCGAAAACCGGTACACCTTGGCCTTTCACTCCGGCCACTTGTCGTATATATACTCCTGGCGTAGCACTTCTTCGCCATTTATGATCTATGCACCTGCATCGTCACATGAGTCGATGATATGCAACATATATAGTTGAGCAACACAAAGAGACAGACTTGGCAAAAATAGAAACAACATATCATAAGCATAAATAACAAAGTTTCGCCATTACCCAAATGACCTAACTAGAGTGATTTTAAGCTAGTCGAGGAGGACGGTTTAATTACATCACAAATAAAGTTTCACCGTGCATAACTCAAAGTTTTGTCATAAAAAACTATGGACTAAGCGGACACATTGTCATATATCGACAATCACTCCAGCATGTCGTGCCATCCATCCAAGTCGGGAGATAGTCATCGAGCTTTGTGAAAGGCTTCATGTCGAGACGCGAGAGGCTATCCATGTTGGACGTCTTCCCGCGACATTTGTCCTTCTGCATGGAACATCCCTGTTTTCCGACGACCTCATTCATGATGATTTGGGCAAGTTCGCTGGATGTTATAGAACTCAGCTCGAAGTCGATGATCCTCAATATCTCCTATGTCCTTTGCCCATTGCAGAATATGGGCATCGCTAGATCTAGGTGCCATGTGAAGGTTCTGGTGATCCCGTCGGTACTCCAGCATGTGGTGTAGGACATAGAATCCATCATTAAGAGAATCGTTAGGTTCTTTGTATGCAGCGAAGTCGGTCTTATGGCTGAAGGCGTGCCGCCCCCTTTTCTTCTTGTCCCTAACATCTCCACCCCTTGCTTGGTAGTAAAACATAGCACCGTCGAGAACATCTTTGATGTGGGTGTAATCCTTTTTGTGAATGTTCTTCGACGAGTCCAAGTAAAGAGCGTGGGAGAATCGGGGGTAGAGGATGATGAGGACGGCGCGCCCGCCATGCATAAAATAAGTACACCTCAAATTAATTAGCCTCCACCGTGCAAATGAATTATTGAAATCGAAGGAAGGATAGCAGCGGATGACTTACACGGGATGATAAGGCACGAGAATCGCCTCCTTGTCCTTATTGGCGAGCATGAAACCGGCGATGTAATCCCTCGGCGTATTCACGATCTGTGCACAGACTCCCAAGAAGGCCTCGTGCATGTAGTGCGGGTCAGCGACACAGATATGAGCTATCTGCTCAACCCCGATGATGTAGCTCATGTGCAAGGCATAAAGGCGGACAAAAGTAAAATCCAGCTTCTTCACGTGAAACATGTCGAATATGTAATCGAATCGGAGGAAGAACTTATCGCGGGAAGCCATTGACGTCGACATTTGCTGCGGAACATTAACCACGTAGAGTGGGTATCCTGGATCTTCGGCGATGAGGCCTTTCTCTACCCGCAGCACATCGTCATGAAGTCTCCTCGGATCGCGAATCTGGCCCGTGGCGCTGTTTCGGTAGGATTGGTTTACGGGGATATGCCATTTATCCGCATCGGGATATCTACACGTCCCGGCCGAGGGCTCGAGGCGGCTGGATCATAGAATCAGCTTTTTGCCTTTCCTCGCTCTCTTCCTAGGCTTCTTTACCACGGATGGTCGTCAATAACAGCGTTGAGGCGGTAATTCGAGCATCGACTCATGATGCTCAAACCACGAGGAGGCGCCCGGTATAGACATCTTGTTCAGCGCCATCGTCATCCTCATCCTCATCCATGGCGGCGTCATCAGCCTCTAATGGAGCCACCTGCTTACCCCGTCCGCTATCACCCAACCCGACACCGGCGCTAATTGGGTAGGTGGGGTGTTGATGTTCATACCTTGCTGAGGCTGCGTGCTCGTGGGTGTGCTCCCGGCCGCCTCCAGACGAAGCAGACTCTTTGGCCACAACAGGACCCACCCATTGCAACAATCACCAAGCCGCCGCGAGGTCTCGTCGTCATCCCCCACTAGTATTAGAGGAGGCAAATTCTCGTGGCCCGGTCTGACACTGGCCACGGAAACCTTGAAGACGTTCGGGGGGATTGGCCGGCTGTGGAACAATGGTTCCTTCGGCTCCATTATCGTCGCCTTCCCCACGTCCACCTTACATCGCCGATGGTGTACAATATGGTGCCGCACGGGTTTCGTCGACCTGCAAATAAAAGTCTGCGACGTGAGACATCCGAAAAGGCAGCACGGGATTATACATTTATATTGAAGGGGCGGTGTGGAAGATACCGTGAGGGCGTCGAGCTCAGCTAAAGAGGAGGCACCACCGAGCACGTCCGGTGCGGCAGCTGGTCTGCGGTAGCAGTCTTGGGAGCGGTGCGGGAGCAGTCGCGGGAGCAGTGCGAGGAGCAGTGCGGGGAGCAGTGCGGGAGCATGTGCTGCCAAGAAGTCGCAAGGGAAAGTCCTCTGCATTTTTTTGGATTTTCCTTGTCCAAATGTGAGCGCCCGTCACCAAGGAAGTAGATAAATCTGCAACCGCCTGTTTTGCGGCAGCTACCGCTATTCGATGTTATCGAGATGATTTCTTCTCAACCGCAATCTCAACCTTCTTGTCGATGCTTTCTTGATTAACCTCCGTCTTTCCTTTCTCTCCTCCGTGGTCTCACGGTAGTACTTCTTCCACGTGGCGCCGTCTCCGACACCGCACGCAGCGTCCATCTGACGGTCGAGTATCCACCGGTTGTCGTTTCAATATGTTCAACGCCGGTTGAATGGAGTGTCCCACAGGCCTCGCCAATGCCTCGACGGCGAAGTCGCCGGCCGCAATCCGGTGTTGCTCTCTCTGCAAAAGGCACAAGGATCGTTTACAAATATGACTAGCGTGTGCGGTCGAATTGATCGAAACTAAAATTACCAAGTAGTCTCATGAACTCCGTAATGACCGGTGTTGTCTCATAAACCTTCTTGATGGGTCCCAGCGGTGGCGGGCCCTCGGGGCGTCACGCTCCTGCGGGGCGGTGAAATCCGCCAAAGTGCAGGATGCCCGGACTCATGCTTCGCGTCCTCCTTGGCCCATTTGGACCTCTTTCCGCCCGTAACCACGGCTTCCGAGTGGTGGGTCCCAATGTTCCTCTTTGAAGCCCCTTCATGTACTTAGACTTTTCTTTGGCAGCCGGCCTTGCAAGCCTCCTTGAATATTTGAAACTGCTCTTCCGTGATTGTCGGACTTTCCTTTACAATCTCGGAGTAGGGTTCCCGTCGTTGATCTTTGCTTTCACTCGATTTTTCCAGCGCCAGCGTTTGCTAAACTTGGTCATGGCGTGTTTGTTTATCTTCTTCATTGCGGGTCATTATGCGGATCTTCATAATCCTTCTCATTCGGCCGGGAACAAGAATATCTGGTGAAACTTCTTTAGGAGGAGCTCCTCATATTTTCTATCTTCTTTAGATTCTCATCGTTGATGGTGGCGGTTGTCCGTATGATGCAGCCTATTTGATTGCCGTAGCACGCTGCATCTTCCTCGGCGCCTTTGGCTCAAAATTGCCGTTGTCCACCTCCGTGACCACCAGTCTAGTAGTCTGAGTTTGTTAGGAAGCCGTTGCCTCTTCGCTTTCGGTGCTACACGGATCCGCTCCCGAGCAGCACGGTCTCGGCGCCGGTCTCGATGCGGTCTGAATCTCAGCGCCGGTGTCAGTCTCAGCACCGGTCTGCGTATCGGTCTCAGCACCGGTCTGCGTGTCGGTCTCAGTTCCCGATGCCGGGCCCAGCAACAACATCTGTTGATCGTCGGTAAAGCTAAAAAATTAAATGCCGCCGCCCGGTGAGCGTCGCCATAATCACCGAACTCTGTCCTTCATCGTTGCTAGCCATGTTTCCTATGATTAAATCTAGTCAATTAATTCTAGACCTAATAAAATGAATAATGACATAAAAAAGGACTATTGTTTTGAAGGAATGTTGACTCCTTCTTGGTGCGGCAAATCCCGGGCACTCGATATGTCCTAGTTTGTAGCACAAGTCATGCCGAAATTCACGGGAAATTTCGGCATGACCATTGCTAAAAAGTGGACAAATCGAGAACCTGAAATTTGCCGGAACAGAAATGAATCAACATTCCGCAAAACATAAGGCCACTCAACATCATTCACTCGAAACAACAAAGCCACCACTTGGGCACAATCGAACAACTTCAATGAAAAGATATGACATGACCACTTCAATGAAAAATAAAATTTGCCTAAATTCTTTTCCTTGAAAAATAGTGGTCTTTTGAAAAATCAAAACCTTTGCCAATCTACTTAACCTAGCTTCTTAATCCAGCGAACCTAATTAACCTACCTATTTAACCTAGTTGGTTAATCTTGTTTACCTAGATAATTAACCCTAATTAAACTAGTTAGCAGCTAGTTCTCTGTCAAAGCCTAAAATAAATTTCTGCACTAATTAACAGGATAATTAACCTAATTAAACTAGTTAACCTGACTAGTTCTTTGTCATAGCCCTAACTAAGTTTTTGCACTAACCTAGATAATTAACCTAATTAAACTAGTTAACCTAACTACTTCTCTGTCAATGCCGTAACTAAATTTTTGCCCTAAAACCTAGATAATTAACCTAATTAAAAACTAGCTAACCTATGCATGAGAGAGAGAGGAGGGGTGGGGGCTTACAGATGATGGCTCCGGTGGTGGCGGCGGAGGCAGTGTGGTGGTGAGGAGGCAGAGGCGTCTCCCGGTGGCGAGGAGGCAGGCGTCTCCGAGACGGCGAGAAAGGTGGCGTCGGCGGCGGCTCGGTGGCGTTGACGAGCAGCATGGCTCCGTGGCGTTAGGGCGGCTCGGTGTCGTCGGCAAGCGCTCGCGGGCTCTGGCCGCGTCGTCGGCGCGTGGCGTGAAGCGACGAATCGGGAGACGGCGGCGCGCGTGGGGTGGGGTTTGAGGGATTTGGGGGAAGTGGTGGCCGGGGCGGGGGAAACGGTTTTTTGGCTATGTCAAACTTAGCGGTAGCGCGATTTGCAAAACGCGCTATAGCTAACTTAGCTATAGCGCTTTCGCCAAAACGCGCTGCTGCTATAGCTAATTTCCTACTCTGTTTCTATAGCGGGGGTCTAGGGCACGCGCTGCAGCTATATTAGCTACAGCGCGTCTTTGGGACAAACGCTGCTGCTATGCCTTCCTCCGATTTTTCACTTTTTCGTTTATTTTGCTTTACATTTTATTTTCCCCTTTCTCCTTTTTCTATTTCTTTCATTTTCATTTAAATTTCTATTTGTTTATCATCTTATTTTATTTTTGTTAGTAGTAGCGCTCTTAGTCCAAAAGCAGCGCTGCTAAGCGTGATGTAGCGAAGAGCGCGTTCCTCCAAGATCGCTCTCGCTATGCGTAGCCTAACATTCTACCAATGGGAATTTTAGTAGTAGCGCTTTTTTGTCGATGAGCGCTCTGCTAAGTCGGTGCTCAGAAGGCGTTTTCGGTAGCTCGCTCATCGCTAAATAGCACTAAGCTGTTTTTGAACCGCGCTGCTGCTAATATTCTGTGTATAGCCTTTTCCCTAGTAGTGTTAGGAGCAGCTGGGAGTTTAGTGGACATGATAGATTGTCCAGAGGTGCAAGGTCACAGTGCAAAACAAAATCATGGCAAAACTAATCATGCCCATAAGGTGTTTGACAAAATGCCAAGGGCACTTAGGCATTTCTTAGAGTGGCCAAATTCTCCAGGCTAGTGTCTCTTTGGATGCATGAGAGGGTGGTGAAGTTGGTTTGTCAAAAGGAGAAACTTGTTAGTGCAAGTTTTGCAAAACTTCAGTTTTGGACAGAAAGAAAAGGGCAAGATTGCAAGTACTAAAATTGCTCCAATGAGTCCAATCTCTTGGACTTAAGGGTTTTGCAGGAAGGAAGTAGGAAAAATAACCAAGGGTAGAAGAGCAAGTAAAAATATGGTTGTAGTACAAATCCTCAAGTTGGACCAGAATGAAGATGAGGTTAATTCACTCAAATTTTTCAAAGAATATCAATAGCTTTTTGCATAAAGATGAATAACATGTTCCTATTGACCTCCCCTAATTTTGGTAGAAGTTTTAAAGGAATATTTAAATAGGTTGTAGTGTAAAATTGCCCACTGGACCAGATTTGAAAACTTGGTGTAAAACCCAAAATATCCAATGAATGAAATATATTTTTGCATAAAATTGATTTAGAAACATCACATGACATCTTCAAATTTTGGTGGGGTTTTAAATAAATTTATCAAATGGTTGTAGTGCAAATGGGAACTTTAAACTCATGGAAAACTATTTTAGAGGAATAAAGCTCAGGGAAAAATAATTATGCAAATGATCCTACTGATAAAACGATTTTTTTTTATTTGAGAGGGGAAAATAAGTCCAATAATGACTGAGAAGTTTTCACTTGTGGTAAAAACTCCACAATAATAAGAAAGAGGATGGCTCTGAAATCAGAAGGAAATCCAGAAAATAAAAGTTTAAGTTTCCTGGCAAATTTTTAATTAATAAAACAAGGTTAAAATTTTTTGGGGTGTTACAGTTCCATACCCTTCTTTAAGGGAAATTGGAATCTAATATTCCCTTCCTTCATATCGATAATTGCACCAATCGTTCTAAGGAAAGGTCTACCAAGAATAATAGGACATGAAGGATTGCAATCTATATCAAGAACGATAAAATCTACGGGCACATAATTCCTATTTGCAACAATAAGAACATTAATTCTTCCCATAGGCTTGTTAATAGTGGAATCCGCAAGATGCAAGTTTAGAGAGCAATCATCAAAGTCACAGAAATCTAGCAAATCACACAAAGCTTTGGGAATAGTAGAAACACTAGCACCCAAATCACCCAAAGCATGAAACTCATAATCTTTAATTTTAGTTTTAATGGTAGGTTCCCACTCATCATGGAGTTTTCTAGGGATAGAAACTTTCAACTCAAGCTTTTCTTCATAAGATTGCATCAAGGCATCAACAATGTGTTCAGTGAAAGCCTTATTTTGACTATAAGCATGAGGAGAATTTAGCACATATTGCAACAAGGAAATACAATCAATTAAAGAGAAATTTTCATAATTAAATTCCTTGAGATCCAAATAGTGGGTTTAGTAATATCTAGATTCTTATTTCTTTCAATCCCACTTTTATCAATTTCATCATCAAGATATAAAAACTCAGAATTCTTAGAACACCTTCTAGGTAAAGGAAGATCATATTCATTCTCATCAAGATTTGTACTGCAAAACAAGGATTTAATAGGGGACACATCAATAACTTTTAGATCTTCATCTTGATTTTCATAGGAATTCGGTTTAGTGGCCATCTTATTGACTAAGGTGGCTTGCATATCCGAAATTTCAGCGGTCATCTTTTCAAGACGAGCAATTTGGGCTCTTACGCCATCAAATTCTTTGGACATATCATCGAGCTCTTTATTCATATAACTCATAAAACTCTTTTGTTCATTAAGCTCATTTCTAAAGAAATTATTATTCTCAAATTGCAAAACCATAAACTTCCTGACATTGTTTTTGATCTCCTCTAGCCTTTTAAGGTGAAGCTCACCAAATTTAGGTACGGCCATCACGACAAACAAGCAAACTAACACACGAGCAAACAAAAGGCAAAGGGAAAAAGAAGAGGAGATTGGGAAAGAGAGGGCGAATAAAATGGCAAGGGTGAAGTGGGGGAGAGGAAAACGAGAGGCAAATGGCAAATAATGTAATGCGAGAGATAGGGATTGTGATGGGTACTTGGTATGTTGACTTTTGCGTAAGCCTCCCCGGCAACGGCGCCAGAAATCCTTCTTGCTACATCTCGAGCTTGCGTTGGTTTTCCCCGAAGAGGAGGGGGTGATGCAACACAGTAGCGTAAGTATTTCCCTCAGTTTTTGAGAACCAAGGTATCAATCCAGTAGGAGGTCATGCACAAGTCCCTCATACCTGCACAAAATGATAGCAACTCGCAACCAACACTTAGGGGTTGTCAATCCCTTCAGGGTAACTTACGAGAGTGAGATCTGATAGAGATAATATTTTTGGTATTTTTGGTATAAAGATGCAAAGTAAAAAGGTAAAAGCAAAACAAGTAAATAAAGTGATGGAGATTGATATGATGAGAATAGACCCGGGGGCCATAGGTTTCACTAGTGGCTTCTCTCAAGAGCATAAGTATTCTACGGTGGGTGGACAAATTACTGTTGAGCAATTGATAGAATTGAGCATAGTTATGAGGTTATCTAGGTATGATCATGTATATAGGCATCACGTCCGAGGCAAGTAGATCGAAACGATTCTGCATCTACTACTATTACTCCACTCATCGACCGCTATCCAGCATGCATCTACAGTATTAAGTTAAAAACAGAGTAATGCCTTAAGCAAGATGACATGATGTAGAGGAATAAATTCACGCAATATGATAAATACCCCATCTTGTTATCCTCGATGGCAACAATACAATACGTGCCTTGCAACTCTTTCTTTCACTGAGTAAGGACACCGCAAGATTGAACCCAAAGCTAAGTACTTCTCCCATTGCAAGAACAACCAATCTAGTTGGCCAAACCAAACGGATAATTCGAAGAGACTTGCAAAGATAACTCAATCATACATAAAAGAATTCACAGAACATTCAAATATTATTCATAGATAAGCTGGATCATAAACCCACAATTCATCCGTCTCAACAAACACACCGCAAAAAGAAGATTACATCGAATAGATCTTCGCGAGAGAGGGGAGAACATTGTATTGAGATCCAAAAAGAGAGAAGAAGCCATCTAGCTACTAGCTATGGACCCGAAGGTCTGAAGTAAACTACTCACACTTCATCGAAGGGGCTATGGTGTTGATGTAGAAGCCCTCCGTGGTGGATGCCCTCTCCGGCGGAGCTCCGGAACAGGCCCCAAGATGGGATCTCGTGGATACAGAAGGTTGCGGCGGTGGAATTAGGTTTTTTGCTCCGTCTTTGGTCTATTGGGGATACGTAGGTATATATAGGAGGAAGGAGTACGTCGGTGGAGCTCCGAGTGGCCCATGAGGCAGGGGGCGCGCCCAGGGGGGGCGCCCTCCACCCTCGTGACCTCCCCGGAAGCTTCTTGGAGTAGGGTCCAAGTCTCCTGGATCACGTTCGGTGAGAAGATCACGTTCCCGAAGGTTTCATTCCATTTGGACTCCGTTTGATATTCTGTTTCCTCGAAATACTGAAATAGGCAAAAAAAACAGCAATTCTGTGTTGGGCCCCCGGTTAATAGGTTAGTCCCAAAAATAATATAAAAGTGGGAAATAAAGCCTAATATAGTCCAAAACAGTAGATAAAGTAGCATGGAGCAATCAAAAATTATAGATACGTTGGAGACGTATCAGAGCCGTTATTTTCGTCAAACTCCACGTTACATGTCTCCTCAATGAGTCCGGTGGACTTGTTGAGAACACGATAAGCATGAGAGTTTGTAGCATAACCAACAAATATGCCCTCATGAGCTCTAGCCTCAAATTTAGACAAACGAACACCTTTCTTGAGAATGAAATACTTACAATCGAACACCCGGAAGTACTTGAGGTTGGGCTTGTTGCCGGTGATTATCTCTTAAGGATTCTTGTTCAATCCTTTGCGGAGATAGAGCCGATTGGATGCATGACATGCGGTGTTGATGGCTTCGGCCCAAAAGTTTTATGGAGACTTGAACTCCGCCATCATGGTCCTAGCCGCATCCATCAACGTCCGGTTCTTCCTCTCCGCAACACCATTTTGTTGAGGGGTATATGGAGCAGCATATTGGTGCTTGATCCCCTCATCACTAAGAAACTCATCCAAGGTGTAGTTCTTGAACTCGGTGCCGTTGTCACTTCTGATTGTCAAGATCTTTGCATTATGTTGACGTTGAGCTTCATTTGCAAAGTCGATGACGGTTTGTTGAGTCTCACTCTTCCTCTTGAAGAAGTATACCCAAGTGTATCTTGAATATTCATCCACAATCACCGAGCAATACTTTCTACCTCCAAGACTATCAAAAGATGGAGGCCCAAAGAGATCCATGTGAAGGAGCTCCAAGGGTCTCTTCGAGTAGATGATGGTCGAGGGAGGGTGAGCCTTCTCATGAAGCTTTCCTTCAATACAAGCACTGCAAGCATGATCTTTGGAAAAACTAACATTTGTTAGTCCACGGACATGGTCCCCCTTGAGAAGACTTTGCAAAGATCTCATATTGACGTGGGCCAAACGGCGATGCCAAAGCCATCCCACATCAACTTTAGACATTAGGCATGTCGTGGTCTTAGTGGGTCGCTCCGAAAAGTTAATCACATAGAGACCGTTCTCGACATGCCCAACAAAGGCTACTTTAAGAGTCTTGCTCCACAAGAGGGCCACGGTATCAATGTCAAAGAAAGTAGCAAAGCCCATGAGTGCAAGTTGACAAACGGAAAGCAAATTGTATGCAAGGGACTCAACAAGCATGACTTTCTCGATCGTTAGATCATGAGAAATAACAACCTTGCCAAGACCCAATACCTTAGAATGTGAGGCATCACCCCACTCAACATTGGTGGGCATAGATTGAATCTTTTGCACATCCACCACCCAGTCCTTGCTTCCGGTCATATGATTTGTTGCTCCACTATCAAGCAACCATGACCCCCCACCGGAAGCAAACACCTACAAGAGATCAATGCTTGGTTTTAGGTACCCATTTAGTAATGGGTCCTTTGATGTCTTTAACAAGGGTCTTAGGAACCCAAATAGACCACTCAATGTACTCATAAGGAGAACCAACAAATTTAGCAGAAACATGTCCATCACTCGCATGGCACAACACATATGACGGGTTAAAGTCGCCGGCTTTGTTGGAGGAAATGCTTTTTCCCTTTTGGACGTCAAGTCCCTTCACTTTTTCCTTCTTCTCCTTAGGAGCACCCTCCCCCTCTTTCACAAAAGTTTGCTTGAGAGGAGGAGGACGTTTGGTCTTGTCGTTCTTCTTCTTCTTGCTCTTGGACTTGGGTGCAAACCCAATTCCTTCCTTGGCCACAACTTCCTTTTGATTGCTCAAAAGGTCGTTGAGGTTCTTCTCACCTTGAATGCATGTCACAAGGCCTTTCCCAAGTTGATCCTTCAATTTGGCATTCTCCTCCACAAGATGCACATGCTCACAACATGGGTTAGTAGCGCATGCATTGTCAATTAATACCATATGAGGGAAGGTGGCCTTTTCCTTGGTTATCTCAACTTGGAGTTGAGCATGATAATCCTTGAGGTTAGCGTGAGCACCCTTCAAGACCTTGTGGGCCTTGTCAAGTATCTCAAACTCCTCTTTGAGTCTAGCATGATCAACCCCAAGTTTAGCCTTCTCGGAAGTTAGCACACGAGACACGACAAGAGCATGATCAAGATCTTTCTTTAACTTAGCATGGTCATCGTTGTGTGACTCCTCAAAAGTCAAACAATGAACACGCTCTTCCTCAAGAGCATTAGAGAGATCCGATATCTCATCGGCATAGTCACGACTATGACCTTCCATCTTAGAGATGGTTTCTTCATGAGCCTCGATCATGTCATTGGCCTCACCAAGTTGTTCCAAGAGAGCAACAAAATGCTTCTTGGACTTGCCCTTGAGCTTACTCATAAAAGACTCAAATTCATTCACTTCCTCATTAGACCCATCATGTTCATCAACGGAATCCTCCAAGGAGGGATTAGTGATGATGGTGGTTTTGATGTTGGGGTTTACCTTGTTTGAAGCTTTAGCCATGAGGCACTTGGCGGTGATGCTCTCGTTGGGTGAATCAAAGAGAGACACCCGTGGGGGAGTAGCAATGGCAACGGACGCCATGGCCATCGCTTCTCCATTTTCATCATCGTCGTCATCCTCTTGGTATTCTTCTTGAACCACCAACCCACAAGTGGGAGTCTTCTTGGCGAAGTTGTTCTTGTTGGGGAAGGACTTGGCCTTGTCCTTTCGGATGAACTTGTCACCATTGTCTTCCCGCTTCTCGTAAGGACAATCCGCAATGAAATGGCCCACATTGCCACAGTTGAAGCAAGTTCTCACTCGTTGCTTGCCCTTGACTCCGCTTGAGTTGTTCTTGTTGAAGTTGGGTCTTGCATTCTTCTTGCTCCAAAATTGTCTTGAAGCAAGGGCCATGTGCTCATGATAATCATATTTGGTGTCGTCGGGGTTGCTCTCCTCATCTTCCACTTCTTCCTCTTCTTCCATGATAACCTTGGCCTTCAAGGCAAGTTTGGCTTTCTTTGCCCTTTGAGAACGGAGCACCGCATTGTCGGCGGTCTTGTCCAAGATGCTCATAGCAACGAACTCATCCAACACTTCACTTGAGGTCATGGAGTGGAAGTCCGGTCTTCGACGAATGACGGAGGACATGGCCTTGTTGTAGGGCATCATGGCCTTGAGGAATTTGCGCTTGATCCAATTGTCATCCGTGTCCTTGCTTCCATGATCTCGGAGTGAGACCGCGAGTTTGGTCACTCTTCGAAAGAGCTCACGGGGTTCTTCATCTTCTTTCATTGCAAACTCATCGGCTTCATCTTGCACCACTTCATAGTTGGAGCGTTGAATGCTAGCACTTCCTCGATAGAGAGACACAACATATTTCCATGCGTCCTTAGCCATGGCATGAGGTAGAAGATGAGGGAGATCTTCGGGAAGGATTGCATCTTGGATGATGAAGAGAGCACTCTCATTGAATTGATTATCCACGGCTTCTCGAGGGGTGAAGTTGCTTGGGTCACGAGGATAGAAACCTTCTTCAATGATTCTCCAAAGGTTAGTATTCACATGTTTTAAATGACGCTTGAAGCGATAAACCCAAGAATCAAAATCTTCATGTCTCCATACTTAGGAGGCGGACCGGCATGATTCAAATGAGTACAGGGAATCGGTCCTCCATAAATTGGGGGTTCCACATGGGCAAAGATGCCGGTGCCATTTTTACCACTAGACAAAGGAGCTTTCTCACTAGTAGCTTCCCCCTTGTCGGGGTTATCATCCGTCACCGTGTTGGCGGGATCACCCACTTTCACGGGCGCGGTGGAAAGTTTAAGCCCTTCTAAGAAATCCTTAAACATGTCCTTAACCTCGGTCGTCATGGAGGTTTTCAATGTGTCCAACGCCACATTGAATTCCTCACGTGAGATCAAGTTACCCCCATCTCCCGTAGATGATATTGGATTCGCACCGGAGTGCTCTCCCACATCATCTACGATGTCAACCATACTCTTCAGACGGTAAAGTCCTTAATAAAGAGACGAGGCTCTAATACCAATTGAAAGGATCGATATGGTTGACTAGAGGGGGGGTGAATAGGCAACTAACAATTTTTAAGCTTTTCTTTACCAATTTAAACTTTGCAACAAAATAGGTTGTCTAGATATGCAACTATGTGGGCAACCTATATGATGCAAAAACAACTACTCCCTCCGTTCCTAAATATTTGTCTTTCTAGAGATTTCAACAAGTGACTACATACGAAGCAAAATGAGCGAATCTACACTCTAAAATATGTCTACATACATCCATATGTTGTGTCCATTTGAAATGCCTAGAGAGACAAGTATTTTGGAACGGAGGGAGTAGCACATAAGCAAGCAAGGGATACAACACAAGTAGGCTTGCAATAGTAATGGCACGAAATAACCAAGAGTGGAGCCGGTGGAGACGAGGATGTGTTACCGAAGTTCCTTCCTTTTAAGGGGAAGTACGTCTCCGTTAGAGCGGTGTGTAGGCAGAATGCTCCCCAAGAGGCCACTAGGGCCACCGTATTCTCCTCACGCCCTCACACAATGCGAGATGCCGTGATTCCACTATTGGTGCCCTTGAAGGCGGCGACTGAACCTTTACAAACAAGGTTGGGGCCATCTCCACAACAATTGGAGGCTCCCAACAACACCACGAAGCTTCACCAAAATGGAGTATGGCTTCGAGGTGACCTCAACCGTCTAGGGTGCTCAAACACCCAAGAGTAACAACATCCGCTAGGGATAAGAGAGGGAATCAAATTTCTCTTGGTGGAAGTGTAGATCGGGGCCTTCTCAACCAATCCCGAGCAAATCAACAAGTTTGATTGGCTAGGGAGAGAGATCGGGCGAAAATGGAGCTTGGAGCAACAATGGAGCTTTGGCGGAAAGAGGTAGGTCAACTTTGGGGAAGAAGACACCTTTATATAGTGGGGGAACCAATCCAACCGTTACCCCAATGAACAGCCACGCACAGAGCAGTACTACAGCTTGGGCAGGGCGGTACTACTGCTGAAGGGCGGTACTACCGCTCTCACCCAGCGGTACTGCCGCGCTGATGAGGAGGTCGGGGTCCTGGCCCCAGAGCGATACTACCGCGGGAGTAGGCGCGGTACTACCGCTTGGAGCGGTACTACCGCCACTACTACCGCACTTAGTACCGTAAAACCCGACACGAAAAACATCGGTCTTGAATCGAGGCGGTAGTAGCCCGGAACCACTGCGGTACTACGGCCGAAGACCACAAGTGATACTACCGCTCGGAGAGCGGTACAACCGCTTGGGGAGCGGTACTACCGCTTGAGTGCTTTGGTGGTACTACCGCTGAGGACCGCGGTACTACCGCTGGGGCAGGACAAGGCAGGCACAGGGGGAAAGGCAGCTCCAATGAAGCGGAAGGAAAACGTCGGGTGTGATATGGATGTGTACGTGTTGATTCCACCCTAGCCTTACCAAAGCGGATCCCCTCTTGATAGTACAGTGACTCCTATGAAACTAGTCCACCAACAACGAAACGAAGGAGCTACACCGTCTTGAATAAAACACCGTGGGCAGTTAATCGTCTCGTGCCAATGGATGAATCTCTGAAAGAACTTAACGCACACGATTAGTCCGCAAAAGCATTGTCATCAATCACCAAAACTTCTTGGGAATAAATATGCCCTTACAGTATGAACCATAGATAACTTGAAATACAGTAGGTTTAACGCAAATATAAATAAAGAATGAGTTCATTACAGTACCTTACGTGGTGGTTTTGTTTTCTTTCACTAACGGAGCTTATGAGATTTCTTGTTGAGTTTTGTGTTGTGAAGTTTAAAGGTTTTGGGTAAAGATTTGATGGACTATGGAATAAGGAGTGGCAAAAGCCTAAGCTTGGGGATGCCCCCGGAAGTCATCCCCTCTTTCGTCTTCGTTCATTACTAACTTTACTTGGAGCTATATTTTTATTCGGCACATGATATGTGTTTTGCTTGGAGCGTCTTGTATGATATTCGTCTTTGCTTTTTAGTTTTACACAATCATCCTTGATGTACACACCTTTTGGGAGAAGCCCACTTGATTGAAATTTATTAGAATACTCTATGAGCTTCACTTATATCCTTTGAGCTAGATAGTTTTTGCTCTAGTGCTTCACTTATATATTTTAGAGCACGGCGGTGGCTTAATTTTGTAGATTGCTAGTCTCTCAGGCTTCACTTATATTATTTTGAGAGTCTCTTAGAACAGCATGGTATTTGCTATGGTTATAAAATTGGTCCTAGAATGGTAGGCATCCAAGTTGGGTATAATAAAAACTATCATAGAAAGTGAATTGGATGCTATGATCAATTTGATAATTGTTTTGAGATATGGAGGTAGTGATATTAAAAGTCATGCTAGTTGGGTGATTATGAATTTAAAGAATGCTTGTATTGAAGTTTGTGCTTCCCGTAGCATGCACGTATGGTGAACCACTTTGTGATGAAGTTGGAACACAATTTTATTTATTTATTGTCTTCCTTATGAGTGGCCGTCGGGGACGAGCGATGGTCTTTTCCTACCAATCTACCGCCCTAGGAGCATGCGCGTAATACTTTGTTTTTGATGACTTGTAGATTTTTGCAATATATATATGAGTTCTTTTGACTAATGTTGAGTCCATGGTTTATACGCACTCTCACCCTACCACCATTGCTAGCCTCTCTTGTGCCGCGCAACTTTCGCCGGTACCATACACCCACCATATACCTTCCTCAAAACAGCCACCATACCTACCTATTATGACATTTCCATGGCCATTTCGAGATATATTGGCATGCAACTTTCCACCGTTCCGTTTATATAACACGCATCATCATTGTCATATCGCTCTTTGCATGATCATGTAGTTGACATCGTAATTGTGGCAAGGCCACCTTCATAATTTTCATACATGTCACTCTTGATTCATTCCCGGCACACCGCTGGAGGCATTCAAATAGAGTCATATCTTGTTCTAAGTTTTGAGTTGTAATTCTTGAGTTGTAAGTAAATAAAAGTGTGATGATCTTCATTATTAGAGCATTGTCCCAGTGAGGAAAGGATGATGGAGACTATGATTCCCCCACAAGTCGGGATGAGACTTCGGACTTTAAAAAAGAAAAAAAAAAGAAAGCCCAAAAGAAAAAAAAAGAGAAAGGCCAAAAAAAGAAAAAAAGATTGAAAAGAAAAGAAAAAAGAGCAAAAAAAGAAAAAAAGAAAAAAAACTGAGAGAAAAGAGAGAAGGGACAATGCTACTATCCTTTTACCACACTTGTGATTCAAAGTAGCACCATGATCTTCATGATAGAGAGTCTCCTATGTTGTCACTTTAATATACTGGTGGGAATTTTTATTATAGAACTTGGCTTGTATATTCCAATGATGGGCTTCCTCAAAATGCCCTAGGTCTTCGTGAGCAAGCGAGTTGGATGCACGCCCACTTAGTTTCTTTTGTTGAGCTTTCATACATTTATACCTCTAGTGCATCCGTTGCATGGCAATCCCTACTCGCTCACATTGATATCTATTAATGGGCATCTCCATAGCCCGTTGATATGCCTAGTTGATGTGAGACTATCTTCTCCTTTTTTGTCTTCTCCACAACCACCATTCTATTCCACATATAGTGCTATGTCAATGGCTCATGCACATGTATTGCGTGAAAGTTGAAAAAGTTTGAGATTACTAAAGTATGAAACAATTGATTGGCTTGTCATCAGGGTTGTGCATGATTAAATACTTTGTGTGATGAAGATAGAGCAACACCCAGACTATATGATTTTGTAGGGATAACTTTCTTTAGCCATGTTATTTTGAGAAGACATGATTGCTTTGATTAGTATGCTTGAAGTATTACTATTTATTATGTCAATATGAACTTTTATTTTGAATCATTTGGATCTGAACATTCATGCCACAATAAAGAAAATTACATTGAGAATTATGCTAGGTAGCATTCCACATCAAAAAAAATTTTTTTATCATTTACCTACTCGAGGACGAGCAGGAATTAAGCTTGGGGATGCTTGATACGTCTCCAACATATCTATAATTTTTTATTGTTCCATGCAATTATATTACCCCTTTTGGATGTTTATGGGCTTTATTTTACAAATTTATATCATTTTTGGGACTAACCTAGTAACCGGAGGCCCAGCCCGTATTGTTGTTTTTTTGCCTATTTCAGTATTTACAAGAAAAGGAATATCAAACGGAGTCCAAACGGAATGAAACCTGTTGGGGAACGTAGTAATTTCAAAAAAAAATCCTACGCACACGCAAGATCATGGTGATGCATAGCAACGAGAGGGGAGAGTGTTGTCTACGTACCCTCGTGAGACCCAAGCGAAGCGATCACAACGTAGAGGAAGTAGTCGACGTTCTCCTAGCGATCCGACCGATCCGGCGCCGTTACATTGGCGCCCCCGAGTTCTTGACACACGTACAGCTCGATGACGTCCCTCGTACTCCGATCCAGCCGAGTGTCGAGGGAGAGTTCCGTCAGCACGACGGCGTGGTGACGATCTTGATGTTTCACCGGCGCAGGGCTTCGCCTAAGCTTCGCGACGGTATAACCGAGGTGGAATATGGTGGAGGGGGGCACCGCACATGGCTAAGGAACGATCCAAAGATCAAACTTGTGTGTTCTAGGGTGCCCCCTGCCCCCGTATATAAAGGAGGGAGGGGGAGGCCGGCCGGCCTAGCTAGGGCGGCGGGAGGAGTCCTACTCCTAGGGAGTAGGACTCCCCCCTTTCCTAGTTGGATTAGGTTTGGGGAGGGGGAGGAGAGAGGCGCCGCCTCCTTGTCCTATTCGGACTGGGGGAGAGGGCGCGGCCACCTCTGGCCGGCCCTCCTCTTCTCCCTCGAGGCCCACCGAGGCCCATTTACCTCCCGGGGTTCCAGTAACCTCCGGTTTTTTCCAGTAAATTCCGTTTTCGCCGGAACCATTCGAACTCCAAACATAGGCTTCCAATATATCAATCTTTATGTCTCGACCATTCCGAGACTCCTCGTCATGTCCGTGATCACATCCGGGACTCGAACTTCTTCGGTACATCAAAATACATAAACTCATAATAACATCCGCCATCGAAACCTTAAGCGTGCGGACCCTACGGTTCGAGAACAATGTAGACATGACCTAGAACTATTCACGGTCAATAACCAACAGCGGGACCTGGATGCCCATATTGGTTCCTACATATTCTCGAAGATCTTTATCGGTCGACCGCATAACAACATACGTTGTTCCTTTGTCATCTGTATGTTACTTGCCCGAGATTCGATCGTCGGTATCCAATACCTAGTTCAATCTCGTTACGCAAGTCTCTTTACTCGTTCAGTAATACATCATCTCACAACTAACTCATTAGTTGTAGTGCTTGCAAGGCTTCATGATGTGCATTACCGAGAGGGCCAGAGATACCTCTCCGACAATCGGAGTGACAAAACCTAATCTCAAATCGCCAACCCAACATCCGCCTTTGGAGACACCTGTAGTACTCCTTTATAATCACCCGATTACGTTGTGACGTTTGGTAGCACCCAAAGTGTTCCTCCGGTAAACGGGAGTTGCATAATCTCATAGTTACAGGAACATGTATAAGTCATGGATAAAAGCAGTAGCAACATACTAAACGATCGTGTGCTAAGCTAATGGAATGGGTCATGTCAATCAGATCATTCTACTAATGATGTGACCTTGTTAATCAAATAACAACTCTTTGTTCATGGTCAGGAAACATAACCATCTTTGATTAACAAGCTAGTCTAGTAGAGGCATACTAGTGACATCTTGTTTGTCTATGCATTCACACATGTATCATGTTTCCGGTTAATACAATTCTAGCATGAATGATAAACATTTATCATGAAATAAGGAAATAAATAATAACTTTATTATTGCCTCTAGGGCATATTTCCTTCATCTCCCACTTGCACTAGAGTCAATAATCTAGATTACATAGTAATGATTCTAACACCCATGGAGTCTTGGTGCTGATCATGTTTTGCTCGTGGAAGAGGCTTAGTCAACGGTGCGCAACATTCAGATCCGTATGTATCTTGCAAATCTCTATGTCTCCCACCGGACTAAGTCCGGATGGAATTGAAGCGTCTCTTGATGTGCTTGGTCCTCTTGTGAAATCTGGATTCCTTCGCTAAGGCAATTGCTCGAGATTGTCACGAGAAGATTTTCATTGGACCCGATGCACTAGGTATGACACCTAGATCGGATATGAACTCCTTCATCCAGACTCCTTCATTAGCTGCTTCGAAGCTGCTATGTATTCCGCTTCATATGTAGATCCCTTCACGACGCTTTGTTTAGAACTGCACCAACTGACAGCTCCTCCGTTTAGTGTAAATACGTATCCGGTCTGCGATTTAGAATCGTCCGGATCAGTGTCAAAGCTTGCATCAACGTAACCATTTACGATGAGCTCTTTGTCACCTCCATATACGAGAAACATATCCTTAGTCCTTTTCAGGTATTTCAGGATGTTCTTGACCGCTGTCCAGTGATCCACTCCTGGATTACTTTGGTACCTCCCTGCTAAACTTATAGCAAGGCACACATCAGGTCTGGTACACAGCATTGCATACATGATAGAGCCTATGGCTGAAGCATAGGGAACATCTTTCATTTTCTCTCTATCTTCTGTAGTGGTCGGGCATTGAGTCTTACTCAACTTCACACCTTGTAACACAGGCAAGAACCCTTTCTTTGCTTGATCCATTTAGAACTTCTTCAAAATTTTGTCAAGGTATGTGCTTTGTGAAAGTCCAATTAAGCGTCTTGATCTATCTCTATAGATCTTGATGCCCAATATGTAAGCAGCTTCACCGAGGTCTTTCATTGAAAAACTCTTATTCAAGTATCCCTTTATGCTATCCAGAAATTCTATATCATTTCCGATCAGCAATATGTCATCTACATATAATATCGAAATGCTCTGAGCTCCCACTCACTTTCTTGTAAATACAGGCTTCTCCAAAAGTCTGTACAAACCCAAATGCTTTGATCACACTATCAAAGCGTTTATTCCAACTCGAGATGCTTGCACCAGTCCATAGATGGATCGCTGGAGCTTGCACACTTTGTTAGCTCCTTTGGATCGATAAAACCTCCTGGTTGCATCATATACAACTCTTCTTCCGTAAATCCATTCAGAATGCAGTCTTTACATCCATTTGCCAAATTTCATAATCATAAACGCGCAATTGCTAACATGATTCGGACGGACTTAAGCATCGCTACGGGTGAGAAGGTCTCATCGTAGTCAATCCCTTGAACTTGCCGAAAACCTTTGCGACAAGTCGAGCTTTATAGACGATAACATTACCGTCGCGTCGGTCTTCTTCTTGAAGATCCACTTGTTTTCTATTGCTTGCCTACCCTCGGGCAAGTCAACCAAAGTCCACACTTTGTTTTCATACATGGATCCCATCTCGATTTCATGGCCTCAAGCCATTTTTGGAATCTGGGCTCACCATCGCTTCTTCATAGTTCGTAGGTTCATCATGATCTAGTAGCATGATTTCCGAACAGGATTACCGTACCACTCAGTGCGGATCTTACTCGTTGATCTACGAGGTTTCAGAGCAACTTGATCTGAAGTTTCATGATCAACATCATCAACTTCCTCACTACTTGGTGTAGATGTCTCAGAAACCTGTTTCTGCGACGAACTACTTTCAAGTAAGGGAGAAGGTACAATTACCTCATCAAGTTCTACTTTCCTCCCACTCACTTCTTTCGAGAGAAACTCCTTCTCTAGAAAGGATCCATTCTTAGCAACGAATGTCTTGCCTTCGGATCTGTGATAGAAGGTGTACCCAACTGTCTCCTTTGGGTATCCTATGAAGACACACTTTTCCGATTTGGGTTCGAGCTTATCAGGTTGAAGCTTTTTCACATAAGCATCGCATCCCCAAACTTTAAGAAACGACAACTTTGGTTTCTTGCTAAACCATAGTTCATAAGGTGTCGTCTCAACGGATTTCGACGGTGTTCTATTCAGTGTGAATGCGGCCGTCTCTAGAGCATAACCCCAAAACGATAGCGGTAAATCTGAAGAGACATCATAGATCGCACTATATCTAGTAAAGCACGATTCGACGTTCGGACACACCATTACGCTGTGGTGTTCGGGTGGCGTGAGTTGCTAAACTATTCGCATTGTTTCAAATGTAGACCAAACTCGTAACTCAAATATTCACCTCCACGATCGATCGTAGAAATTTAATTTTCTTGTTACGATGATTTTCAACTTCACTCTGAAATTCTTTGAACTTTTCAAACGTTTCAGACTTATGTTTCATTAAGTAGATATACCCATATCTCGCTTAAGTCATCTGTGAAGGTGAGAAAATAACGATATCCGCCACGAGCCTCAACATTCATCGGACCACATACATCGTATGTATGATCTCCAACAAATCTGTTGCTCTCTCCATAGTACCGAGAACGGTGTTCTAGTCATCTTGCCCATGAGGCACGGTTCACAAGTGCCAAGTGATTCATAATCAAGTGACTCCAAAAGTCCATCCAGATGGAGTTTCTTCATGCGCTTTACACCGATATGACCTAAACGGCAGTGCCACAAATAAGTTGCACTATCATTATCAACTCTGCATCTTTTGGTTTCAACATTATGAATATGTGTATCACTACTATCGAGATTCATCAAAAATAGACCACTCCTCAAGGGTGCATGTTCATAAAAGATATTACTCATATAAATAGAACAACCATTATTCTCTGATTTAAATGAATAACCGTCTCGCATCAAACAAGATCCAGATATAATGTTCATGCTCAACGCAGCACCAAATAACAATTATTTAGGTCTAATACTAATCCGAAGGTAGATGTAGAGGTAGCGTGCCGACCGCGATCACATCGACTTTGGAACCATTTCCCACGCGATCGTCACCTCGCCCTTTGCCGAGTTCGCTTAATCCGTAGTCCCTGCTTTGAGTTGCAAATATTAGCAGCAGTAACCAAGATCAAATACCCAGTGCTACTACGAGCTCTAGTAAGGTACACATCAATAACATGTATATCACATATACCTTTGTTCACCTTGCCATCCTTCTTATCCGCCAAATATTTGGGGCAGTTCCGCTTCAAAGGACTACCGCTTGCGGTAGAAGCACTCAGTTTCAGGTTTAGGGCAATACTTGGGTTTCTTCTCCGAGCAACTTGCTTGTTGTTCTTCTTGAAGTTCCCTTCTTCTTCCCTTTGCCTTTCTTCTTGAAACTAGTGGTCTTATTGACCATCAACACTTGATGCTCCTTCTTGATTTCTACCTCCGCAGCCTTTAGCATTGCGAAGAGCTCGGTATAGTCTTTACTAACCCTTGCATATTATAGTTCATCACGAAGCCTTTGTAGCTTGGTGGCGGTGATTGAAGAATTCATCAATGACACAATCATCCGGAAGATTAACTCCCAATTGTGTCAAGTGATTGTAGTACCCGGACATTACGAGTATATGCTCACTAATGTAACTATTCTCCTCCATCTTGCAGCTATAGAACTTATTGGAGACTTCATATCTCTCAATCCGGGCATTCTGTGGAATATTAACTTCAACTCTGGAACATCTCATATGCTCCATGATGTTCAAAACGTCGTTGAAGTCCCGGTTCTAAGCCGTAAAGCATGGCACATCGAACTATAGAGTAGTCATCAGCTTTGCTCGCCAGACGCTCATAACATCTGCAGTTGCATTAGCAGCAGTTCGCACCTAGCATTGCATCCGGGACGTAACTCTTTCAGTGCAGCAATGAGGATGATCCTCGTTACGGACCCAGTCCGTAATTGCTACCATCATCTTTCAACTTTGCTTTCTCAAGGAACGCATTAAAATTCAACGGAACAACAAAGACGAGCCATCTATCTACAATCAAACATAAACAAGCAAGATACTATCAGTACTAAGTTCATGATAAATTTAAGTTCAATTAATCATATTACTTAAGAACTCCCACTTAGACAGACATCCTCTAGTCATCTAAGTGATCACGTGACCCAAATCAACTAAACCATAACCGATCATCACGTGAAATGGAGTAGTTTTCAATGGTGAACATCTTATGTTGATCATATCTACTATATGATTCACGCCGACCTTTCGGTCTCCGTGTTCCGAGGCCATATCTGCATATGCTAGGCTCGTCAAGTATAACCCGAGTATTCTGCGTGTGCAAAACTGGCTTGCACCCGTTGTAGATGGACGAGAGCTTATCACACCCGATCATCACGTGGTGTCCGGGCACGACGAACTTTGGCAACGGTGCATACTCGGGAGAACACTTCTTGATAATTTAGTGAGAGATCATCTTATAATGCTACCGTCAATCAAAGCAAGATAAGATGCATAAAAGGATAAACATCACATGCAAATCAATATAAGTGATATGATATGGTCATCATCATCTTGTGCTTCATGATCTCCATCTTGCAGCACCACCATGATCACCATCGCCACCGGCGCGACACCTTGATCTTCATCGTAGCATCGTTGTCGTCTCGCCAAACTTATGCTTCTCGACTATCGCTACCGCTTAGTGATAAAGTAAAGCATTACAGTAGCGATTGCATTGCATACAATAAGCGACAACCATATGGCTCCAGCCGATTGCCGATAACCGGTTACAAAACATGATCATCTCATACAATAAAATATAGCATCACGTCTTGACCATATCACATCACAACATGCCCTGCAAAAACAAGTTAGACGTCCTCTACTTTGTTGTTGCAAGTTTTACGTGGCTGCTACGGGCTTAAGCAAGAACCAGTCTCACCCACGCATCAAAACCACAACAATACTTCATCAAATAGACTCGTTTTAACCTTCTCAAGGACCGGGCGAGCCACACTCAGTTCAACTAAAGTGAGAGAGACAGACACCCACCAGTCACCTTTAAGCAACGAGTGCTCGTGGCGGTGAAACCAGTCTCGCGTAAGCGTACGCGTAATGTCGGTCCGGGCCGCTTCATCTCATAATACCGCTGAACCAAAGTATGACATGCTGGTAGGTAGTATGACTTGTATCGCCCACAACTCACTTGTGTTCTACTCGTGCAAAACATCAAACCATGGAAAAACCTAGGCTCGGATGCCCTTGTTGGGGAACGAGTAATTTCAAAAAATTCCTACGCACACGCAAGATCATGGTGATGCATAGCAACGAGAGGGGAGAGTTGTTGTCTACGCCTCGTGAGACCAAGCGAAGCGATCACAACGTAGAGGAAGTAGTCGACGTTCTCCTCGCGATCCGACCGATCCGGCGCCAGCACTCGGCGCCGCCGAGTTCTTGACACACGTACAGCTCGATGACGCCCTCAGACTCGATCCAGCCGAGTGTCGAGGAGAGTTCCGTCAAGACGACGGCGTGGGACGATCTTGATGTTTCACGGCGCAGGCTTTGCCTAAGCTTCATGACAGTATAACCGAGGTGGAATATGGTGGAGGGGGCACCGACACGGCTAAGGAACGATCCAAAGATCAAACTTGTGTGTTCTAGGGTGCCCCCTGCCCCAGATATAAAGAAGGGAGGGGGAGGCCGGCCGGCCTAGCTAGAGGCGTCCGGGAGGAGTCCTACTCCCTGGGAGTAGGACTCCCCTTCCTAGTTGGATTAGGTTTGGGGGGGGAAGAGGAGAGGGCGCCCCCTCCTTGTCCTATTCGGACTGGGGGGAGAGGCGCGCCACCACCTCTGGCCGGCCCTCCTCTTCTCCCTCGAGGCCCACCGAGGCCCATTTACCTCCCGGGGGTTCAGTAACCTCCGGTTTCCCCAGAATTCCGTTTTCGCCCGAACCATTCCGAACTCCAAACATAGGCTTCCAATATATCAATCTTTATGTCTCGACCATTCGAGACTCCTCGTCATGTCTGTGATCACATCCGGACTCGAACTTCTTGGTACATCAAAATACATAAACTCATAATAACCGCCATCGAAACCTTAAGCGTGCGGACCCTACGGTTCGAGAACAATGTAGACATGACCTAGAACTATTCACGGTCAATAACCAACAGCGGACCTGGATGCCCATATTGGTTCCTACATATTCTACGAAGATCTTTATCGGTCAGACCGCATAACAACATACGTTGTTCCTTTGTCATCGGTATGTTACTTGCCCGAGATTCGATCGTCGGTATCCAATACCTAGTTCAATCTCGTTACCGCAAGTCTCTTTACTCGTTCCGTAATACATCATCTCACAACTAACTCATTAGTTGTAGTGCTTGCAAGGCTTCATGATGTGCATTACCGAGAGGGCCCAGAGATACCTCTCCGACAATCGGAGTGACAAAACCTAATCTCAAATACGCCAACCCAACATCGCCTTTGGAGACACCTGTAGTACTCCTTTATAATCACCCGATTCGTTGTGACGTTTGGTAGCACCAAAGTGTTCCTCCGATAAACGGAGTTGCATAATCTCATAGTTACAGGAACATGTATAAGTCATGGATAAAAGCAGTAGCAACATACTAAACGATCGTGTGCTAAGCTAATGGAATGGGTCATGTCAATCAGATCATTCTACTAATGATGTGGCCTTGTTAATCAAATAACAACTCTTTGTTCATGGTCAGGAAACATAACCATCTTTGATTAACAAGCTAGTCTAGTAGAGGCATACTAGTGACATCTTGTTTGTCTATGCATTCACACATGTATCATGTTTCCGGTTAATACAATTCTAGCATGAATGATAAACATTTATCATGAAATAAGGAAATAAATAATAACTTTATTATTGCCTCTAGGGCATATTTCCTTCAAAACCTTTGCGAGCGTGATTTTTGGAACGAATGTGATCCAGAGGACTTGGAGTGCAAGCCAAGAAGCAGCTGAGGCGGCCACGAGGGTGGAGGGCACGCCCACCCCTAGATGGCGCGCCCCCTATCTCGTGGGCCCCTCGGGCGGCCACCGACCTACTTCTTCCTCCTATATATACCCACGTACCCCGAAAACATCCAGGGAGCCAACGAAAAACAATTTCCACCGCCGTAACCTTCTGTATCCACGAGATCCCATCTTGGAGCCTTCGCCGGCGCTCCGCCGGAGGGGGAATCGACCACGGACGGCTTCTACATCAACACCATAGCCCCTCCGATGAGTTGTGAGTAGTTTACCACAGACCTTCGAGTCCATAGTTATTAGCTAGATGGCTTCCTCTCTCTTTTTGGATCTCAATACCATGTTCTCCCCCTCTCTTGTGGAGATCTATTCGATGTAACTCTTTTTGCGGTGTGTTTGTCGAGATCCGATGAATTGTGGGTTTATGATCAAGTTTATCTATGAGAAATATTTGAATCTCCTCTGAATTGTTTTATGTATTATTGAGTTATCTTTGCAAGTCTCTTTGAATTATCAGTTTGGTTTGGCCTACTAGATTGATCTTTCTTGCAATGGGAGAACTGCTTAGATTTGGGTTCAATCTTGCGGTGTCCTTACCCAGTGACACTAGGGGTCGCAAGGCACGTATTGTATTGTTGCCATCGAGGATAAAAAGGTGGTATTTATATCATATTGCATGAGTTTATCCCTCTACATCATGTCATCTTTCTTAATGCATTACTCTGTTCTTATGAACTTAATACTCCAGATGCATGCTGGATAGCGGTCAATGTGTGGAGTAATAGTAGTAGATGCTAGCAGGAGTCGGTCTACTTGTCAAGGACATGATGCCTATATACATGATCATGCCTAGATAATCTCATAATTATTTGCTTTTCTATCAATTGCTTGACAGTAATTTGTTCACCCACCGTAATACTTATGCTATCTTGAGAGAAGCCACTAGTGAAACCTATGGCCCCCGGGTCTATATTTTATCATATAAGCTTTCAATCTACTTTTATTTGCATCTTTACTTTTCCAATTTATATTATAAAATATCAAAAAAAATTATATCATACTATCTCTATCAGATCTCACTTTCACAAGTGGCCGTGAAGGGATTGACCACCCCTTTATTGCGTTGGTTGCAAGTTCTTTGTTTGTTTGTGTAGGTGCGTGGGACTTTTGAGGAGCCCCCTACTGGATTGATACCTTGGTTCTCAAAAACTGAGGGAAATACTTACGCTACTACTGCTGCATCACCCTTCCTCTTCAAGGAAAACCAACGCAAGGTCAAGACGAAGCAACTGACTTGTTCCGTCAACTCTATGGTCTCCGTCAGGTCAACCTTTTGACTCAGCCCTTACAGGTGGGACCAGGCGGTAGAGACGGCCAATTTTATTTACACCATTGCACGCGTGGCTTGTGGGACCCAGCAGAGAGCTGTTGCGGGTGTGACCATGGTGACAGAGAGCACTGCGGTGACCACGGAGAGAGAGAGAGAGAGAGAGAGAGAGAGAGAGAGAGAGCATGGCAGTGGGAAGCTAGCTGTGGAGGGCGCGGTGGTGGGAAGCTAGCTGTGGAGGGCGCGGCGGTCTTGAGATCCCCTTCAGCTCCAAGCTCCATGTCTTCCTCAAGCTCTCGCGCCACCTCGCGGATGCAGAGCCGGGCGCGTGTGGACATGCCTGTCTTCATGTGTCTGCGGTGCCGGGCGGGCGTTGATCGGAGGGTTTCTCACACACCGAGGAACCAGAATCGTCCGTTCTCCGTGTGCAGCGAGAATGGGGTAAGAATCGGGGCAATTGCACCATTTTCGTGGTCAGTAATGGGTTGATCTGTTTCGTGTTCATGCAGGTGACATGCTTCTTTCTTTGGGTCGACGCTCTGGCCAAGACTCTGATAAATGAACTGCAAGAAAACCATGAAGAATGGTTGCACATGCTGCCACGAATCGCAGTGGCCGCAGCACGAGCTCCGGAAGAAGAGATGGAGGGCAAAGCACGCACTGACAGAGAGCTAGTTGTTGAGCTTAAGGTGTTGAAGAAGAAGGTAAGGAAGCTTGAAGATCAAGCACTGCCAATACCCATTTGCAAATACTTTTGGGCATTTGTAGGTATGGTAGACACACTGGTTGTAATGTTGAAAATGTATGGAAAGTCATGAATTATGGAGGAATTTGTAATCTTGAAATTGTATGAGAAATTCACCTAGTTTAAATGTTGGCCAAAGTTTTTTAATTGTTGAAAAAAAAGAGAAGAAGTGACCAACATTTAAATATGTTGAAAAAAGGAGAAGAAATGAGGAATTCAGAAACTTTTGATCAATGAAATGCAGCTTTCTGCTCTGCCTTTCTGTCAAAAAAAAGGTTGCTCTTGGGCCAAATTCAGAGCGTAGAGCCAAGTGCAGGCTAGACTAATGGGCCAACTGCATCCAATTAGGCCCATTCGGGGGTTCTCTTGCGTGTTTTTCTATTTTCTGTTCTGATTTAATTTAGGCAGTAAATCATAGTGCCGAAACTTTATGTGGAAGCTAATTCACTAGTAGAAAAACGGTCATACGTGAAGCCCAATAGTGCTGGTTTGAATTTCAGCCGGCACTAATGTGTACAATAGCACCGGTTCGTGGCAGCGATCAATAGCACTGGTTCGTGGCGAACCTTTAGTACCGGTTCATGCCACGAACCGGTACTAAAGGATGTGTCACTCTTGGTCGGTATGGCCCCACCGTCACCATTTAGTGCGGTTCGTACTACGAACCGGTACTAATGAGGTTATGGCAAGCTGTTTTAGTCCCACCTCGCTCCCCTAACAAGCCTTTTACCACCTTAAATATGTTATTTCTCAAACTATCACAAGCACTTGGTCTTCCTTGAACTCTATGTGTAGAATTTAGGGCGCAATATGAGTCTTCATCGGTTTATAAATCGTTGATGACTCATATTGACAATTCAGATTGTACACACAAAGATCATTGATGATCAAAGTATTTTTGATGTTATAAGATCATATTGACAGTTTAGACTCTGAAGGAATATAAGATCGTGATGTAAATGCTCTTATATTTTTTGCATTCAGTATGCACTATTCAAAGCGACGCCATCAAATTTCAACCATTTCTGCCTTCATTTTCTATTTTTCATGCATTCAATGATTTGTTTTGAGAATTAAATGCCCTGAAAATTGAAAAGCACTACAAATGAACTCTGAAAAAGTTGAAACTTGGC